>OY744520.1:96862946-96952946 GCA_963556195.1 Sepiola atlantica
ATATATATATATATATATATATATATATATATATATATATATGCATATACATATATTCAATTCATATATATCAATAAATACAAACTGGGGCTTGTCTTAAATTTTTATCTACTATTCCTATAAATCTCTATCTAAAAAGAACATTGAAATCTCTCTGTGTATCACTAAATTGTACTAACTTATAATACTAATACTATATGAATACCACAATTAAGCTGAATGGTTCCCGCCAAAATTACAACCAAAACATTTCAGAGCATATGTTCTTTGCTCGATAACCAACCCCTGAAGATGGTCCCAGAAGGAACCGAATGTGCTTGAGTATCCACTCGTACGAATAATTCATCTGCCAGTCCCAGTGTGAAGATCGAACATTGCCCAGCCATCTAGAAAGGATTAAAAATAAAAGATGCAAACACAAGTCGTCTGTACTATTAAATGAAATATGTTTTGAATAAAGAATGCTGCCCTAATGGCAGGTTTAATTGTTGGATGATCTCTACGCAATAATTCTTCTCGAGTAGATCGTAGATTGTGGGGAATGCGACAGATATACGCTTTCTTGGCTAAGATCAAAGTGTAGTATCTGTTCTGATGGATACTGCACCCCATAGACTGGTATTGTCTTGGCCATCGGGGCTTGATTTACGCCGGTCTATGTGTCTGTCCTGTGCAGTTCTAGGAGGTTCACCCTCCCAGGCTTCGCCTCCCCTCTTTGGGGAGGAGTAAGTTTATTGCTTACTGCCTGAGGCGCCCCTACCGGGGAATGCCGACGGGGCTGTGCAGGCAATTTTTAAACCCCTACTTTCCCGACCCGACCTTGGGTCACATCTTATTTGTGGGAGTAAGATAAAAACTGGCCTTGTGCCTAACTCCTGGAGAGGAGTAAATCAATACTCTTTCTACCAGGTAAATTATGACTGTTCAGGGACACAATGTATGTTACGTCATTCTTTTCACAGCCTTTTATTTCACGGATCAACATTGTTTATTTTCATTGAAATCGATATGTAGATTTTTTTTTACCCCATTTCGAACGCTGCAAGGTTAGTCTTGTATTTATGCAGTAAACTGTGACTGTTAGCGATATGTCATAAAGAAGACAAATATGTGCTTGGGGGGGGGGGGGGGGGTCCGTCGGGGTGGGGGTTCGGTTGGGGTAGCACTGAAATAAATCTGACAAATCTCGAATCTGCAACCATTACATATTTATAAGAAATATTTTTTTAATTCAACAAACAAAAAATTAATATAAACATTCTTTCGAAAAATACATAATTAAAACAAAGCAATACAAAACAAATAATTAACAATAATAACAACAACAACAATAATAATAATAATAATAATAATAACAACAACAACAATAATAAGTGAGTAAATACTAATATTATTAGTTATAATAGTAATGTCGTCACTCGGATTCCAGAGAGCACAAACTGTTTTTACCAGTGATCGATCACTGGTAATCCGTCGTGTGAGTAAAATAATAACAACAACAATCATATTGTATATACATAGTCCTTCTTCTGCTGATGTGAATACAAAAGCAATACAATTATTCGTAATACTACTACTACTACTACTACTACTTATAGTAATGATGATGATGATGATGATGATGATGATGATGATGATGATGATGAAAAGAAAGAACAAGAACAAGAAGAACAAGAAAGCCCTTTGAAACTAAATTATATATTCGAAACTTAATAAGAGGAATACATTTTTGACAATACCTCTCGTAAGATTATAATCTGGGCCATTCCTAAACTGGACAAAATAAGAACTCATGAACCTAGATTAAAGTATCAGAACATTCATGTCTCTGCTAAACGCACTATACCGAAGACTGATACTCACTAACTCTTTGTAAAACAGAGAGAATGTGCAAAAGGACTAGTAAGTATTTACGGTTGCGTAGACGATTTTTTAAAGGACTAGATAAATACATAGAACAGAATATTGAGTGGCTGATTACCGCCGACCAAATCAGCATTAAGGTGAACAATACGGTGAGCATTGGAACGGGAAACAAAAAGACGAGAAATGAAAAATTGGAAGGGAAACAACCACATGGATTATTTATGAGAAGGGCTCGAGAGATTGCGCAGGGGCTAATATGGATATGTATATGACCATGGAAAAGATACATGAAAAGAGAAACGGAATCATTATTATTCACAGACACACAACACAACGCGATCAGAACAAAAATCCAAGATAGACAAAACCTCGCACACAACAAATGTAGATTCTATAGATAAAGAAACGAAACTGTAAACAACACCATATGTGAATGCAGCAAGCTAGCCTGAAAGGAATATAAAAACAGACGACTGAGTTGGTAAGGTAACCCACCGAGAACTGTGCAAACGACTGGATTTTTAACATACTGAGAAATGGTATAGGCAGAAACTGGACCCAGTATTGGAAAACGAAATGCATTGCCTCGTCTGGGATATGGAAATATAAACGGACAAATTCATTGAAACAAGAAGACCGGACATGATAATCGTCAACAAGTAGAGAAAAAGAACCCAATAGCAGATTTCGCCACCCTAGCATATCACAGAGTGAAGCTGAAGGAGGCTGACATCAATCAAAAGTAAGCTATTACATGGAGCTTGCCGGATAACTGAAGAGGATATGAAACACAAAGACAACTACCGTAATACAACTAATTCGAAATGGTGATCGAAAGAAGTGGAGTACTGGAAATCGGGAGAGACTTGCTGTCACAACTAATGAATGAGCAGCAGCAACAACAACAATAATAATAATAATAATAATAATAATAATAATAATAATAATAATAATAATAATAATAATAATTGTAGGAGCACTAGGAACAGTCCCGAAAAAATATGGAAAAAAGACTGGGAAAAATTGGAATCATGGAGAAGACTGAGACTATACAGCGGACGGCAATGATGAAAACAGCTGGAATCTTAAGAGAAAATCTTCAAATGCAGAAACCAGCCCGTATAAACTACAAACACTAATCAGCCACATTAAAACTTCAACGGAAGTAAAACAAAAGGACGGAAGGAACACCACATGATCCCAAAGAATCTGAAACTGCATATCTTATGAAGTGTGACCCCCCCCCCCCCTAAAAAGGGCATCTGCCTCAGCTGATACCGCACTAAATAGTCGTGAAGGGTCAAAGAGGATGGTAGGGACGAGGAGGGAGATCACTACAAGCCCGCCACTGGATGAGTGTGAAGAGAACTGGGACCTTATTTTTGCCGTTCCAACAGATCACAGAGTAAAGATCAAGGAAACGGAAAAACAAAGCAAATACGCTGAACTTGCCAGAGAACTGAAAGGGATATGGAGCATGACGAAAGTATATATAATACCAATAATCGTAGGAACACTAGAAACAGCCCCAACAATCTGGAAAAAAGAGAAATTGGAAGCAATGGGATCATTTAGACCATACAAAGGACGGCAATAATCAAAACAACTGCAATCTTAAGGAAAATCCTCGAATGCGGAAACCAAGTCGCATAAGCTACGAATGGTAATCAGTCACATAGAATTTACAGCAGAAAGAAAACAAAACCACATCAAGAACATCACATCACGAACCAAAGAACAGAAACTGCGAGAAACAGCATATCATAAGCTCCCCCTTCCCAAAAATTAAAATAATAAGTTACACCGGCCTCAGCTGACACGACACAAAAATGAACCAATTAACAGAAATTGCAATAAAAAACACCATAAGCTTCCCCTAAAAAAAAATGGCACCGGCCTAGGTGCCATTTGTTAAGGGTCAAGAAGGATGAGAAGACCGAGGAAGGACAGCACAAACCAAACCTCCACTGGAAGAGTGCGGAAAGTGCTGGGACCTTGGGGAAGCTTATTGCCACCCAAATCTCAGAGAAGACCAATGGTCCTTAACAGCGAGAAATCAATTATTTGGTTATTTGCGGTGGTTATCGAAAAGAGGTATAGAGTACCGGAAATCTGGAAAGGCTTGTTGTCACTCAGACTCCAGGGAACACCACCGGTTGTTGTCGGTAAGCAATCACTGACAATGACCTGTGTGATAACTCCTAGTGAGTAATAATAATAATAATAATAATAATAATAATAATAATAATAATAATAATAATCAGAAATATGTCTTCTGCTGGTGTGAAAACAATAAAAAAAAGTAATAAAATAGTCATAGAAGTAATATTACATAATAATACGCGTTGTTTCAATACACATATGTATAAATAGCTATTTTATTTCTGTAACAATAAGGGAGATAATGCATACATTATTTGTTCAAACATCAGCAGCAGCTTAGATGAATATTAGATTAGCTTAGATTTGTATTGTATGTGAGACAACTGTTTGTTTTCCAAGTCAATTATGCAAGATGTAGATATTTTATTCTTTAACTTTTAATAATGTTATTATTTTTGTCTACCTTTCCTGGATCTCCAAGACTGACAGCGTATGATTCATTAAAAACATTTTTTAATCTTAACAATTAAAATAAAAACGCACGTACGCACGCACGCACGCACACATACTGGATCATGCAATACACAGAAGCATTGAAAAAGTACGTTGCCATTTTCGATGGCATGTGCACACTAGTGATCATAATAATACGTGTGAATGAAACAATAATGCTTTTGTAGAAGGGCAGAAAAAGCAATAAATAAAACGTAAGTTGATAGACCTGTTTCGCTTTACATCTAGAACAAAGTTGTGTTATGTTATCGTCAAGTGGGCAACCTTCCACCCTTCCCCCTTATTTATTTTCTCCGTGTGTCCACTTGAGTTTTATACCCGTCAAGAGTTGATGGATGGCAAAGTCGTCCCAACAGGTTAGATACACCTTGGTGGTTAGTTGGCGAAAGGAAGAAAAACACAAGAAAAAAAAGACTCGAAATAAGGGTTGATTCGCCCACTACGTTTAGTCACTTTGATGAGTCGTGAAACGACGAAACAGCTGTCTTTGGATGACTATATTTTATATATATATATACTAGCAGACCCTTGCGCCGACGTCGCCCGGGAACATTGAATAACCCATGAAACTCCTGCTTTAATTTCTGAACTCCATATCAGTTGTAATACTTATGTATTAGCAAGTTACGGTAGGATGACTCGCTTAATTCTCTTTTGTTGGCGAAATGGTATAATTTAGGTAATTTGTCAACATCCTGAACGAGAGTGAAACTATGGAATAAACATGACTCGAACTCGGTCAGTGGACGCCGGTGTCTACATCGCCATCGCCATCGCCACCTAGTTACCGGTATTGTCCGGGCCTTTGAGTCTTGATTTACGCCGGTCTATCGGTTTTCCGTCCTGTGCAGTTCTAGGAGGTGCACCATCCCAGGCTTTGCCTTCTCACCCTTTGAGAATGGGTTAGTTTATTGCTAATCGCCTGAGGCGCCCCTACCGGGGAATGCCAGGCAATTTTTAATGGCCAGAGCGCTCAAATTCTCGAGCGCTGGTTTTTCAATTCCCACTTTCCCGACCTTGTGTCACATCTTACCTTGTGGGAGGAAGATAAATAAAACCAATAAGGGTGAATGCTCCATAGCAAAGTTAGACACAAGGTCGGCTTTTAATGTGGAGTATATCTAGCTCTCAAAAGAAAAGGTGCACCATTCTGGATTGGGACAACAATTTAAATTGACCTCACTCAAGAAAGTTCTATAAAAATATACTTAATTGTTTACATTGTTGAGATTACAGTTATAGTCTATATACTATTAAAAAGTGTTTGTGTCTTGAGGGTTTGTTCGTACGCAAATAGAAACGTGATTGGTTGACAAATAAGGAATAGGCAGAGTACACATTAGTAATGAAGAAAAGAGAGTAGTAATGAAGAAAAAAAGAGAGCAAGAGAAAAATGGGGGGGGCGTAAACGTAAACATCCGTTGTTGTTCGCTTAAATACTTGACATCGAGTTTTTTACATTTGTCATATCCGAGTTCGAATCTCACGTAAGTCTCACATATTTTTTTTTTAACTGAATACGTATTTTATAAAGTTAAAACAATTAACATAACAAACATTACATAACTATATTTCGTTAAACTAAGTGACTTTTGTTTTTGATCTCTTGATTTTAATTTTCGTAAGTGGTCATAAAAGTGGCGCAAAACTTCTGTTCTCGAAATTAATTTAACCTGCCCTGGGATGGGTATTCTTCTAGTGCCCATAAAAATCTTTTCAAAATCTAAAATGACTAAAATTATTTCACCTGGAAAAAACAAACAAACAAGCAAGCAAAAAAAAAAACGACACGTTTCTTGTTTATCATTACGGCAGTCGAGAGTTGTTGATTGGTTAGTTGCAAAAATACAGATTCTCACACAACCTTGTGTCTCTTTATATTTGAATACAAGCGATTGTCTTTGATATTTTTATTAGACTAACCGAATTCGTGGAAATTCTACAGTTAATAAAAGAAAACAGGTTTGAATCATATTATTTTACCTCATTGCGCATATTAGTTTTATTAATTGAAATCCAAAAACGTTGTGACAATGGAAATTCCATGGTGATTTCTACATCAATCTGTATAATTTATTGTTAATAATAATATATTAATCAGAGTCAATACTATTAAGAAAATCGGTGACCCTTTCTTCTTCCGTAAACATAATTGTCATTGTCAGATAAATATTCTGTAAATAAATAAAACGAATGTGTGTCTCCCTTTTTTATTTAAAATTGTAGCAATTTAATTATTTTTAAAACACTAAATATGCTCTATCTTCTTACCGTAAAAATAATTGTCAGCTAAATATTGTTCAAATCAATAACACGAATGTCACGGATAAATGCATTTATGCAAAATTGTTCTGTATTAGTCGACGGGGTGGTAGAATTCGATTTGGGAACAATTCGTTTTAAAATGGGTAAAGTCGTAAAATTTACCTTAGCGACATTACATTAATCACCATCTTTGCTGATCTCAGTTTTAACGTGTGAACGGTGATAACGTATGTACGAACACGAAATGCCTAACCGTATTATTATATACATAGATAATACGAACAATAATGAGAACTGATGGATTGAAGAAACACATTTGAATATGTTTTAAACTTAAAACAATTTAAATAGGAAAACTAAACAGTATCTGCCCGCTCCTTAAATTCTAACATCAATGTTAAAATAGGTATCGAAGCCATTTTCGAAGACGAACTTAAGTAGATAGAGAACCATAAAGTGTTGTATTATTCAGAGTGAGGGGGAAGTTCGAGAAGACGAAAGAGAAGAAAAAATAATTTAATTTTTAGTAATGCTTTACTGTGGGAGGGGGATGCGCCATATATATATATATATATATATATATATATAATATATATATATATATATATATATATATATATATATATATATATATATATATATATATATATGTGTGTGTGTGTGTGTGTGTGTGAAAAAGACAAACGGAAAAAACAAATTTAAATACAGGAATAAATCATCAAGAAACGAGTGACTTTACCGGTTTCGTTCGGATCAAGGTACGTCTTCAGAAAAAGTATTTGATTCGGACGAAACTGGTAAAATCTCTCGTTTATTGATGATGTATTCCTGTATTTCAATTTGTTTTTTTCGTTTGTCTTTTTCACACATCCTTTCCTTCACAGCATTTCATTTTATGATATATCGTGCATTTTATCCTTATATATATATATATATATATATATATATATATATATATATATATATATATATATATATATATATATATATATAGAGAGAGAGAGAGAGAGAGAGACTGAGAGGGAAAGAGAGATGAAGTTAAATGTCATGTTCGTAATGACATTAAAACATCTATAAAACGTGTCAGAAACGTTCTTTCAAAAGTCACATACTCTTGCATCTATGAGATTGTGTTCGTGTTACTACAAACACACACACACACACATATATATATATATATATATATATATATATATATATATATATATATATATATATATATATATATGTGTGTGTGTGTGTGTGTGTGTGAGAGAAAGAAATATATAGATATAGATAGAGATAGATAGAGAGCCAGGGGGTCCGCCATAAGTAACTATATCCTTTTCTTCCAACATAATGAATCTAACATGGAAGAAATATGCAACTGAATATAAAAACTAACAAAGGGGACGCTCAAGTTTTTTTCCACATAAATATGAGGTGTATTAAACCTCTCCAAGGAGCTCAATGAATTTTGATAATCTTTCAGAGAAAATCTGAAGAGCTCAAATCTAGCGAACGATATATAGTTACTTTTTGCTGACCCTATATATACTGATAGCTGATGATTCTCAGCTTTTGGAAACCGGCTCAGAATTTCAGATTTACACTTATATACAGTGCTCGATGCATTCTCATGCGAAGCGTTATAATATTTGAATTTAGTACGTGGATTTTAATTGGTCATTACCTTAGTTTTCACGCCGAAAGCGATTTATCAGATGACTTTAATACAATTTAAGGTATTATGCTTTATTTAATTTCCAATAAACAAAGCATGATAGCATAAAAGTCATCTGATAAATCGCTTAGGCGTGAAACCTAAGCTCATGACTGATTAAAATGCGCACTTAAATTATATACATATTTATATATATATATATATATATATATATGTGTGTGTGTGTGTGTGTGTGTGTGTGTGTGTGTGTGTGTGTGTGTGTACTTATATCGAATATGAACCAGTTTCCGTGAACTTCGCGTCGGCAGTGTTCGGGTATGTTACGTATTTATTCATTATGTATTGTTAACTTAACATGATTTTTTGCTTCTGTGTAAGCAGTTGTTTACTATTTCACTTTTACAGTTTAATAGGTTTTGGAGGTTTTTAAAGTTTAGGATTTCAAATGTCTCATTCAGGCTTAATCTACACGGGTCGTCTTAATTTCTACATTTACTGGCCTGTCGTATCATTTTCCATTCGATTACTGGTTAACAATACATAATAAATAAATGAATAAATAAATAAACAAATAAATAAATAAAAAACTAAAAAAACTAAACTTAACTAAAACTTAAAATAGAGATACAAGCAAGTACGTGTTAAAATAAGGTCAGCATTATTTCAACACCACAAAGAAACGAGGATTGGCCCCCCTATAAAACACAGAACAATAGAATAGGAAATAAGTAAAATCAACCGAAGCTTTGTGAGAAACCCAACGATTGGCTAAGAGAATAACATACAATCTGAGTGGTTAACCATCTAGACTAAACACCACGAGTATATATATGGTTCTTTGAAGGTATTTTGCCTCTTTCTTTATGTTTAAAATTCTAAAGATGCCTAAAAAATGAACTTTCCCAAATTTATACCTACCAGCGACCATGCGCGATTTAAGTTAAATTTAAAAGAAACTTTCACACCGTTAGTCCACACAACATCGGACGTCACTTCTAGAAGACCAGGAAGGATTATTACGAAAAAAAAAGGGTAATACCTTTTATTTGTCTAAAGCTCTGTCGAAGCTTGTTATATCAAGCGAAATATTAGATAAAAAAGTCAAGATGAAAAAGAAAAAAAAATGTTTTTATTTTTTATTTTGATTTTAATAAAAAATATCTGCATCTAACACATGATTTTTTGAAGCATTATAAATTACAAATTAAAAAAATCGGATGAGAAATGTATCGAAAAAAATTATTAATGTTGGAAAAATCAGTTGAGCGAGAGAGAGAGAAATAATATATATATATATATATATATACATATATATTATCGGCTTTTTCACGGTTCAGAGTTTTGATTAGCCCTCATAAGCAAATAAGTATAAAAATTATTGAAGCGAAAACAAACAAGTAAATAACATGATATAACAGGACCGCATGATTGCGTGATGCAGAATACCCAGAATCAGGAGGCCAAATAATGATAGCATTATGAATCTGATCCCAAATTCGGAAATTTGACAGTCTGAAGATCGCGCATGAGTGCATGTAATTATGATAATGGGATTAAAAAAACGCGCTAGTATGTATTAGACCAATCCCTCAACCCTTGGTATAAATAAATGAATAGGGAGCAACATTGTATATTGTTAATCCCAGCTCCGAAACTCATATGACGCTTTTTATTCTTATTTTTTTGAATTTCTATAATTTTCTACTCATAAATAAAGTCTTTTATTGTTTATGTATGAACCATGCGAACGTGAATCCGACGATATTATTCGATTGAAAAAAAAAAACCTCCAAAAATGCAAAATTATACTTCCATTATATTTCCTGTAAAACATTACTTGAGAAAAGTTTGATCTTGGTTTAGGGCTTTGTTTTAAATTACACCATCGAGAGATAGACGGATATAGAGACATAGAAAACAAATGTATGCCATAGGTATCTGTTCAGGTTGTTCAAGTTGTAAATACGATTTAAATATCTGAATGAAATATTCAAACCGCAACTAACATGTCGTGTAACGTTCTTATTCTTTTTGTAGACAAGAGAAAACAAATACAGATATATAATTTCCGCTTAAATGTGCTCACTTCAACCAACGCCAACGATTAACATTGTTAACTACTGCTATTAGAGAATTAGGAAAGTTTATAAGATTAATTATACTCTTATAAATGTGAGTTACAAACAATCCACGTTTTTTTTTCTTTTCGAAGGAGATTACCGCGTAAAATGTTTATAGCGTGAATCGATATTGTGTCTTCTTTGCTTTGAAATCCTATCCGAGTTCAAACCCGAACTACTGTCATCGATCTGAATATGAAATATGACACAAGGTAGAACCAATAGATAGACGATTCAAATTTAGAGTGATGAAAGTTGCTTTAACTTATTCTTCGTACCAGTCGGTGATGCGTCTTCGACAATCAGTCCGATAGTGACTTTGTTGCTGTCGGGCTGAGGTATGGGCCTGTTCAGTCTCAGGAGGTCCACTCTCCCAGGCCTTACCTTCTCTCTGAGAAGGGGTTAGATTATCGCTAATCGCCTTAGACGTCGTTACCAAGAAATTCCAACGGAGCTGCTAAGGCATTTTTTGAAGGCCAGAGTGCGCTAATTCTAGTGCACTGGCTTTTCAACTTTACATCTGACCTTGTGTCTAACCTCTTCGAGTGGTAAATAAAATAAGTTATATTACATACAGCACAATTCTTTTTGTTGTTGTTAATTTCTCTAGTTTCTATTCACTGTTTGAGCGGTGTTAGCACAGTACCTGGGTATGTCGATTTCCATCTTTACCTAGCTAGTAAGAATCAAATATTTGTGAAATGGTCAGCTAAAAAATACGCTAGTTAGTATCTTCGTGAGATTACGATGAACGTATTTACGCATTGTTTTTACAGGCAAAAATCATTAAAAGCAAAAATAATTCGCTTTTAACCAATACTGAATATCCTTTATGTTTATCTTTTTGCGGATTATCAAAAAAATGTCACTTGGTTAAAAAAAAATGCAATGTTTATTGTGTAAAGGTTATGTTATTTTCTTTAGATTTATAAAACATGTATCCAGTTAAAAAATAAAATCCATTAGATTTACGAGAGATTCGAACTTGGGTATCTACACCGTAAAAACTACTGCCTTTATAATGTGTACTCTGTCTATTTTTTTTTGTTGTCAACCAATCACATATTTTTAATTGTGTACGAACAGGAAACTAAAAACACCGGCACTTGTATAGATCGGGTACACGAGCTGAAATTTATTTTAGAAGAGTTCCAATGGTGTAAGGGGCAGATAACTGTCTTTTTTTGTACGCAATTTCTCCTAAAATGGAAAATATCCATTTTTTAAAAGTTATGCAAATTCAATTAATAGAACATTTTTCGAAGAAATAGCAATTTGTGAAAATCAACAGTATATTGATAGAACATTTATTGAAGAAAATAGAATTTGGGAAAATCAACAGTATATTTTTTCATTTCAAAACGAACAGCCATCGGTTTTGGTTTAAAACATTTTAAATTTTTTTTTATAGTTTAAAAAATAAATGTTTCTAGGTTTTTTTTCTTCTCTTGATTTTGTTTTTTTAAACTGGATAGAATTCAGAAATTTGTTCAAAAAGACTCTGCAGGGGGGGGGGGCGGAAAATTTCTGCCGCTACATGAATTCTGATAAAGAGGATTCCACCATTTGCGTGTGGGTCCCACATTCTAATTTCTTCCTCCTCTTGGCTTGTTGCCACATGCTTCCCACATGATTGGTTGTCGAACTTGTCGAAGGATCGACAAAATTATACTTAAAACCCGATTTAGTGTCCTTTTCATAGCCACCAAAAACCCAAAGTTGTGGAATACGGCCGGTAGAAATTATGTACTTAAAAAAAGAGAGTCTGCCCCTTCTTACACCAACTCTTCTAAAATAAATTTCGGTTCGTGTACCCGATCTATACAAGTGCCAAAACACCATAGCTTTTTTCATAGCATATTTATTAATATCAGTAATATTTTCAAATTAGAGTACCCGTTTTGCCAGTGATGACGGGGAGAAATGTTACTAGTTTAGCTAAAACGGGTCGAATATCTCAGGCGGCATTTTTTGTTTTACTTCCTAGTATAATCACCCGGCTATTATTCTGCATCCTACCCGGAAGATATATTTTTGTTTTGTAAGTTTTAAAGCAGATAATCTGATGAAAGGCGAATGGAAACCCTACCATCTCAGTGTATAAACAAAATCGTTAGTTTTGATGGACTAACACAAACAGACGTGGAGAGATAAAAGAAAAGGAGTTAACGTGATCGAAGCAGACACGTTGGCGCTTGCAGGCAAGGTACACTATCGATAATGACCTGGATTTCTTAGCCTGAAAACGAGGACGAAATGAGAACGTCGCCTTTAAAGTCTTATCTAGTCCATGATTGCGTCGCCTTTAAGACGACACAGCCGTCGTTTCATTTATATAAATATGCATTATACACGATCTTTTATAACTAAAGAAATGAAAACAATGTATGCTTCGCCAGTGTTTGCACTCGCTATTTATCTAGATATATTACTATAAGATTCATATAAAATTATAGAATTACGTCACTTATTTAATTTTTCATATATAAATTATTATCATTTCTTATGGCCTAAAGAAAAAAAACCATCGTTAACTTTTTTTTCTTTCCCAATTCATTTCATGCGGCGAGGTAAGTATGAGGTGTTTGTCTGACTTGCTATTTGCTTTATAGTTTACTCTCACCGCATGAGATAGTTTCGTCCGAGGGCTAGAAAAAGCCACGCGTTTTACTAGCTAACCTTTGCGTGACAGAATGGAAGTACATATATTTATTTATATATATATAAAAATATATAAATAAATACACATTAGTCTTTATTATAGAGTGGAGTTGTTTTTGTACGAAATACCACATACTGAAATATATTGCATTGTTTTTTTTTATCTGAGGATTTAAAAATATTTTTATTATTTATTAAATTAATTATTTGTTCCTTCTCTATACGGAAATTTACGCAATATCTTTTTTCAATTTACTAGGTTTTCTATTCGGTTGGAAGCATATCTTATTAATTGGGGAGTCTTATTTTTATATTTGACGATGATATTGCTACATCTGGCTGGTGCACCAACCACCAGCCTCTCCCTTTTAGACACTATGCAAAACCGATTTTCTAACCTAAAAGCTCCAGCCCATTTTGCATCGCCGCAGTGTTGCATCCTTGTGCTTGTTTTACACGGATGAACTTACTGCACTTGTACCCCCCTCAACGTAAATACCCCAACCCACCTGACTAGCAGAAAAATCACACCCCTTCACTGTACATGTCCCGAGATGTCGAAATATATTGTACTCTAATAGCCTATTTCTGCGAACCGGTTGTCTTTTGTAATTCCCTTCCTGCTTCTTGTTTCTCCGACCATATCAGCATGCAGAAATTTAAATGTAATGTGAACTACCGACACAGATTGACCCTATCAATCTGGCCCATATCACAGTAGCAATTCAGTGCAATTTGCCTTGTTCTGGGTGAACAAAAGTAAAAGAAATGATGATGATGATGATGATGATGATGATTATTAATATTACTTCATGTGTTTGCATTGAGACATTGCAACATAGTTTACAGTTATTACGTTCAACTACTGTTTGATTTATTGATGTTTAATATTAATACCCTTGTATCTAGTAATGTGAAATAAATAACAAAAACTTATCTTGGAGCTCGGAGGATGAGTTATGTTACTTAATGGTTAAATCACGACTGTTTTCCTTTTGGCCAAGATAAAAGTGTAGTATCTGTTCCGATGGATACTGCACGCTGTCCTGTGCAGTTCTAGGAGGTCCACTCACCCAGGCTTTGCCTCCCCTCTTTGGGGAGGAGTAAGTTTATTGCTTACTGCCTGAGGTGTCCCTACCGGGGAATGCCGACGGGGCTGCCCAGGCAATTTTTAAAATGGCCAGAGTGCTCACCTCTCGAGCGCTGGCTTATCTAATCCCACTTTCCCGACCTTGTGTCACATCTTACCTTGTGGGAGGTAGATAAATAAAAAGATCAAAGTGTAGTATCTGTTCCGATGGATACTGCACCCCATAGACCTGTATTGTCTTGGCCTTCGGGGCTTGATTTACGCCGGTCTATGGGTCTGTCCTGTGCAGTTCTAGGAGGTCCACCCTCCCAGGCTTTTCCTTCCCTCTTTGGGGAGGAGTAAGTTTATTGCTTACTGCTTGAGGCGCCCCTACCGGGGAATGCCGACGGGTTGGTCAGGCAATTTTTTAATGGCCAGAGTGCTCACTTTCCCGACCCGACCTTGGGTCACATCTTACCTTGCGGGAGTAAGATGAAACTGGCCTTGTGCCTAACCTCCCGGGGAGGTAAATACACCCCTCCTCCCGCACATATATATTCTTTCCCCTATTATGTCCATGTGTATGTCCGATTGAATTGATCTGTACACTGTCAGAAGTGGTTTCTATTTTCCATACCCCTACTTTCCCGCTTCCTACCTAATTTGCTGTGCATCTGGAAACAACTATTCTCAAGTTTTGGTACTAAATGCTGGATTCAAAGTTGGTATCTATACCCTGTGATGATGAAGACACTCGATATCAATAAAAACCCATATCGTCTCGGAAACGATCGTACACAAACTGTTGTTTGTATTGAATCCTTAGAACGTAAGTAAATGATTATGTCGTAATTAAGTTTACCTATATATATATATATATATATATATATATATATATATATATATATATATATATATATATATATTGCCACAGTTATCCATCTGTCCCGATGATTAGGTCCGGTTTCGCCCGTTCTAATGCGTGGCGTGAACTTACACTTGCATGGCTTAAGCTTTGAGACAAGCATATGACTACTGGCAGGATAAACCAGGTATCGCTGTCGTACGTAAAAGTAATCCATGGACACGTGTTTCTGGCTCACATCCCTCATCAGCATAGCTAACTTAAACAAGGATCGAACCTTCCATATCGATGAATATAGTCTGGCGTTTTACCTCTGCCTAAAAATGTATTTTATGTATTTTTTTAAATTGGTGATTGTAGCATTTGTTTTATTGCTTACTAGTATTTATATAGTTATTCACTTCTGATATATATATATATATATATATATATATATATATATATATATATATATATATATATATAGTGATAGCTGCGAGAATCGGCATTTTTATCCGGTTCAGAGTTCTGATTAACACTTGTATACAGTTGAGATACCTTTTCAGACATAACTTATCATTACTTAAAACGATAAGTTGTTTGATATATATTGTAAGCATGGTTTCACGTGCTCCCACGAATAATCAGACGGCGTAATATCCGAATTTGGAGTCGAATTAGCGATCCGTTTCCATTTTTCGCTTTGATTTCCAGCAGTAGGCCTTTTTGTACTTCTATAATATTGTTTTATTTATATATTAAGTTTTCCCCGTCCTCAAAAAGTCTTATTTTTTATTTTATTTGTTGACTTATTTTTCTGTTATGTATTTGTGTTTTCATTTACATTTATTTGGTATATTTGAAAACTGTATTGTTTCTTAATTAACGTTTAAAGGTGCATAACTCGTTTTTTGTTTTAGTTTTGATTCTATATCTAAGAGTGATTACCCTCTCATCTTCTTCCACCTCTTATTTTGCAGGTCGTTCAACCATGAGCACTGAGTAAAGAAACAATGAACACGGAGCAGCGAATCAAAAGAACACCACCACACTGAAACAACCTCCTTTGTCACTTGTGCTTACTTCGTATGACTTTTCTACAATTCTAAAGAGATCATGAAGGAAACCCGTTTTCAAGATGTAGATTATATAAAGGTTGTGCAAACGAGGAAGTTGAGGGGAATACCAGAATAATTGTTCCAGAAGTTGATAGAAGCGTGGCAGTGGATGATGAGAAACTGAAAAGGATTACTTCGAAGTGAAAATCGTGTAGATCGCAACCGATATAAGTCTCGTTACTTTTCAGACACGCCTTGTATTTTATGAATTTAATATAAAAAAACACGACATACTGAAATACATTGCATTGTTTTTCTGAGGATTTTTTGTTAGTGTTTCTTTGGAAGGTGGATATTTTCGTAATCTCTATTTATATAAAGTTAGCTATGTGTATATGTTTATATATATGTATGTACAGGATTCATTCCTAAACGAATTAACCGAAAATTATGAATTTTGAAACACAACTGCTAAGCGTAAGAAGTCGTAATGTGGTCTATATTTTGTTTAATTTATTTATTTTTATGCAAAAGGGGTAAAAATGGATGGAAGCTTATCTGAAAATTCATATACTTCCTATTTTTGTTACATTATAAAAATAAGTATTAGATATAAATTAATGACTATTCCCCGACTTTAACTTTCTTTGCAGTATTTTAAAGGGGTTTTACAGGGCATAATATGGTCACAACCCCCAATTTAAAAATTAAAATGTTACAGATTTGCATTAAATTTAGTCCATACTTACTAGACACCAAATTAAGAAAGATTCCCTGAATTTCAACTGCTCCATTATAACACTTAAGTCTAAGCTTTAAATTTTAAACATTTTCTATATCAAAATCATGTAATGGATGTTGATACAAAATTAGAATAAGGATTCTTGACATAAGGTTTAGTAGCATTAAATCTTGATTGTAATCTTTGTAAGTGAACGTAAAAGTGGTGCAAAACGTATGGACGTGTATTCTTCTTGTTTTTATATATATGTAATTATCTTTCTTCTTTATTTTGAATGTTATCATTCTTCTCTATTTGGTATGTTATATGAAGTCATGTTGAGAGTTGGACAGTAGAGTACTTTACCTTACAGTACTGTTATATGTATCTTTATTTATAATATTAAGGACATGTCTAAGAAATAACGTTTAAAAACATGATTTTATTGCTTTTTAAAAGGTAATTTCTCTATTCTCATTGTAATCTACAAAAAAGGAAATTGGAATGGATCAGAACAAAATTATGCGGACAGAAGTTGTCTATCGTAATTAATGATACGATGGTGTGTGTGTGTGTGTTATCCCAATTGTCGTTTATTGCTACTTTACATTAAGGGATCGCAAATCAGTTTAACTTTTATATAATACTTCGGATCAGCTGATACTTATGTTATATGGTGCATTATCTCCTTAGATTTTACGCGTTTTATTTTTATTTTTTAATACTATATATATATATATATATATATATATATATATATATATATATATATATATATATATATAGGGAGAAAGAGAGAGAGAGACTGAAACAGAGACATGACGTGTATTATTATGATATATATAATAAATATTTAGAACGTTACACAACCTCGTGCGTGGCCAATGCCTTAAGCTAATTATGAAAATAAACTTGCATTTACGTTAAATTTATCAGTATATTTGAACTTGCTTATATATATATATATATATATATATATATATATATATATATATATATATATATATATATATACACATACATAGATAGATAGATATATAAATTAAATTAAACAAGTCAAATATATATATATATATATATATATATATATATATATATATATATATATATATATATA
The DNA here is from genome assembly GCA_963556195.1 of Sepiola atlantica. Lineage (NCBI taxonomy): Eukaryota > Metazoa > Mollusca > Cephalopoda > Sepiida > Sepiolidae > Sepiola > Sepiola atlantica. Next base: position 96,880,947 of record OY744520.1, read on the forward strand.
TTGCATACACATATCTATATACTAAATACCTCATTTGGTATTGATGTGTCTATTCATTGACCTTGCATAATGTGTTAAGTGTGACTATTTTACTAGAATAGTGACGATCAATTTAACACCTAGAGTGTAACATTTTGTATTATTCATTTGTTTTCCTGGCTCTGGGGATAATATTCTGACAGGTCATGCATTCCTATTATTTTTTTAATTTATTATCCTTTGAAAAGATCTGAAAATTCTTTTTATTGCCAGCGACGCAGATTCACTAAGCCTATAATTACAAAAACGGCCAGACACCATTGTCCCTTTGTCCTTCAGCCATTTGTTTGATCTGCCATTAAGGACCAAGAGAAACCATTCCTGACATTCCGATAAAACATCCCTCGACTTACCCTTCCAATGTATCCTGCCTGCTTTATCCACTCTGCGACAATCGCCACTACACGATTGCCCTGATAAGCATTAATACAAGAGCATGCACATCCCTATCGATCCAACAGTTAGATGAATGAATGTATGTTGTATCCATGTACTTGATGGTCTAGCTTCGTTAAGAGGCTGTGATATACACACACACACATATATATATATATATATATATATATATATATATATATATATATATATATATAAATATGACTATATATTCACACGCACACACATAAATATGTGACTGTGTACAGTCATCCACAAACAGACTGTTTCGCTGTATCACAGCTGTCTGTCTTAATTAACCGCCATTTTGAGAGATAAACTTTGACTGAATCTGTTGATCTGGAAAATAATCGTATTTTTTAAGGAATAATGTTTCATAAATATTAACTGTTTTCTTAATTGCGGTTTTCGAATGTATCGACTCCTACTGATGAGACCTATTGAACATACTTTAGTTTGAATGGTAAGCATGAAAATGTATACTTTAATACGGTCGAAACGATCGTTTCAAAGTAAATAAAAGGTTTCAAACTAAAATCACGGACTTTATTTCTTTTATATTTTGAGCTCTTATATTTTAATTACAATTGAGCTTTCAACCCACTTTCTGTGTGATTTAAAAGAATTATATATATATATATATATATATATATATATATAGTGTGTGTGTGTGCATGTGTGTTGCCTAGAATACATATTCAATAATTCCTAATAACTTCAATATTTTAGGATTAACGTGGGCACATTATTTTTGTTGTTGTTAACTTTACCATTTAGAGAATGCTACTGAAGATGTACCATACCCAGCAAAGAAAGAAAACATTAAATACTAATGCTATACGTATTGCTTATACTTATATATGAAATAGATAATGTACTCGAATATATATATATATATATACACATACATACATATATATATAACTATTATTTCATGTATCCATAAATAATATTATAAAGAGATATAATATATTATGTATTGATTTTCTGTATTTACTTCAACAATGCTCAATACGTGAGTAGAGCTAGGTCGTAAGTTATGAAAATATATTTATGGCAACTTAAAGCGTCCGTGTTTCATCCCCGTAGGCTAAAGTGCATGGAATTCGTGTTTCTAAGTGTTTTTATATATCTACGTGGTGTTTAGTTTAGCTAGCTAACCAATCAGATGCATTTTTATTCTCTCCCACAGGTGAATGTTTACATTAGCCAATGGCAGGGTTGTCTTTATCTTTCGGTCTGTCTCTCGGTCAAAGGATGCAATTGAAAACAAAGCCTTATTCAAAGATCAAACACATTATTTCTTAAATAACATTTTACAAGAACGTCAATGCTGATATTAATCTTGTATTATGTTTTTTTTTCCAATAATATCGTGGAGTTTCCATTTGCGGTTAGCACAGTAAGTACAGCATTTAATTCATGACTTACAATTGAAGATTATACAAATTTGAAGATAAGAATAAAAATAGTAATATCGGGTTTTAGGCCAGGGAGGTCGAGTTCACAGGGTGTTGTTTTTTTTATGGAAATCTCCCCAGACAAGACATGAAGCCACTTAATGCAAGGAGCTAAAAATACTACTTCAAGGTCAAAAACTAGCCAACGATGTTAGATGGATATATTCCGACCTAGAAAACAGCAATTATTCCCCCTTTGTCATAAACATCGTTCATGGAATGTGAGGACTAAAGGACAAAATAAGGGAAGCGAGAGTTACGAGGCTGCCGAAAGTAAACCGAAAGTTCACTTTTTTACTACCCTTCCTGTTATACACATAATGGTGTTGCGTCTGCTTCTCATAGGTAACAAATAGTCATAATAAAGTGTTAATAAGAATACAGGTGCCTGCCTAGTTTCTTCCGCAGTTTAATATTCGTCGTCAACTCGACACACATGCATAAAGGTTAGCATTCATTCTGGGGCAACGCTGGGGTACCTGCTAATAATACATATCAATACAATTTGGTTTGTTATTACCTAAAATTTGAATATTCTAAGAGCGTATAGTTATAGTTGCAAACAATCCATTATCGAATGTGTAATCTAATAGCTTATTCGGTCTTGATTAACGTCATAAAATGGAAGACATCTTTCATGTTTGTAACTTTAATTCCGATGTAATCACATCTGAGGTTTATCCTGGCTTTAAAGAATACAAAATTGACTTAACCGTGCCTAAATCAATCGCCGTGGGGAGACAAGTAAATAGGGGCACGATCTCTGTACACAAATGTATTTTAAAAACTGTCCTTGACCTATCATTCAGTGAAAGAAAATTTCTTGTAGACTGAGATTATTTTAATTTTCGTCCCGATCCCGAGTGCCCCTTTTTGAGGAACTGGATTTTATCTACATTAAAAACCGACCTTGTGTCTAATCTACTTTAGTGGGAAGGCAAAAAGTTTGTAACTTCTTTTAAAATGAAAAATGTATTTTTAAAATAAATTTCTACGGTCAGATTTTAATGTAGCTCCCTACTAAAGAGGCACTCTGGATTTGGGCAAAAATAAAAATTGCTTTAGTCTAGAAAAAAATTATCTCTTCTTAAAATAACAGCGAAAAAACTTGCAACGCAGAATAGTTTTGATTAAAACAAAAAGTTTTGCGTTTGCTTACAAGTGCAATGGCAAAGTTACAAGTACATATACAAGCACGTTTTGTTATACGAAGCACGTTTTGTTATACGAACATTTTTAATTAAAAAAAAATGTTTGTAAATAAAAGCCCCTTTTTAATAGTAAAACTTTTTTCTTTAATAAATATCTGCGATCTAACAATCTTAAAAGTGCATATTATTTTGTTCATGCTTCAACTCAACCGGTAGTAAAAGTTTCAAAATCCGATGTCACTGAAAAAAGTTTCTTTTTCATCGGTGCTCATTTATCGTGTTGAAATCCATATGATTCAAGACGACTATGTTGTAATCTACAGGGAAGCAGTTTCGCAGTAATGTGTCCCAGAAACGGTAAATCCTTGCAAAGAAGCTTTTTCCATGGAACTTTCCTCTGACTCTAAGCACATAGAAGAAGAAAGGAAGATCCTTTTCCATTGTGACAGTAACCGGGTTCTTGATGTGCATGTCTTACAAGAAGGTCCCGGAGATTGCAGCCCAGTCGAGTACCTTCCATGAAAATAACTATAGAGTAGAAAGAGACTAGCAACGTATCTTCTGTGCGAAAAAAGATCCTAAGGAACAAATATGTTAATGCTATTACTTTTGGTATTGTATTATTAAACTGGGCTAGTTTCAGGAGGGATTGAGAATAAATTCTAGATTATTGGGGCCATCCGTAGCTATAAAAGTATGTTTTTTTTATAAATAAAGATTTTTTTAGTGAACTACACATTTAATATCTGATCGATGTTCGTTTACTGTTTACACTGCATTGTACTAGTTTGAACAATAATAATATTTAAACTTGAGAGATGACAGCAACCATCTGGTACATACTGACATAAGTATGATATATCGTAGTTCATGCTTTAAAATTGCATGTATTTAATAATTACGTATGTTTTATCTTTTAATTTCAATCCGATTTATGCTATGGGTATTTTTGTGTGAATTTGCAAATATTCATTTCATCAAACGTCGTTTACAGAAACGTACAACTCATAACGTTTGGTTTTATATTAACTTTTTTCCGGGAATCTAACTATTTTTTCTTAATTTTTGAGATAAAGAATGAAATATAAATTGTGCTAATTTATGTATGTCTAAGCTTTCAACTTAGTAAAGTCAACATTATATTGAAAATCACACAAGAAAAATGTATAGTTTAAAGGCATATATAAACACTACCTTGAAACAGCTGTAAACAACTATACTATATTTGTGTATACTATTTGGAATATGATGTGGAAATTATTTAAATCGTCATATATATATATATATATTTATGGTGGTTAACATATATAATTAAATGGAATATATACAGTGGTTTATATACCAGATTAAATGTTAATAGGTACAATTTTGTCTACTAAGAAGGTGGGGTAATGCCCGTGGGAGCGCACATCCTAGGAACGAGACGGACCATACTTCATTCCGACAAAAGAGAGACTTTTGCTGTCAACTCACCCTCTTATTTGTCGAACCTAAGCTTCTATGAAATTTCCGTTGCCGGAACATATGTATTCAAAATACTTTTTTAAATTGTCTATATATCACGTATATCATTGTTCAACGAATTAATTTGGACGTTTCAATCTTAAACTATGTGTATATTAGTTTCTATTTTGCTCATACATTAATAACTTATGGCATCCACTTATGATATACTGGCCACTTTCTCTGTGGATGTGTGTGTTTGTCTGTATGCCAGTCAGAATTTGTTTAAACGAATATTGGAAATGGAAAATATTGCATTAAATCATGAATTCGCAACAAATAAATCGGGCGCCATGACCGGAAATCGAAACCGTCAGATCTTCAGTCTGACGTTCAACCAACTGAGCTAATTGCACTTTCTTATAAATAGATCTTAAAACATTCTCTTAACAAAATAATTATAGCTTTAACGTAATGTCATAGATTTATGATTTGCATTATGTTTGAAAACATGAATTCAAACATTAGCGATAACAAAAAATAAAGAAATAAATGAGTAAACATTATCAATCGCGTTGGAAATTTATTTTTATAGTCCCAAACAGTTTATTTAGCTCTCACTATGTACTGCATGTAGTTTTTCTCTTCAATCGTATAATTCTAGACAAGTAAATAAAACCTGCCTCGAAAACAGCGAGAAAGAAGAGGGTACCGCGGTAGCCTAGCAAAAATGTGCGATCCGGGGGAACATATATTTGCTAGTATATCTGTATAAGATGAAAAGCTTCTGCCTGTCTGTCTGTTTGTCTGTCTGTCGGTTTTCCCGCTTTCCTCATCAAATACAGCTCTAAAAGCTATACAAATGATAACTTGTAGCTTGATGATTTGTGTATATCAAAGAAGAAAAAGTGACTTACGTGCTCGCCCTAGTAGCATCGATCGATTTTCAATATCAAGATTGGATCCTGACTTTTGGACTAATTAAGAGTAACGGAGATTATGTTCTTTTATAAACAATACACACAAAAAAACATGAAATGTGTTTGTATAGTAATGAGTCACCACGTACAAAGGCCAAAAGCCACTCGAGGATAAAGATGAATGAGATTGTTAGTTCAATAATATGAAAGGATTTAAAACGTTAGATGAATTTGGAAGGACTTAATTACAAACAGGACGCTCGATAAATATTTGTTTACATTGGATTTAAAAACGATTATGTTGTAGTCAGCTGGAAAGCAGATGTGAAATTCTTGAAATCAAACTTCATAGATGTTCCGTATCGTTTTAGGTATAAAGAGGGTGAAAGGAAAGTGGTGGTAGCTAGACGATTTTTATGTATTTTTTTACAGGGGGACAAGAGAATGTATCTCACTGGAACACCTACTATGAAAATAACGATAGAGTAGAAAAAGACTAGTAACGTATGTTCCGTGATAAAGAAGCTGCCGATTTTGTACTCTATCAAGACAGGAAAGAGTGCTCGTAGCCACACCTCTCCAGATGTGGCAACATTACTCTATCTTAGGATGTATCTGATTCTTAAACAGGTAGAGTATTGCTCAGGAATCAGATACTTTCTGGAGCGGTAGAACGATCTAATTATTTCTCTAGCGACCTTAGCAACAGATTTGATGCAAGTTTTCAATTCGAGGAGCTTGTTAAAACAAGGGATGTTCTTAACCTGTTCATACAAGATATTTACAGACTTGATCTCACTTGTTTTTGAACCACGTGCCATCAAGTTGAGCTTACTTCCGAAAAGGCCCGCAACGATTAATAATCGAGGCAAAACGTATTCCTCGATATCTTTGACTCTCATAAAATCAAATATAATTGGTCTAATAAAAATTTATGACAACTTTTGTATTTGTTGTTGTGGAACACCCGTATGCATTAAAGGGTCAAGAGAAGAGACATTCATTTTAACTGGGGCAAAATTAGGATTCTTTGTAATTATGTAAGTATACTTAGTTTGACCGAATCATAATTTGACGATTAACTTTATGCTTTAATTTGCGCTCAAAACCAAACTTTACAATTAATACGCCCTACTTTTGTTGGCGGTAATCGGAAGTTGTTTATTTTGAAGATGTTCAAAGTTCTATCACCTGGTTTTAATATACAAGAACATTTGAGAAACCCGGCAGTGACGGGTGCTTCAGTCAGTTTTTCACAATTGTTTTTACAGAGTTTAAATGTATCAAATTACGATCCTTATCTTAAATTATCCCACGTGTCACGTGTATACATATATTCTCTGCGATTCCTCTTATGCAAGACATTATGTTATAAAAACGCACATTTTCTATGATCGTTTATATATCCGGTTAATGCCGGATTTCAAACCTGCTATAGGTTTAACGCAGTTTCCACCATTCATCGTCTGCAGTTAAGAACTAATTTAATAATAATAATCTATTTTTGTAATCTCACCTAATTAACATCTGTGGGCACTCACTTAACTTCAAAGTCGAATGAACGCCGCAATGGATATCTTCCTTAGAAACAGGTGTGAGACACCTCTCTGTGTTAACTTAGGGTTGCACCGAAGAACTCTGTGTCTGCTGATTTGGAAGTTTGGTGCCTTGGTGCGTATGAATAACACCACTTTAACTGGTTGTCGAATACTGACTTTTCCCTTTTGTGAAATAATTCCGCGGACCTAAACTTTAACAAATGAACCGTTACTTTTCTTTTTCTTGCCATTTACTTTTGTGGATGAGAGAAAAAGATACGTGCTGTTCAAACCCTTCTACTAAACGAAACACCATGAACAAACATTTGAAGACATGAAGAACTTGAAGCATATCAACTTTTACCAAAGTGACCGTATTCGGCATTAAATAACCCGAAAAGGGTTGATATGCCGTAAACGAAAACAACCAAACAAATCGAATCCTTGCTAAATAAAAAGATATAGCCTTAATTTTTCTCTTCGCTTACGTTCTGGTTTGATTTATCTATTTTTCAGAGAATAACCATTCTCGGATGATTCAGTGCCGAAACGCAAAACATTTTGGAACAGTTTGTTGCATACAATTAATTCAAAACATAGCTGGTCGTTATACCTTTACAAAGAGTAGCCTCTACTCTATAATAAAGAGACATGTGTATTAATTTGTAAATATATATCGTTCCGTCACACAAAGATCTGTCCGACGAAATGAGAACGCAAATCTATTTCAATAATCAGATTTTTTTATTTCTGATTTCTATACCGATTTATACGTTTTTTCTTTTTTTTAAACTTCCCAATTTGGAACGTTTTCTCTCTTTCTTATTTGTGTAAATGAGCGACAATCGCTCTCTGTCAAATTCGTTTTTTAACCGCTGATGTCTTTGATGTTTTAGCATTCTTTTTTTTTAACGTCCAGTTTCAGTTTTTATTGTTTATTCACCTCACACGTCCTAATAATCAAATGAAGAAGATTACAAAAAAAAGTAAATCAAGATTAGGTCTTTTTTTCTTTAAGTCATCAGAAACGGCACGCGTTTTTTGTTTTCAAATCGCGATAGTTCAGTCCTATTCTATTTAAGCGAAAAAAAGCATAATAAAGACATACATTGGAAAACAAATAGCTGTCTTAAATGAATTCGGAAAAAAATCTTCTACTCTAAATAAAAGTCAACGTTAGGTACTTTTTCTTTAGGCCATCAGAATTGATAATAATTTATACATAAATAATTACATTACCGACGTAATTCTATGATTTTATATGAATATTATTGCGAACACTGGCAGAGTATAATTCTTTTCAGTCATTTTTGATAGACGTGTACACTAGTTATTGCATAAAGGACCACAATACATCAGCAAGAATTTGAACTCGACCAACCCACACCTCTTCCATGCGTTTTTGCGTGCCATTTAACCTTTCCATCGGGCTACAACTTTTTTTTGTGGGCAAGAGCAAAGTTTATTATCTGTTCTGATACGACATTTCATCCTTTCTGTCCTCGGTGAGTGAAAGAGAAATCCTTCTAGACTGAAGTAATTTTAATTTTGTCCCAATCCAGAAGGACCCTTTTTAGGGAAGCTGTGATTTCCTTACATTAAAAACCGACCTTGTGTCTAACTTTGCCCTCGTGGAGAGTCAAGTAAATAGGGACTTCCTCATCTTCGCACTTCATTTAAAGGCCACCCTTTTATCAGCGCCTAACCGACGCCTGCTCTGGTCTTAGTTTGCTTCAAGGCTGCTGGCCCAGAGCTCCTCTCAGCAGCTGTTTTATCTAACACGTGTAACACGTGGTAGGAGCAAAGTTCTGATGCTGCACTTAGTCTTTTGTGTCCTTAGTCAATTAAGGAGAACTCCTTCTAGACTGAGGAAATTTTTATATTTGTTCCAATCCAGAGTGCCCTGTTTGGGAGAACTGGATTTCCCCATATTAAAAACTGACCTTGTGTTAAACTCTACCCTCGTATGGAGGCAAGTAAATAGTAACACGTGGTTGGATTAATGCGAGCGGAGAAAGACTATCGGTCAGTCGGGAAGATTTTGCTTTATTCAGATAGATGATGAAAATTCACGGACCAATTTCGACATCCGTTGGAAAAAATATGTTTTGAATTTCTCACGATGGCAATTAAAAAAAAAAACAGGACAAATAACGGCGTGGTCAAAAGGCCCGAGTTTTCCCTCATACAATTTCTATTTGTGTTTGTACCTATATACGTTTACCTTCCTTGAATTTTCCGTAGGATAGCCGACGGGCTGTGCTGCACTTGTCCATGCATATAACGTAGCATTAAGAGTTTGAATTACCTACTAGACACCACCCTCGAGTGTCTTCGGTCTCTCTATACAAGGGTTTATCAGGAAAACCTGACATGAGGATACTTCACCATACAAGTAAACCCTGACCAAATATTCAAAATGACATAGTATTCGAAGCCCAAATATCATCCCATCGACACAGCTCATACGAGGAATGTTGCACAATCTCTAAGTAATGTTATCTCCAGTAACAATACTCAGGTGGATACTCCACCAGACTAGATTAATTCTTGTCCTGGCATCCGGTAAGATCAAGAGACCACAAGAAAGATCTACTATAACATGGTTAACTGGTCAATTAAAGAGCGGGAAAAAAATGTTCTTAACTTCTTTACTAACTCAACGTTTGACAAGTAAAAGAGAATTTAATGGAATATTCGAATGTCTATGTATCTCATATAGAAGTCAAATGTTAGCCCCAGGAAGCGGCCCCTTAATTTCTGAGAACTTCGACTGAAGTAAAATGAAACAAAAAAGTGAATATAACTATATACTTTAGATACGTGTGACTTTTTTACATTTGCTATTGAAAAGCTTTAAGCTTTTACCTGAATATATTACTTGGCTAACCCTCCGATATAATTGAGCGTTTAGAATAAGACAAAAATAATGAACTAATCATAAGTAAATCTCGCGATTTGCTTCTTTTGACATTGGTTCAGGCGAAGTTCTACTTAAGCAGCCAGAGAATATAACTAAACAGTTACAACGAATATTAAGCAGTATCTTTGTCATCAACAGAGAGTGCGCTATTTATTCAAGATGAGATAATCATTATCGCTAATGGCAAACGGTGATATCACTTACTAGAGTGCTCAAACTATGAAGATGGATAATAAACTAATAGATGTGTTAAATTATAAATATATAATAAACGTAGCTTATCTTAACACAATTATTATTTATTGTTATTATAAAGCTTTACCTGAAAAGATATCGAGCTATTTTCTGTGCACAGGGTCTGCTGTCTTAATCCAGCTCTATTCCGATTTTAAGAAACGGTTCTTTATGTTATCTCTCTCATGCATATATATATATATATATATATATATATTATATATGTATAATATTTGTTGTTGTTTATTATCTATGTACGTATACGTTTCGTCCTTAAACGGGGACTCATCAGCATAGAGATATGACTATTCACTACCGATCATGCGATTCGAAACCCCGGATTAGTTCGAAACAAATACCTCATCCCACCCCCGCCAACAAACATTAGAAAGAACCAATTTATGTCTATAAATTCCAATGCACTTTGAGAGAATGTAACTCTTATAATAATAATAATTAAATAGCTAAATAGGTTTTACAACTGAAACCCTTTCACGTAGACATACTATGCATCTGTTAAATTCTAAGAGGGAGAGAGGTCTCATACTAAGCTTCAACGCTAGTGCCCAGATGCGACAACAACTTATGAATGGGCGAATGGTAGCTTTGTAGATGTATAGGATACTGGCATGTGTGAGAAGTTTTCTAGCACGGTAGAGGGAGCCCACTTTCTTTGCAGTAGCCTCAGCATTTCTTCTATTTATTTGTGACAATTAATTTTACCTGTGATAGTTAGACTGATGGGTTGAAAAGGTTCCTCATAATTATTAAAAGAAAAGGAGCTTTATCTTAGTAGCATTAAATGTTACCATCCATTCAGGTTTCCATTTCACAACAGACTGGGTGTCATTTTCGAAGGATTCAGCAATTGGCTTGATATGTGGACGTTATTTTTACTAACATGTCGAGAGTAGAGCGTGGTGTCATCGAAAAATATACCCATCTCGGACACAATCGTACTAGAAGGTATTTTATTAAAATCAAGAAAAATAATGGTACAAGGATCGACTTCTGGGAAACACCCGCATTAATGTCATGTTATTTAGATGTACGGCCATCAAGGGAAACCTGAATATTTCTTTTGGCCAGGAAAGATTCGGATTATATTAAATATTCCTCCAGTAATACGAATTAATTTATGCCAGATCTTGTCAAAAGCTTTGAATATATCAAGCGCTATCGCCCTAGCTTCACCTGCTTTGTACAATGTATGGTATATGCATTCATAGATTACCATTAAGATGTCCGTAGTAGAACGGGCTTGCCCAAATCCACACTGATTTTCAGAAAAGGTTTAGCATTAACGAGATGGTAGACTATCGTTAAATTGATCAATGATTCAAACATGTTTGCAAAGAGCTGTGGATACTGATGGGGCGATAATTTTGCGAGTCAGTTCTTGAACGCTGGTCCAACAGAAACAATTTTCCAGCTATCAGAGAAGCAACATTCGGTAAGGCATTTGTTATAGTTTGGAGAGGACAGGGGTCAGCTCTAACGAGCATTTTCTTTATTAATATAGCAGGAATAAGATCAGACCCACATGCTTTGAAGGTGTAAAGTTTTCGTTATGATCTCCCGGATATGGGAAGGAGTGATGATCACTGTGGCTTCTGTCAGCAATTAGAAATTTGGTAAGGAGCGTCTTGTGAAGTTCAAGGTCGAGTTCAAGGCGAACCACTAGACAGATAGTTTAGCCTTATCAGTTGCGGTGCAAACAACATCATTGCGGGGGAATAGCTAGTACCCATTATTCGCCACACTATTATAGATATTTCAGAAATCGCGAGTTCCTAATTTCTGCGACTCAATACGTTTTCTAGTCATCTCGGTATAACTTGGCTTAGCTGCGGCTATTACACTGTTTCAATGAATTTAATTTCCTAAAGTAATTATTTTTTAAGTTATTTTTTAAGGGTATACTTATTGACGTGTCTTTGGGAGCGATAGTCTCATAATTAAATTATTTTTTTAAAATTAGGAGTTTTAATAATGTATTTGTTAGGATAGCCACGGACTTGTTGGCCAAACGTTATAAATATACAAATAATATAGGTGTGTGGTAATTTATCGATACGTTTTCTGAATCAATTGATTTTATTTCAAGCTTAAACATATATAATGACACAGATGGTCAGCTGATATGATCAATCATCGATTTAGTTTAAACTTCCCTGCTGTTAACAATTCAAACGTATCAGCTGTCAGTACTTTCCCTTTTATGCGTGTACTCAATCTCTTTCTCTCTCTCTCTCTCGCTCGCTCTCTCTCTCGCTCGCTCGCTCTCTCTCTCTCTCTCTATCTATCTATCTCTATCTCCGTCTCAATCACAATAGTCAGCTGATTTGGGCCAACAGGATCGGCAGGCTAAAATCCTTATAGGCCGGTGGATTTATGGGTCGGTCCTTAGATTATTAGGTTGATAACCTGATCAGAAACTTTTCCTATAACCTCATTAATATCATATGGATTGCTGTGTAACTCCATACACTTTACATTCATTGTAGGTGCCAGCATATGTAAATTAAATAAATTTTTAAAGGGAGAGCTGAGAGATACCAAATGCTTCGATTGATCGAACGATATCACGTGCATTCAAGGGAGGGAACTTTTGAAATAATCAAAAGGAGTCGTTGAGCGACACGAAGCAGGCAGGTTGAGTGTTTAGATACTCTTCTCTCTCGTCAACCTGGAAATGGGACGGGATATTTTAAAGTACTCGGAATTTATGATACAAACCCTAACCCGTCCGGTGAAAGTAAATTGTAAGAAAAATACAGTAATATCATTAATTGTATATGTCGTTTGTGATCATTCATTCATTCGTCCCAGAGAAGGCTCTAGCTACAAGAGGAGAAGATAAAAACCATGATTGCAACCCAGATACGGTACAAACGAAGGAAAGCAGAATGACGTCGCCAAGAGTATCTAGCATGTATCATTCAAACATTACTATTTTAGTGGTCTTATATATGTATGGCAACTAGCAAAATGGGATGAAGTATCTATATATTAATACGAGTGTATCGTTTTCTTTGCAACATCAAAGTATGCAGAAGTGGGAGGAGGTTGGAGGATAAAAATGAAAGAGGAGAGGAGAAAGAGGAGAAGTAAGAAGGAACGTCGATAAACGTCAGAATTTTGTTCAAACATAACTCAATCTCAGATCTGAGGAATATTTTAACATATTTTGTGCTATCAAAGTATGTGCGAAGAAAGACAAACGTTGGTTATAATAATAATAATAATAATAATAATAATAATAATAATAATAATAAGAAGAAGAAGAAGAAGAAGAAGAATCCACTTTGTAATAAATACCAATGTGTGTGTATATATATATATATATATATATATATATATATATATATATATATATATATATATATATATATATAAAGAGGTGTACTAAAAGCGAACTTTTAGGAGAGGTAAAACCTATTGTGAAGAGTATACAGCTCAATATCCAGGATAAAGCATGTAGATATGAAGAAGAATGGAAAGGAATTAGAGAAGCAAAAGCCAAATCAAAATTCAATTCAATTGCTCAGAGCAAGGTATATTCCGCAAAAAGGCAATTTATTCAAGTTAAATTTCCCTTAAGCCAGGCTTTTCAAAGATCCAAATCTTATCATCAGAGGAAGTCGCTGGGATAGATAAGTTTGCAATTGCCAAGATTTAAAATTTGAAAAAAAGAAATAAAAGTTGTAGGGAAAGAAAACGCCGGGCAAAACTCTGCCCGAATGCAAGCAAATGTCCGATTGCTAAAAAGTCCGGTGTCGAAAAGTCCAGCGGAGAGAATAAGATGTAGATAGGTGGGTCATTAACGGCACAATAAATAATGAGAGAGGATTCAGAGTTAAAATCCAAGATGCCACAACTTCAGGTACGGCGAAAATAGAAAATCCAAAAGGGTAAAAAGTCCAATAAGAGGTACGTTCGTGGAAGCAGGTAGGCTCAGAGAAGATTGAGGTGGAAAATATTCGCCATTAAAAATACTTCCTGGGCAGAGATAACTAGGGACAGTGTTTTAAAGTGGGAAAAAAAGGCAGCGAAAATGTTTAAAGCTAGCCCGTTGAGAAAGTCGGCTTAAAATGAAAAAGCAAAAACTAATATGCGACCAGTAGGCAGGGAAGGAACGGGTAAGGGGTGCGGGAGAGGAGAAAGGGAGCGGAAGCGGTGAAAGAGTGCGGTTAAAACTAAGAGTGTGAGTGTGGGGGGTGAGTCGCATAAAGTTGAAATTGGATGTCAACGCGGAATAGGATTCAACTAGAAAAGAGGAAGAAAGGGGTGGGGGTGAGTTAACGAAAGTTCGGAGAGGGAGTTAAAATAACAGAATATGTTTATGAACAGAGTTCGGGGTTTAGATGCTTAATCAGATGACCTTAGATATAAACAATGAGGCAAAATATATTTGAAGGGTAGAACTAGAAAAATGAATTGAAAATTAAAAAAGTAAAGATAAAAAATAAAGATAAAAATAGTATTAAAAGTAGAAATAAGAAAATAAAAAATGAAAAAGAGATAATAAGATTAGTCTTAGGCTCGCAAGGAAAATTAAGGATTGACCGATAAAAAATAAAAAATAAAAAATAATAAAAAATAATAAAATAATAAAATAATAATAATAGAATGAGGGGAAAGTAGAAAAGATTGGAGCTCAAGAGTGAGAATTAGAATAAAGAAAAGAAAAAGTAAAATAGACCTCGGAGGGATATCCGGAATGGGAATCTCCAAGGTGGTTAGAGATATGGGTTGAAATAGAATAAACTGTTACGGGACGCTATTTCTTATGGATATAGGGAAATTAACTTTGAAATTTTTTTCGAAAAAGTTATATGGAGGTTAATTAAGAAAATTATTAAAAAGGTTAATGATAGCAGAAAGAAGTAAGAGACATACAAGGTTAAAGAAGTGACAATAGATTAAGCCAGAGGGAGAGTGGAGATCGCAGTTAAAAGTAAATATTATGGGGGTTAAAAGATGTAGAGCGAGGGCGGGTTGGGGGTTGAGTATGGTCTGAGAGAAGTGTGCGAAGGGTGAGGTAAACAAGGGGGGAATAATCGAGGCTATTATAAGAGTGAGAAGAATTATTTAGAAGTAAAAACAGGAGGGGAAGAATAATTAGAGTGCACAGAGAAAACAGTAAGGAGTTCGATATCGAAGTGTGCAAAGGGGATTAGGGGTAGATAAGGCGAGTCAGCAAGTAAATAAGAGGGCTAAGGTATAATGTGAATAAGGTGGGTTAGTTATCAAGTTGAGAGGGAAAGGAATGGAGTTAGGAAGTGTTGAGAGGGAGCGGACGAATGTATTAAAAGAAGTTAAACGGGGAAGAAGATGGAAAGCCAAATAAAAGATATACTGTTAAGGAGGTTAAGTTGAATGATTTAGGGGGTAGTGGAAGAAAGGTGTTAGAACTAAGGGAATTGTGGAGCTAACGGAGTTTATGGGTGATTTTTTTATGTTAAGAGAAGGATAAAGGGATGAGGGAAATATAAGGAGGGAGTATAGAACAATAGGAATTAGAACTATCGGAAATAAAATTCGAGATGTAAGGAGGGAAGATCCGAAATGAAGGGAGGGTATTTAATCAAATGGGGGAGGGGTGTAAGGGGGATTACTATGGTTGCTATACTTAAATTTACGTTTATGCCTGCAACTGGAGATAAGTTCATTCTTAGAATTAATAATATTTTTAGATTTAGTAGCAGTAGCTATCATAAAGGTTTCCAAAGTACAAAGTTGGCAATGGGATGCTCCCGGGGTATACGATTTGGACTTTTTAAGTATTGACCAGTGAAGTGAATAGGGAGTATTTTTAAGATTGAGGTTTCTAATTAGATTGGAAAGTGAAGTTCCTGTGCTGTTATCGTTGGTATTTTTAAAGGAATAGACATGGTTAGAGATCCGGGTCTTAATGGGGAAAGAGGACGCCCCAATATATGTGTGTATCTTGAAGGGTGGTGCTATAGTTGCATTGAGATTGCTAATGGTATTAGATGAGATTTGGGTTTGGAGATCCAAGTTATGTGAGGAAGGTTGTTTGGAGAAGTGGGGTGGAGCGGATGTGGGGGAAATGTGGGTTAGCCCATGGGCACTATCTATTATTGGGGGTGCTTGGTTAGAGGTATGGCTGTATAAGTGGGAGTCTTGAGTAGAAGCGGATTGGGGTTGCGGGGAGATGCGAGGTTCGGGTGGAGTGTGGGAACTATGATTACTCACAACATTGGTGGAGCGGGGGAATTGTTTCACAGTACAAGCGTATATCACGTCCTTCTGTACACAGTTGTTGTTAAGGGGACAATCTCTAGGTTTACGGCAATTACAAGTGGTGAGGGATGTGGTGGGTGGTTGTTGTTGGATATGTTTGATTTTGCTATTGTTAGAGGTTATGATAGTTTGTTCAATATTGGGCATAGTAGAGTAAGATATTTTAATAGAATTTTTGTTAAGGATAGTGCTATATCTGTGGGGGTGCTTAAAAGATCTGTCTAAGATTTGGAAAAATTCTTTAGGTATATTGGTTTTAACATTACTGCTGAAAGGCGGCTTAAACCAGATGTTATTCTTTCTTCTAAGTTTTTTTCTTTGTTTGTGCGCCTGTGGGTCTGCCCGAATATCAATATTGTTAGTTTCTATGGGCTTATTAGCGTGTGTTTTGATTATCTTAGGTGCAGATGAGTTAAACTTTTTATTTCTGTGTGTGGTCATGTTGTGTGTAATAATGCCTGAAGATTTGTTAACTTGAGTAAGGGGGTTGCAGTTATATTTAATTTTGTGATTGTAGCCTGAGTTTAGCAAAGCATTATTGTAGAAGCTAGAATTTTGATCGAAGATAGATTTATTCGCAGATAGCTTAGAGATTCTATTAGATACTGAAGGGACTATTGAGTTTATGATGGATTTAGGGTGGTTAGATAGGCTATGTACGTAGAAAAGGGTTAAGTTAGGTTTATGGTATGGGCTGAAGGTTCCCGAGTTAAGATCTAATGTAAGGTCAAGAAAGTTGGATATTCTTTTCTCAGGTTCCACTGTAATGGTCAAACCAAAGTTTTTGAAGAAGTTATGCAAGTTTTTGATAGTGTTATTATATTGTCTCGATCTCTCCCCAGATACAAACAGGGCATCGTCCCTATACAACCCACCCTGTAAATGTCCAAAATTAAAGCCTAATTCTCTCATCAAGTACAAACCTACCAGGTCAGTGACCTGGGCAGAGTCAATCGGACTTTTGCTTGCATTCGGGCAGAGTTTTGTCCGGCGTTTTCTTTCCCTACAACTTTTATTTCTTTTTTTCAAATTTTAAATCTTGGCAATTGCCAACTTATCTATCCCAGCGACTTCCTCTGATGATAAGATTTGGATCTTTGAAAAGCCTGGATTAAGGAAAATTTAACTTGAATAAATTGCCTTTTTGCGGAATATACCTTGCTCTGAGCAATTGAATTGAATTTTGATTTGGCTTTTGCTTCTCTAATTCCTTTCCATTCTTCTTCATATATATATATAGTAAATTTCGTGTACAACAGAATCGTAGGATCAATTTTAGTGGAATTATTATTTTAATCAATGAAACAGGCGGGTGGAAAAAAAAGGAAAATTGTTAAAATTACCTTAAGGCCTTATCTATTCCGATGGGTGGTTTTCTGTTTTACACAGTGCCAGGTCGAACTACCATCTCAATATTATTGAGGCGTTAGTTATTAACAATTCTCGACCTAGCCTGTGTAGACAAAAGATTTTGAAGCATCAGTTGGAGATCTTTAATGATTCAAAGCCACCATAACGTTGAGAGATTTACCTTCTTTTTTTTTCTTCCTCTCTCAATCGTTTTCTCCAACTGAAACAATTTTTTCCGCTCATATCTCATTCGACTTTTAGTTTTTTATTTACCATTCTGACGTTTCCTCTTAGAGGGTCAGACGATAAGGCCTTAAGGTAATTTTAACAATTTTCCTTTTTTTCCGCCCTCCTGTTTCATTGATTAAAATAATGCTTCCTCTAATATATATATATATATATATATATATATACATATATACATATATATACATATATATATATACATATATATATATAGTGGACCCCCGCTATTCGCAGGCTCGCCATTCGCGGTTTCACAAATTCACGGAAGTTAAGCATAAGCATTGACTTAACATTTTCTTCATGAATTCGGTAGAACTTACAAATAGGATAATCAGTTAACTCCAACTAAGGCCAATATGACAACAAAAAAAACGCAATTATAAACACTAATTATTCCGTAGGATTTATATTAAATATGGCTCATGCAAAAACATTAGTAATCCAAATTTTCGCGAATTTAATACGAAACTTAAATATAAAAAAAAAAATCAACCAACTTGCAAACAGAAAGGGCTAATTTACGCTAATTTGATGGCTTTCATGCAAAAAAAAACCCACATGCTAATGTATTAAAACCTGATTTTTAGTTAACTTTGAGGCATCAAAATCTATTCGCAGATTGTTACTATTCGCGGGTGTGTTGGAACGTAACCGCCGCGAATAGCGGGGTCTACTGGATATGTATATATGTATACTTAAGTAGAAGAATACTAGTAGTAAAGCAAATATAGTTCACATTACCAGCCCTTACGTCTTGTAGGTGTGTTCTAAAATTCATAGTGATCGGTTAATTAGTTTAGGAGTGAATACTGTGCGTACAAATATATAAAAGCATGCACATACCTAACTTTATACAAACAGAGGTATATGTGTGTGCGTGTACATATTAGATTGGTCACTGAAGCGTGGAAGCCTGTCCCACCCTCGCCAGGCTGAACCATACGCAGCTGTCGACAGTTGAGAAGCAATTATTTGCTATGCCAGATAGTATATACTACTTGGCTATTAACGATTTATACTACTTGGCTACTAGCGTTTCTACAATTGCAATAGGATTTGCAGAATGACTGGTTCTAGTTAACAAAATGGACACCTTCCATTGTCGTGAAATTCAACCCCTTCTTTCCAACTCTGATGACAGCTCCAGGAACCTATATTTAGCTATAACGTAATCACAATTATTCATAAAATCTGTAGTAGTAATAGTAGTAATAGT
Organism: Sepiola atlantica; assembly: GCA_963556195.1. NCBI lineage: Eukaryota > Metazoa > Mollusca > Cephalopoda > Sepiida > Sepiolidae > Sepiola > Sepiola atlantica. Next base: position 96,900,133 of record OY744520.1, read on the forward strand.
AGAAATAGTAGTCCTTTTCTTGTCGGGAAAGGCTCTCAGGTCAGGCGCTTACATCCGGGTTTAGTGCGTTAAACATAACGGACGGACTGAACTATCCGCGTGTCAGGAGGCTAGTCTGTGGCCGTTTTTTACTTGACAGCAAGATGGGTACCCATTTATCCATCATGGTGAAGTGTTTGCTTACAGCACTTGTAAATCCCGAATTGTCACCCATCTAAGGTATTACCAGGTTCAATGTCGCTTAACTTTGTTAATCTTACGAGACCGGTGTGTCAATATATATCTTTGGTGACATGGCTTTGTGAATATCAATAATTTGCTATCTTAACGATATTCATTAGAATAGATAGATAGATTTGTTTTTTGTTTTTATTAAAAATGGTCACCACACATCAATACCAAAAGCCATTCGGAGAAAAAGGTTAATTAGATGGAATGGTTGTAAGGACCAAGTTCGAATACTTGTGGGGACGGTTTTATGGCAAGTACCTGCTGACATTGGATTTGAAGACGACCTAGTTGTAATCTGCAGGGAATCAGTTTCGTGGCAATGTGTTCCACAGACGGGAAGCCTTTGCGAAGAAGCTTTGTTTGTGGCAATTCCACTTGACGCTATACACACACAGGAAGAAAGGAAGGCTTTAATTCGTCGTGGTATGAAGTCGAGTTCTTGATGTGAATGTATTACAAGGAGGAACAAGACTTTTGGAGCTCAGTCGATCACTTTCTATGGAAATAACGATATAGAGACTAGCAACGTCTCTTCTGTTGTAAATGGATTGTAGAGAAGAGAAGAGAAGAGATGATCGCCTAGTAGATTTCGGGGCGATTTTAAACTTAGATAGATAGATAGATAGATAGATAGATAGATAGATAGATAGATAGATAGATAGATAGACCAAAACATATTTGGACGTTTTATCTAAAAGAAATGAAACATATATGCAGCTATGGTAGAAACTGTGTAAATATAAAGATTGCACGATTGAAGTTATGGGCTTAGAATATGGTAACCAAAGAGTATATTATAGATTTAAAATGTTAACCATGTGAGTCAAGGAAGAAACATCATATTTTCGGATGAGTAATGAATTACGTCAGATAAGAGGGATGCATCAAAGGGGGTGATAATAAAGGTAGTTACGCAATAGGAAACGAACCAAAAGTACAGACGGAAAGAGATAAGAACAGGCGGAAAGTCAGATGACATGATAAACGAAACAACTATTACTCAACGGTTCGCATTTAACAAGGGTCTGCGTGGGAAATGCTCTAGTTTTCTCATTGTATTTCTTTCTCTTCCTATGAAACACATAACAGTATATAAATTAAAATAAAAACTATACTCGTTTCAACTGAAGATGCTAATTTATCGCCCGTGAAATATAGCAAACTTTATATTATATATAATTAATATATACATATATATATTAATTTTATACATACATAAAAGTAATCCATGGACACGTGTTTCTAGCTCACGGCCGTCATCAGAATCTAACTAGGACAAGGAATAAACCTTCGATGTTGATGTCAGTAGTGTAGCGTTTTACCCATGGACTCTGACGCCTTGCCTGGAAATATGTACGATTTTTATCACCTAAATATTTAATGTATTTTTATGTAATTGTTTATCTTGGTTATTGTAGCGTTTGCCTTAACTTTATAAGACGTATTTTTCGTTAACATATGTTTTTATTAATTTTATACGTACATAAAAGTAATCCATGGACACGTGTTTCTGGCTCACAGCGGTCATCATATATATATATATATCCGTACCAGTTAGATCACAACCACCTTTTGGGTCACAGCAACCATTTATTCTATTTTGATTTTATTCGAAAATTCATAAACTGTGACATATCTGTTGAGTCATTCTTCTTGCATAACTAAATATAAGTCGCTTTACTTCAATATTATTATCATTATTTGTTGTTATTATTAATAATACTATTATTATTGTTATCATTAATACCGTTATTATAATTAATAATACTATTATTATTGTTATCATTAATACTGTTATTATAATGCATATAGAAATGCTATAATTCTTATATAGTAAAAGTAAAGAGACTTATTATTTTGACATCTAATTTACGTACGTATGTGTGGTGTATACAAACACATATATAAATTAGATTATTTTCATTTTTTTCTTCTTTTGACCGTCTTCATTTTCTTCTTTTTCTTATTTCTTCTTCTTATTTAGTATTCTTTTTGTCTGTCTTCTCCCGTCTTATTTATCGTAGTTCCTCTTATTTTTCTTCTTTCTTTTTGTTCTTTATAACGTTATTCTTTCTCGTATTTTCTTCTTAATACTTATTTTTCCTTTGTTTTCCTAATTCTCCTACCGTTTTATTTTCGCTACTTCACCTTACTATTTCTTTACTTATTTCTAATTTTTATTCCTTTTTATTTATTGGACACGTAAGAAAAAATGCCGGAAATTAGTCTGCCACACTTCAAAGTACAATTCTTTTCAACTTTGAACGTCTACAAGTTCTCAAGCCATCCTCTTGCTTTTAGTCTATTCATCACACACATCTGCAGATGGCTTCTTGTTCAGTTAAAAGCGCGTGTTCATCTGTTTGTACCTTAATGTAAAAATGCCTGTGAAAAGAAAAACGGTCAACAATGAGTGCATGCATTTGTCTATACGTGCGAATGTGGATTTGTATTGTATTTTTATGATAGTATCAGCGAATTTGGCAATAATGGGCGGGAGATCAGGGTTCAACCCTCGGTGGAATCATACAGAAGTCTTAGAAAATGGTATTTAATGTCCCCTTGCTAAACATTCAGCATTGTATGGTGAGGATCAAGGGTAAGTGTGGTAATCCTGGATAATCCTTGAACACATCGATGTAGTAGCTAATGAAAAAGGAGTCTTCGGGTCGCTTTCGACTATTGTCGACACCTTTACTTTCATACATCTATATTGCGAATTGTTGAGAGTCGACCGAAGATTTAATCGCTACGCATCTACAAATCAGAGCTGCGTCAGTCATTAGTGGCAGACTACAATAAGCAGGAGTTTGTGATATATTCGTTAAAATGAGAACCACGCTTCTCGCAATATGATTTCTTGTGTGTATAACGTTTAAATCGTATTATTTTGCAATATACAATACCTTTTGGCCGGGATCAAAATGTATCTGTTCCGATGGATACTGCACCCCATAGACTGGTATTGTCTTGGCCTTCTGGTCTTGATTTACGCCGGTCTATCGGTCTGCCCTGTGCAGTTCTAGGAACTCCACCCTCCCAGGCTTTGCCTCCCCTCTTTGGGGAGGAGTAAGTTTATTACTTACTGCCTGAGGCGCCCCTACCAAGGAACGCCGACGGGACTGCCCAGGCAATTTTTTAATGGCCAGAGTGCTCACCTTCTCGGGCACTGGCTTTTCAAGCCCCACTTTCCGACCCGACCTTGGGTCACATCTTACCTTGTGGGAGTAAGATGAAAATGGCCTTGTGCCTAACCTCCTGAAGCGGAGGTAAATAATACCAATGCATAGTAAAACCTCTGCTCCTATATTGGCCCTATCTCCAGACTGCGAAAAGTACGTTTAAGGCGATTTTTTGTTAACTCAGCTTCTCAGACATTCTGCCTACCCTTCACAGTACTATACCATTAAAACTTCATGAAATATTTAAACTTAAACAATTACCCTATGTGTATGGATCTTTCAATGAAGTTTCTTCCTCTTTTTCCCGCAATTCCTTCTCTCTTTCCCAGTTCGCCTGACTATCAGTATCCGACAAAGCAATCTTCTCCTGGTGGCTTAACCCTGTTTCATGTTAATATAGACGACAATACAATTTGGTCATTTTCTGTGTTTTTTGTACACACGTTTACTTCTTGAATATAAACACTGTTTTAACGCTTCATTGCGGGAGAAAACATCTGTCATGTCGGCTTGCTTTGTACATTAACTTTTGATGAGCGGGAACAATGGAAATTCCGCGTTGCACGGGAAATAGAAACACACATAAAGTATTCTATTTTTCATATATATATATATATATATATATATATATATATATAATTTCGGACCTTGTTGGGTGTGTTTTTTGTACAGACGTGGATATGTTTGGAAGAAAGTCATTATTTAAACAATTTTATGCTGCATTGTATGACTAAAAATAAATATTGCCTTGAAAAAGATGTAAACAACTTTAATTTCTGTTCGTATGCTGTTTATTGCGAATATGATTTGAAAATATTTTAAATCGTTAAAATACATATACCTACTCAACTCTATCTAAATAAATATTGAGCTGTTCAATGTTTTAAAGTTGATTATTGATCTTTGTAGTGAACTCCAAAAGATGTTTCTCATTGATTTAAATTTGGGTATGTGTCATATATATATATATATATATATATATATATATATATATATATATATATATATATATATATATATAGTAATTTCTAATATTTATCTTTGCAATAATGACAGTTTATGAAAGCTTTATACGGTGATGCACTATGAAGTGCTTGCGAGAGTTACCTCCATTACATTATGTTGCTCCCTATATTTTTAGGGACGTATATCTTCATTTATAAATAAAAAAAAAATTATCCACGGAACCGTGTTTCGCTGTTACTGCGGCTCATCAGCGAGACTGTGCATGGCAAGATCTGAAACCACGACCATATGGACTGTACGCGGGTGTTATATATATATATATATATATATATATATATATATATATATTCGTTTATTTAAATATACATCACAGAGTATTAAATAGGCACGGTAATGTATAGTATAAAAATAAGTTATATTAGCTCTTGTTGAACCTACGATCGAGCACTTTAACGAGTTTTTCTTTTCAACTAACTTATGATAAATGCTATATATATATATATATATATATATATATATATATATATATATATATATATATATGAGAAAGGAAGGATGAGAGTAATCCGACGTAATGAGAAATGAAAAAGGAAAAACCAAGAGATATTTTTTATATATTCATCAACATTTCGTCTTTATTTTAAGACTTCATCAGGATGATAATTTTAAGAAAAATGTCATGCAAGTACATGGGCCACTACTGACTTGTCGCAGCCAGCGCTACTACATTTCCTTATCAATCCATCATGTCAACCCAATATTTCGATGTACTTGCATGACATTTTTCTTCAAATTATCATCCTGAGGAAGTCTTACAATAAAGACAAACCGTTGATGAATATATAAAAAATAACTCTTGGTTTTTCCTTTTTCATTTCCCATGCTATATATATGCATATATCAATGTTACAGTTATCGCTTTTCATGCCTAAACCTCAACGTTCGGCCCATATTCTCCATACCACTCGACTTAAATGATACCTGGCTGGAAGTACAGTTGGAGATTTAGCAATCTTTACTATAAACTCCGTGTTAAAATCGAACTCACAATATTAATTAAGGGTTGCTTACTTCTATTTTTTTTAGAAATGCATATATTTTTCTAGCTGTAATGTGATGGTTAATAATTTCCTTCATGTAGATGCGTGGCTTTCAGTTCTTGATTGTGTATGTCATTAACAATGATTTGATCTCTTAGAAATAGTCATTTGACTACATAGATAGGTAGATAGATATAAGGGCATTATCATTCCCCATCCGCCACTATGGGTATAATAGAAAGTTGCGTTCAATTTATCGTATACAACCAATCACTCACAACGGTAATTGCGTTTCGGTATTGCATAACATAAAAATGTTATTTTGGGCGTAGAACAGACAAGCAAAATATAACCACACCTGCTAGGTAAATATATGGATTAAGTTTGAATGGCAGTTTGTCTAAGATATGGATGAATATATTGAGTTAGATTGATCGATAGATATAAACGCACTGAGATAATAGATGGATAGATGCGAACATACTAGGATAGATTGATAAGAACAAACTAGGATTTATCGACAAGTATGAACAGACAAGAATAGTTAGATAGATATGAACAGATTATGAGAGATAGAAAAATAGATAGATAGATAAATGGATACACACACACTATATATATATATATATATATATATATATATATATATATATATATATATATATATATATATATATATATACATGTATGTGTGTGTATAGACCATGAGAGATACGTAGATAGATAAATGGACATATATGAACTTACTTGGATGGATAGGGAGCTATGAACAGCCTACGATAGATAGAGCTATGAACAGCCTACGATAGATAGAACTATGAACAGATTATGATAGATAGATAGAAAAATAAATAGATAGCTATGAAAAAAAAACTAGGATAGATATATATGAATCGACTAGGATAGATAGATAGATAGATAGATAGATAGATAGATAGATAGGTATAAACAGACTGAAATAATATAGTACGAGAAAGAGATCGGTTATGCGTCTGTCACATAGACGAATACTCACCTGATACCTACTTGCATTTATCTCAATATAATTGAAGCATCTTTATTTATACAATAGACGAAAACAAAAGGTTCCTGTTTCCATACAATTACATCAGTCGACGACAAGCCTGCCGATCAAACTTCCCAATTCCATACGAAAGCATCATTGTCTCGACGAATCTTTTGAATTGAAGGCTTGTAAACTTCAGTTTCGTATACGTCGAGAGGTGATGTATTCAACAAGGGGGGCCTATAAAAGTTAGTAGCTGCTGGGAAGAACACGCACACGTGTACATGTTAAAACATACAAAGCAATGAATTTGTTTAATTTCAGTTACATTCGTCTTTACTTTCGAGCTAGGCTGATTATTACCTGTCTGTTATTATTAGATCCTTTTAATACAGTATTGGGGGGGGGGGGGGTAAAGTAGGATTTTTCGATGTCTTTCTCGTGTCGCCCTCTCATTGATTCTATCTTTCCTAACCTTTGCTCGTTTCTATCTGGAAACTTCTTCCAACGCGTCTTGGTCGTTTACGTTGGTCCTTTCAAATAAGTGACAATATTTTCAGTTAGAACGAGTACAGCTTTTTATTTTAACTTTATATACAGATAAGTGGAAATCTAATTTGCATACACGAGTCTGTATACACCATGCACACGTACGTAAATTAGATGGCAATATTGGGGAAAGAAAGAAAAAGTACACAGGTGAAAAAAAATTAGGAAAAAGAACATAAAGAAGGTTAAAAAAAACAAAAGGAAGAAGAAAAGAGAGAAGAAAAAAGTAAAAATTAATTAGGAAGCAAAAATAGGACAAAAAAGCCGAAACTATACTATTAATAATGGAGATGCATCTATTTGTTCGGAGTCGAAAGTCTACTAATATTTCTATAAAATATGGAGATTTGGTATCTGTCTATCTGAAGACGATACTATAATATTATTATCTGTTCAATTCAGTTTACTATACTATACTATATCAGATAAATGTACTATCTTTCAAGGATAAGGGTACTATAACATCTGTTCTGTTGTCTTGATACCATTCTCCAAGGGATTACCTCCTCAGTTTTTGGTTTTAGTGTAGAATTTGTGGTCATGATACCATCTTCCCAGGATTACTTTTTTCTTTCTTTAGGGTGGGGAGGGTAGTGAAATATCTATTCTGTTGTCATGATACTATCCTCCTAGGCAGTACCACCTCTTTTTTAATATGGAGTAGTTTAGTATCTGTTCTGCTATAATTAGACCATCATCCCAGGCATTACCTTCTCCTTTGGAGCAGTAGTGTAATATCTGTTCTGTTGTTATGATACCATCATCTCAGGCATTACATCCTCCGTTGAGTGGCAGTGTATTGTATGTTCGTTCGTCATACATACTAGCAAAAATATGCGTATTTTTGCTCGTAATAATAGTTTTGCTCGTAATAATAATAATGATATGATATATATACTACTGAAACTCTGTTGATCTTGTTTGTTTGTGTGTCTCAGTGAACAATTGATGACGTCATCGTTTTGTGACATCATCCATTTAGTTTAGTTTAGTTTGGCTGTTTTAAAACAGTCACATAAAATTTATATAAAAATGAAAAGAATGCTGCAATTAATAATAGAATTCATCGCGTTCAGATGTCAATCAATAACTTAAAAGTAAGCCCATCGCTATTACGAGGAGGCGTTAATTCGCTTAAACACGATCGTATTTGCGTAAGCCAAAAATGTCTATATAATAAATCAAGGGAGGCGCGAGAGCGCTCTATCCCTTAATAGACTTTAAAAATGGCCTATGCTGGAAATCTCATTTCTTTGATCAATCATAACTCAAAAACCAATGAACCAAATTAGTTAAAACTTTGCACAAAATTGTTATTTGATAGGTTCTGTAAGTGTGTAGAATTTCAGCATCATTAGTCAAGGCAACCCAGAGATCCAGAAAGTGCAATCATACGTACGTACGTACGCACGTATGTGCCATCCTGTATCTCATCAAGTATTTGATGGATTCAGCTGATTTTTGGCAGGAATAGAGGTCTAGGGTCTAGTTGATGGCATTTTAATTTCAGTTTACCATATACCTTAGTTTTTCAGAAAATCCCCAAAAAGCTTTAAATGACCAGTATTCATACACTTTATTCTATCTTATCGACCATTTGATGGATTCAGTTGACTTTTGGCAAAGATAAAGGTTCTAGTGTCTAGTTGATGGCATTTTAATTTCAGTTTACCATATACCTTAGTTTTCCAGAAAATCCCCCCCCAAAAAACTAAAAAATTACTATGAAGCTGGGGAATTGCGGTGTCATACTAAAAACAAAAACCGATAATAGATCTGCAAGGATTTGATCTCGTTATCACGCGGCGGTATTCATGAAAACAATTACGCCCCCTCTCTAGATAGTTGCCTCTATGATGCTTCAGCCTGTTATAGACTTTAGCTGAATTATATGTACATATATGTAGTCATAACTGTTTGTATTTTATACTAAATAAATATATATAAATATAGACAGATATGTAGCGAAGATAGAATGACACAGAAAGAGTAGAGGGGGAAGAGGGAGAGAAAAAAGAGGGAAGGGGAGTGTAACCGATCGATGAGAATTAAACAGAATAGAAAATAAGTAATATCTCTCCTTCCCTCTCTCTCTCTTTCTCTCTCCCTACATATATATATATATATATATAAGTTCAAATCCATGTATAAAATGAACTTGTGCTCACTACTCGTTAGAACTTTATAAATATTCCATGAAAAATTCCAGTATACTGAAATCATATGCCCTTAATAGGGTTAAATTTTTACACTTTTATTGTCATTAAGGGTATGACTACATATCAACCAAACCATTTCATTATCAGATCACTAGAGTATAAATCTCTATGCATGAGTGGATGAAGTGTGTGGATTCTGATTTAAATTCCCGATTCCAATACAATTACCGATTCTGATTCTAAAATCGCCGAATCCTTAAAAAGGTAGAATTTCATTTTTTTTTTTGGGGGGGGGGAGGAATCTTTATCTACTTATAATGTAGATATAATTTTCTTTTTAATTTTACAATCTTCTTAATGTTTTCTCTTTCTGTATTGTATCCAAGATTTTGATGAAGTTATTGTGAGATTTTCATCTATATTTTTCACTTGTGCCATTTTTTTCCTATTTATCAATTCGTGGCCATTTTTTTGCCGCGCCATTTTTACCTAAATTCGTTATTATGATCTAAAATTTGTAGTTTTACTGGTAGTTCAAAATCAATGGATATTTATCATTTTATCGTCAGTACCAGCAATAGAAAATTACGTTTTAAACAAAATTTAAAAAAAAAACTTTAAATCAAAAGAATCGTTTTTAGAATCGTAAATGAGGCACACATTTTTCCGATTCCGATACTTCAAAAAGATTAAATTTTTTCGATTCCCGATTCCGATTAATCGTTCCAACACTAGTATATATATATATATATATATATATATATATATATATATATATATATATATATATATATATATATATTATATAAATGTAAGAAAAAGAATAGAAATGATAATATGGTGTTCCGGAATACACTGGTGCTCTCATTAATTCCCAGGCAACACTGTGTCGGCCTGCTTGTCAATTCATGTTTGCAAATCTGCTGACGCGTCGCTTATTCATGCTCATTATCCAATTTCCAAAAGTAAAGATGAAAATTATTATGAAACTACAAAGTGGTATGAATAAAATAAAAGACTGATTTTGTAAGCTATTTAGAAAGCATTTGAATCGATATATTAGTAATTCCTCGCCCGTTCTCAGTCCAGGCTTCCTTGTTTCGTTTACAATAGAAGAGGGCAGGCCGATAAGTTAGTTCATTCTCGGATCAATACATTATAATCAACTGCCACACAACTAATATCGCAGCTTCGGTTGTTAAGCATCTATATTGATGTACGGACAGGCTTATTCAAGAGAAAATAATTTATTCGTTGTGCTGAGAGCTCCAGCCCCTGTCTCATCGCCGCAATAAGCTTTCGTTTTTGTTTGGTTTCTACGTTATTATTTAATGTTTTATCTTTAGATGGCAAATGATAGTTTCTTTTGATGAGAAAGCCAGATGATTACAGGAAGTGGGAAAAGATCAAACGCTCGTAACAGTGATTAAGTATCTACTACGAAAAGAAATAGATCGGCTCTTTTATATAGCTAATAACTAGCGATTATAAAATCGGCGTTGCCCGGAAATAGGATAGCAGTAAGAGAAGTAGTTACATGTTAATACGAAGAAAATATTGTTAGCGTTATAAAAGAAAAGGTTATTTTAAGTAAAACTTTTATACAGCTTACTAGCGATCCCGAACTGGTATTGCCCGGGAATACGGTAACAGTCGGAGAATTAGTGACATGTTAATACGAAGAAAATTTTGTTATCGTGATTACAAGAAAAGCTTATTTTAAATAAAACTTTTATACAGCTTACTAGCAATCCCGAACCGGTGTTGCCCGGGAATACGGTAACAGTCGGAAAAATAGTGACATGTTAATACGAAGAAAATTTTGTTATCGTCATAAAAAGAAAAGCTTATTTGAAATAAAACTTTTATACAGCTTACTAGCGATCCCGAACCGGTGTTGCCCGGGAATACGGTAACAGTCGGAGAAATAGTGACATGTTAATACGAAGAAAATTTTGTTATCGTCATAAAAAGAAAAGCTTATTTGAAATAAAACTTTTATACAGCTTACTAGCAATCCCGAACCGGTGTTGCCCGGGAATACGGTAACAGTCGGAAAAATAGTGACATGTTAATACGAAGAAAATGTTGTTATCGTGATTACAAGAAATGCTTATTTAAAGTAAAACTAAAAATTAAAAAAAGAATCGCATGTTATAGAAAAGTTTAAGAAATCAAATGTACATTACTTGAGCTAGAATAATATACCCCCTCTTGAATATTTTGCTTGTACATATAATGTAAGTGTTGAGTCTGTTAATGAACAGCCGATTGTGGCAATTTCTTGTTGACGTACGCTACCCCCCCCCCCCTCAAATCGAGAGGTGATGCCCGGAAGAATGGGATCATGACAAGAGAAAATATACTAACCCCCCCCCAAAAAAGGAGGCAATGCTTAAGAGGCTGGCATCATAACAGAACAGATATAACACTACTCTCGTCATGAATCGAACATTGAAAGAGAGAAGATTAGTCTGAAATAATATGTTAAACTGAATTGAGCATGAAAAGATAATACAATAGTACGATATTAATAGAAGTAAAACTATAGTTTCGTCTTCAGACCGATAGATATCAAATTACCATTAGTAATAGGTGTACAATATCAATGGTAAAAAGAATTAATGGGATAGGTTGCTTGCAAAATAAATAGGAAGATGTATATCCCTTAAGTCAATGTATTCTATGACTCGTAAAACAGATAGAAATTTGATATGTTTTGTATATATATAAAGCATGATTCAATAAAGGAAGAAAACACAAGAATAAAGAGCATGTAATATGGGTGACCCGATGAATCTATAATATTTTTCTATCTTTTCTGAACACTAGCACAGTCATACTAAGCTAGCAATGACAATGGCGGTATAAGCGTAGAATATAAAATATAGGTACTGATATCGATACTGAACCAGCTTTCGTGACGTTCGACTCGGAATCGCTCGGCTGTCCTACGCAAACGGCCGAGTGTTGACGAGCCGAAGCAGCGAGCAGCCGATAACTTTGTTACAAAGTGAAAATAAGTGCTTTCGAAGACGGATTTTTTGTCAGGAAGTTTTTTTAAAGGAAATAAACCCAAAATGAATTACGAACAGCTTTGCACTGCAGTATCATCGCGAGCAAGTAAAAATAAATAATAACATTTAAAAAATATGTCGTGATAAAAGTAATTTTGGTACTTTTTTTTTTTGTTTCTTCAAAAAAAATTCTTGTAAATAAAAATACAGTATTCATTTTATAACAGTAACCTCGCTATGTTTTTTTTTTCCTGTTGTTTCTTTCAAAAAAAATCATGTAAATATGTTTAATTTTCTTTGTTTCTTTAAAAAATTCCTTACCCTAACCCTAAACCCTAACCGTAACCCTAACAAAAAAAAAACAAAAAAAAAACAAGCAAAACATTATGATCAGAGGACGCAGCACCGTATCAAAAATGTCGTCTGGTACAAATCGGCTCGTCAACTCTCGGGCATTTGCGTAGAACAGCCGAAAACTGGTTCAGGATCGATAAGAGCAACAAAATATAGATTTTAATAAGTAAATGCGTTATATATAAAAAATTAAAATGTAAGAAAAAGCAGCGAATGCCGCTAAGAAATCAGCAGCAGAAGAAAGAAAAGAAGAGCCAAAGAATGAAAAAATAACAACTATGATATGGCATCAAGACTATACTTATAAACATTTGGTACTGTTGATTTAGTATTATTAAACTTTGTTCGTATTCTGGAGAACCGGAGATACGTAGAATATTATGCTATTAGGCCCTTCCGTAACAAAAAAATTCTGACATCCATAAATAATTGATTGTGGAAAATCGACCAATTAGAGAACGAGTTGAGCTGAAACCGTAACCGACTTTCTGTTTTCCATTTTTATTTTTATCGTTATGATTTCTTAAATAGCGAAGGCACATCGGATGAAAATCCTCCCAGACCAGCTTGTCTAGTTATTTGGTTTCTTGTATATTTATTTTGCTAGATTCTGTGCTTTCGTTTGTGGATATGTCCACAAAAGGTATATAAAAAAAGAAGAAAAGAAGAAAAGAAAAATGAAGAAGACAAGGAAAAAGAAGAAGAAGGAGAAGGAGAAAAAGGGAAAAAGAAGAGGAAGAAGAAAAAAAGAAATGAAGAGAAAATATAAAGGAGGAGGAAAAAGGTATAGAAGAAGAAGAAGAAGAAGAAGAAAAAGACAGCAAAAGAGGGAATAGAAGAAATAAGACGAGGAAAAAAGAAAAAAAGAGAGGATCAAAAGAGAAGAAAGAAGAGGATGAATATGAAGAAAAAATGAAGAAAAATAAAAGAGAAAGAAGAAGACGAAGAAAAAGAAGAGGATAAAAGAAGTACAAAAGAAGAAAAAGAGGGAAGACGAGGAAAAAAGAAGTAGAAGAGGAAGGATAAAATGAGGAAAAAGAAGAGAAAGAAAAACAGATGATGTAAAAGAAAAAAAGAAGAAAAAAATACAAGAAAGTGAGAAAAGAAAGAAAAAGTAGAATAGGAGGAAATGAAGGCAAAAGATGAAGAAAAGTAAAAAAAACGAAGCTGAAGAAAAAGAAGTAGAAAAAAGTAGAAAATTAAAAAGAGAAAGAGAATTCTATTTATAACAAATAATTTATCTACAAAAATAATTTACTTATTTAATTAGATCCACTCAGATGCTTTTTCTTTTCATAGAAAGCAAGTCAGCCATTTTAATTAATTACTTCGTGAAATTCTACTTTTCTTACTTTAAATTACTTTCCTATTCATCATGTATTATTAAACTATCATTAACTTAACTCCCGGGCAACGCCAGGAAGGTACAGCTATATCTAATAATTTTATGAACGCATACAAACAGCTGGTTATTTATGACTCTTTATGGATGTCATTCTCACAAACGCATACACAAAGTAATTGGTTTGATATATATCCTATTAATTACAGCTGCCCACAAAGAAACATGTAACCATTTTGGCGCAAGGTTGTTTCTTGTTTTCGAACCAAATTTCTCACATCTAAGTGGGATTTGTGCAATAATTCGCCAATGATAAAAATATCTAGTGCATTTTCGGCTGTATATTCAGTCATCATCAGGAGTGTCTTAGATGTTTTTAATAATTGAAACACCCGTCTCTCCTAACATAATAGTGTAGCAATGGTTATATGCGGATGTGTAAATATTGAGTTTTAATGGTAAATTTCCAGGTAAGGTTAACATTAAGTATGGTGAGATTTTCCAATTAAGAATCGGGTGAAAGCTAGGTGTACCGACAGTTACGTCAGAGACGTGAAGTCGCGAATCTGACGAATGGGCAGAGAAGGCATAATTTCATTGAATCGGGAGAAACAGTAGTGGGTATTAAAGGTAACTGTTTCCTGTCCTCACGAGAGAGGTGAAAGGGGTTACTTTATGTGTATACATGTATTCTATAAAGAAAAAAAAGAAAAAACCAAACGAGTTTTTTTTTTAACCCAAATGCATTTGTAAGGTTTCTTTATTAATAACGTTTACGAGAGGTGTTTATGAGCTCCCCCCGCAATAAATTACACCGGCCTCAGCTGACACGACACAAAAATGAACAAATGAACAGAAATAGCAATAAACACGATAAGCTCCCCCCGCCCCCCCCCCCAAAAAAAAAATGGTACCAGCTTAGGCTGACACCACACAAAATATTTGCATAGGGTCAAGGAAGATGAGAAAATCTAGGAGGGACAACACAAACCAGACCTCCACTGGAAGTTCAGCGAGTGCTGGGATCTTGTGGAGGCTTATTGCCACCGAAATCCCAGAGAAGACCAATGGTCTTAACCAGCGAAAAAGCAATGGTAAATGGCTGTTGCGATACTGCAAGGTTATTTGCAGTGACTGTCAAAAAGAGGTGTAGAATACTGGAAATCTGGGGAGACTTGCTGTCACTCAGACTCCAGGGAATACCACCGGTAGTCGGTGAGCAATCACTGATGGCCTGTGTGATAACTCCTAGTGAGTACAAAAAAAAATTATTATTATTATTATTATTAATATTAATAATATTATTAATATTAATATTATTAATATTAATATTATTAATATTATTAATATTAATAATATTATTAATATTAATAATATTAATAATATTATTAATATTAATAATATTATTAATATTAATAATAATAATAATATTAATAATATTATTAATATTAATAATATTATTAATATTAATAATAATATTAATATTAATAATATTAATAATATTAATAATATTAATAATATTAATAATATTATTAATATTAATAATAATAATATTAATAATATTATTAATATTAATAATAATATTAATATTAATAATAATATTAATATTAATAATAATATTAATATTAATAATAATATTAATATTAATAATAATAATAATAATAATAATGATGATGATGATGATAACGAGGAGGGAGAGCACTAACAAGACTACCACTGAAAAGGTGCAAATAGTAATGCGATCCTGCGGAGAGTTATTGTCATCCAAAGCCCAGCAAATACCAATAGTCGTTTCCAGCGAGAAATCAATGGTAAGCGGCTGTTGTGATAATGCACAATCATTTGCAAGACTTGTTGTCACTCAGACTCTAGAGAACATCACCGGTTATTATCAGTGAGCAATCACTGATGATGACCTGAGTGAGAAATCCTAGTGGGTACAAAATTATAATATTAATTAGAATGAAAAAGGACGACGTCTACAACGACGGGGAGAAGATGGAAACTTCGGTACCATGTCACTTTTGCGACTATAGAAATACGACCAACGAATAAATGAAAGAATATGCAATCTCAAACCGCACTTCGCTTGATCCAGCATTGCTTAGGTCCAATGGCAAAAAGAAATCTAAGACGACCGAAGCGGAAAAAGACTGGTATTATTTTCGAGTTTCCCTTTTTCTAAACGGATTGCCTTCACAGACCTATAGTCTGTTCTAGTATTTCATTCGCAGCTAGAAAAATTGTATAGACGGATTCATACTTTTCCCAGGCGTGAATTTATAGCCACTTTCTACTTCCAAATTTACGGCGCCTCTCATTCCCCTCTAAGTATACACCAGGCTTAACGTTGCTTAACCTCGGTGATCCGGTATTTGCACGAGATTTTGCCGAACTACATACCAAGGACAATACAATGATACCTTGCTTTATCTGTGATCGGTGACTTTGAAGTGGACATAGCGAGTATTATTTTTAGCACGAAACAAAACGAGATATCGAAGTAACTCGAACCAACCAGATTTACAAAGCATCTCACCATTCGTTTCTGAACATGACTCGATAAACGTCAATAATTGACATCATTTCATGCTTTACTGGCCTTGTGTTAAAATTGTCTTCGACCAACAAAAAGGCGACTGTATGTATTGTCTACGAAAGTAGTACATATATATCGAAAGTGTGTTTTATTTTGTGAGGATACTCAGAATATAGAAATAGATATTTTGGTGAATAGACTAGGAAATCGACTACTTGCAATAAATTGACTACTGATTCTCTCATTGAAATACTTATATATATATATATATATATATATATATATATATATATGAAGGGAGGCGCGAGAGCGCTCTATCCCTTAATAGACCTCAAAAATGGCCTATGCTGGAAATCTCATTTCTTTGATCAATCATAACTCAAAAACCAATAAACCAAATTAGTTAAAACTTTGCACAAAATTTGTATTTGATAGGTTCTATAAGTGTGTAGAATTTCAGCATCATAAGTCAAGGCAACCCAGAGATCCAGAAAGTTCAATCATGAAATCATGTTATATGTGTGTACGTACGTAGTACGTACGTGCCACCCTGTATCTCATCAACTATTTGATGGATTCAACTGATTTTTGGCAGAGATAGAGGTTCTAGGGTCTAGTTGATGGCATTTTAATTTCAGTTAACCATATACCTTAGTTTTCCAGAAAATTCCAAAAGACCTTATGGGAAGACATTGTATTGATGCATAGCCTTTACAAAAGTAGTGACATTCCATGAAAAATGCCAGTATACTGAAATCATATGCCCTTAATAGGGTTAAAATGAAAATTCATATACACTAAATGTACAAAAGCATGGAAATTCCCAAATTTTTACACGTTTATTGTCATTAAGGGTATGACTACATATCAACCAAACAATTTCATTATCACATCACTACAGTATAAATCTCTATGCATGAGTGGATGAAGTGTGTGAGGTGCGCTGAAGAAAAATTCCTACCAGTAAAATACATAGCCCTGTTGTGCTCGCATACCCTTAATGACAATAAAAGTGTAAAAATTTGGGAATTTCCTTGCTTTTGTACTGGCATTTTTCATGGAATATATATATATATATATATATATATATATATATATATATATATATATATATATATGTGCGTGTGTCATTTATTTGTTTATTTTGTTTGCGATATTTTGACGAAATCAGTTATTCATACGGGAGAGAATTTTACTTAAATGCTAGGTTGTAATAATTTTCACTTCACAAGTGTGATGCTTCCATATATGCGGAATCACACGCACACACACACACACACATATATATATATATATATATATATATATATATATATATATATATATATATATATATATATATATATATATATATATATATATATATATATAGGGTGGTCGCTAGAAAATCGGGAGCTTCAAGTCAATTACTTCAGCAATCTACTCCTGATCTCATTGTACCGGGGGATTGGCCGTCAAAAGCCCAGACTTAAATGTCATGAAATACCGTGTTTGAAGCTTATTATTAGCAGAAATTCAGAAATTCATAAATGTCGACGCGACATAGACTCTATTGATGATTAGAAAACGTGCTTGGCAAGAGATTGGAATGATATCCCACAGATTACTTTTTAATAAGCCACGCGAGCTTGGATTTCCAGGTTAAGGCGCTGCTACGAAATGCATGGACGATATTTCGAGCATATTTAAGTGTATTATAATATTAGTCTTTGAAAAACCTTTAAAAACTTTGTACAAATATATTACAGTTTGACAAATCTCCCGTTTTTCTAGCGACCACCCTATATATATATATATATATATATATATATATATATATATATAAGAGAGAGAGAGAGAGCATCGATTTTACTAAAAACAATTACATGATCGATTTGCGTTCAAAGAAATCAACAAACAGAATTGTGTACGATCGTTTCAGAGACAATCTATTTTTATTATTATTAACGGATTTCATCGTAAGTACAGGGTATAGACACTAAATTAAAGGCATATAAACAGCATCAATATCTACCAACATTTTCATTACACAGCAAATTTGAAATAAATAGAGGAGTTGGTGTATGTAGCCCTCAAATAATAGCAGACCATGCTGAAACATTGTTAAGGGATATTGGAAGAATACCAGTCCGAGGACGGTTAAAATGAATTCTCTGAACAGAACAGTTTTTTACTGTTTGTGTCTCCTCTTACGAATATTAAAATCGAAGTATACTATTACTAAACCTTATGTCTAGTATCCTAGTTTAAAAAATCTATTACATGATTTGTATTCTAGAAAATGTCTACAATTTAAAGTTTAAGCTTAAGGCGTCTTAAAAAGGAAGTAATGTTCATGTAATCTTGCATAAATGATGTTTAATGAAAAAAACCTTTAAAATGCCCCAGAGAAACTGAAATTTTGAAAATATTTAATAATGAGTGTCTAATACTTATTGATAAAATTTCACAAAAATCGGAGGTATCTGAATTTTCACAAAGGGCCACCACCCCTTCTTTCACTGTTTGTATCAAACTAAATTAAATTACATATAACCCACATTACTCACCCTTACGTCTAGCATCTATGTTCTAAAAATAATAATGATCGGTTAATTAGTTTAGGAGTGAATAATCTAAATACGAAGATATAAACATATACACATACCTAAGTTTATATATTTCACCAAAATCTTACAGTAACTACAGATTAATTAAAATACACTATTGAAAACAAGGAAAGAGCTTAGACTCTAGAATTATTTCCGATTACAAGACTATTAAAAATGATGATAACACAACTACCAGAAAATAAGATTTACAAAATTAATTAAAGAATTGTCAGCGCTTGTTTGAGAATGTGAAAGTGTCATCGCCTGCTGTTATTTCCAAACTGTCCAAGGAATGTTTGGATATTGAAAGGAAACTGCAGAAGTCTTTTGCTGACTCTAACGCTTTTATGGAGGGAAAGGCTGTCAACTCCATTAAAAGTAATTCAAAATATTTCTTTTCATATGTTAAGAAAAAGTCCAAAGTCAAGACAAAAGTTGGTCCATTGGTGGACCAGAATGGTGTTCTTACTGGTAACAGTACTGAGATGGCAGAAATTTTGTCAAAACAATACACAGACGTTTTTAGCAAACCAATGCAAAGCAGTCAAGCTTCACATAATCGCACTTTTGATATAAGTTCTATACTGTCAACTGTTACTCTAACTGCAGCCGATTTTGAGCCTGCAATTGATGAACTCTCTCCGTCAGCTGCTGCGGGTCCTGACGGCTTTCCTGCATTACTACTGAAAAACTGCAGGGCCCATTTGGTCCATGCTCTCGTATTTCTATGGACGAAAAGTCTTGAAGAAGAGGTCGTTCCAAGCAAACTAAAGAATTCTCTTATTACACCCATTCACAAAGGTGGAAGCAAGTCGGTGGCTGCCAATTATAGACCAATAGCTTTGACCTCCCACCTCATTAAACTTTTTGAGAAAGTCATACGGAAACACATAGTTAGACACATGAATGAAAATAACCTGTTCAATGACAGTCAGCATGGGATGAGATCTGGAAGATCTTGTTTAAGTCAACTCCTTGAGCAGTTTGACACCATTCTATCAATTCTTGATGATGGCGCTAATGCAGATGTTGTCTACTTAGATTTTGCCAAAGCTTTTGACAAAGTTGACCACAAAATAGTTCTGCAGAAAATATTTGATCTTGGCATTCGTGGAAGCATCTTCAAATGGATCGAATCCTTCCTGAGTAACCGCCTCCAAACAGTTATGGTTGATGGTGCAACCTCGAAGCCACAACCTGTCATTTCTGGAGTTCCCCAGGAAGTGTATTGGGACCCATAATCTTCCTAATCCTTATTGGGGACATTGATGAAGATATCGCCATGTCAATAGTCAGGTCATTCGCCGATGATACAAGGGCCACAAAATCCGTTCGGTCTCCCGAGGATGCTGTGTTGTTTCAAAAGGATCTCGATCAGATCTACAAATGGACGGAGGACAATAACATGGAGCTAAATGACGTGAAATTTGAGCTTCTCCGCTATGGTAATAACGACCAGCTAAAAAGCGAGATATCATACCACACTCCGTCAGGAAAAATGATAAACATAAAGCAAGAAGTAAAGGACCTCGGTGTATCTATGTCTGGTGATTGTCTTTTTAGCAATCAAATAAACAAAGTTGTGGAAAAAGCCAAGAACCTCATTGCCTGGATCCTGAGGACATTTAAAACCAGAGAATATCGTGCAATGGTCACGCTGTATAAATCCTTGGTCATTCCAGTTTTGGAATACTGTTCTGTCTTGTGGAACCCAAGTAGCCCTAGGCTCATCCAAAAGCTTGAAGCCATTCAGTGGTCCTTTCTACGGAAAATTCAAGCTGATCGGAACTACTGGTCATGTCTGAAGAAGACAAAAATGTTCTCGCTGCAAAGACGACGTGAAAGGTACCGGATAATTTACATCTGGAAGATATTGGAAGGAAAGGTACCGAACATTAATGGCCACATTCAAGCCCGAGACAATGAACGCCGCGGGAGGCACTGTATTGTTCCCTCGCTAAAAACTGGTGGGAAAATACGAACCATTTTTGAAACGAGCTTACCTGTACAGGGGTCACAACTCTTCAATGCCATGCCTAGGTGTATTCGGGATATAAAAAATGCTGCTGTGGAACAATTTAAGCGCTCTCTTGATGCCTACCTCGCTAATATCCCGGACCAACCCCAAATTGTCGGATACACGGCGTGCAGGCAAGCCGACACCAATTCTATCGTGCACATGCAAGCACATGCTGGTGCGGTTCCTTTGTCTCACAGGATCCTCACATCAGCCAGGGCGAGTTGAACAACCAGCAAGCCTGAACACGCCTGTTCGAAGCACCAGACAAAAAAAAAAAAAAAAAAAAAAAAAAAAAAGAATCGAACTCAAGACTTGACCGGCAAAATTTTTATTAAAATAAAAAAAGGAAAAGGCTGTTAGTCGATTTTGATTTACTAGCCCCAATTGTTTGTCTCCTGTCGTCAGTTGTGGAGGTGATTGATGCATGTCGTCTGCCCACGCCAGCGGTAGGATCAACGTACTTTGATGTTATTTTCTTTTTGATTAGATTAAACAACAAAAATACAACATTCTGGTAAAAAAATAGTTGTTTTAAACAACCGTAATAATACGGATATCTAGATATGGATTAAATAGTAAGGCAGACTACACTATACAAATATGTGTGACGTCATTAAAAACGTTGTTAAAATGTAAGAACTTGAAATCGCAGGAACGCGGAAACGTAGATATGCAAGCTTTTCGTGTATTTTGTTTTTATTTTTTTTCGAGAATAATATTTAAACAAATTTTTAATATAAATTTGGTTTAGATTACTCGACATATTGTATCTTGAGGAAGGTATTATTAACTGATTTCTTACTGTTGTCACACGCAAGGAAAATCTTACTGTGAATACCGAAGCAACTAATCGAGATAAAACTTACCAACAAAACCAATACATAAATCTTACTTAAAAATACATAAATCTTACTTAAAAAGCAAAGACGCGAGTAAAGTTTATTTGTTTAAATACGCAAGTGTTACGTAAAAAATAACCCTCTCTCTCTTTCTCTCTCTCCTTTCTCTCTCTCTCTCTCTCTCTCTCTCTTCTAAACCTGTAAATAAAGTATATATGTACCCGTAGATTAATTTCTATTTTAGTAAAAAAACTTTTAAGAACAACGGAATAATTGTTGTGCTTTATCAGTTATTAAGATTAAGCCACCTCTTCTTTACTCATAAAATCTAAATTTGCGTACGTTATTATTCTTTTATTTCAGTATTAATGTCAGTTATTGTTAAGATTAAGAACACATAAGTCTCCCTTTCTATGCTACTAAATATTAATTTGCATACATGATTATTGAATCGGGCCGAACACGCATACGTTCACTTATTACATAGATAATATGTATAGACTAGTAATACGATGAAAGGTCAGAAAACCGCCAATGAACTAAATGAAGAAGAAAATGAAACTGATTTGTAAAAAACAGAGAATTATAAAGACAGCATTAAAAAAAATAAAAGTATGAAGGGAGACAATAAGATTCAAAGTGGGTGATGCTGTTTAAACACTTGCTTCAAAGGATACCTTTGAGAAGGAGAATAGACTCATCATTCCACAACGTGTGTATCCGTCACGGATGGATGAACGAATCTGCATCTCAATTATATTTATGTATATAAGAGACGTGATTGATTTCGAAATAATGATGACATTAAATAATTATGCCCCGCGGAAAAAAAGAGCCATGAGTTATTTTTTCTAGTGACACAATTTCTGCTTCTGTTGAATTCGGATGCAAATTAAAGCGACGTCTAAATATGATTGAAGTCTACGGTTTTACACATATGTTAAGTGTCAGAATTATCATAGTATGGTGGTTTAGTTCAGATAGTAGTTTGGACGCCAGTGGTTACAAGCATCCGGGTTTCGAATTTCGGGGTTGATACGCTCGCTACGTCGACGAAACAGCTGACAGTTGATGACTAATATATATATATATATATATATATATATATATATAATCTACTCACTGGGCCAAGGGATCGGCGCCCGTAAATGATATCTACAATGTATTTATATGAACTCTGACCGCCACTTTTTTTAAGTGCTCCCTTTGTTTATTTACGAACAAAGAGATTTACATTACGCTAAGTACGAAGCATGATATATCATTTAAGGACAGCGCTCTACCCGAAAACGGCTTGGCCTTTTGGCTAAGATCAAAGTGTAGTACCTGTTCCGATAGATACTGCACCCCATAGACTGGTATTGTCTTGGCCTTCGGGGCTTGATTAACGCGTGTCTATGGGGCTGTCCTGTGCAGTTCTAGGAGGTCCACCCTCCCAGGCTTCGCCTCCCCTCTTTGGGGAGGAGTAAGTTTATTGCTTACTGCCTGAGGCGCCCCTACCGGGGAATGCCGACGGGGCTGCCCAGGCAATTTTTAAACCCCACTTTCCCGACCCGACCTTGGGTCACATCTTACTTGTGGGAGTAAGATAAAAACTGACCTTGTGCCTAACTCCTGGAGAGGAGTAAATCAATACTAGTCACTTCTTTACAGTCGAAGACCGTCCCTACAAAGATTGCAATGTCCGATTGTTGTCGCGCATATTGTTCAGCAGGTTCAGTTTATTTTAACATGTCTTAACCGACGTGGTTCTTGTAAGAGTTATCTGTACATGTAAGATGGCCATGCTCTCCTTCTACAAAGTCTAGTTTCAGTGACAAAACGAAACAAGATAAGTGAGAGACTATGTAGAGCGCATATCAGAGTTTCCGTCTCCTAGATGGATGATCTAACCAAATTTACGGGTACATCTCGCCAAAAATGGTAGCATCGAGCCTGGGTACTATACCAGGTATTTCTACGCCTCCGCTGTTGCTGCTAATAATAATAAATAAATAAATAATAATAATTATTATTACATATATATATATGTGTGTGTGTGTGTGTAAATTCCACCGCTTCGAAAAGACAAGACTGTAATGCATATTTACTGAACGTTTTACACAAATAATACGGTTGAAACAAACGCGTATCCAATGCAAAATATTTTTTTGTTTTGGTTTGGCTTCGCTTTTTAAAAAAAATAATGATCAGGATTTCACCGCTTTGAAAAGAAAAGACTGTAATGGATAATGTTATTGCTTTGTGCGATATATATATATATATATATATATATATATATATATATATATATATATATATATATAATTTCTGTTCAGTAAAATGTGGACGTTAGCGTTTGGGGCCCCTTTCCCAACCAGAGTGCAACTGTTTAAACACAATGTATATAAGTTGGTGTTCTTTCTTGTGAATTGCGTTGCTTTTATTTGTTTTATAAACTTGTAAACCAGTGCTGTGCCCTCGACGATTCGTCAGTGGATAGACGACTCGGCTAGAACGACGATGAAGACAAGAAGGTCACGGACACACAACGTTGGGTTGATGGTCGTCCAGAGGGGCAGCATGGTTCTACATATATATTAGTAAGGTTTTTGAACGCTAGTGTCAGCGTCTGTCTGGTGAGGAAGAGAGAGAATTTCCGTTATGCACCGGGTTTTATAGTCTGAAGGGCAGATAACTCTGGTGTCGCTTTACAGTGCCACCTGTCGGTGAAAAAGCGACACCTACCGGCAAACCGGTGTAGTGAAAATCGAACATGTACTAAATTTAAAATGTATTTATTTTTCATTTTTGATCGTATTGAACGCAGTTTGTTCGTTTTTAAATAAAATATGTTGCAAGTGTAAATGCGGACATAAATCCTACAAAAGACCACGGTTATATTGTAGACGAAGGATTAGTGCACGTGGGATCACCGTTATCGAACGGTGCATTCTGATAAGTATTCACAGAAAGACGAGTCCGTACGTGCGCTGTTTTCGAACTAAAACCACGTGCGCCAGAAACACCTATAAGCAGATACGTAATGTGCTGTGCTATCAACACAACCGATCGGTGAGTCATGCATACGGAAGTCAGATTAACGATTCAGCGATGTTTTTTTGTTGTTGTTTTTTGTTCTTTCATTCTGTTTAGGTACATCTGCTTGCTTGGACACAAGGGAAGCAAGCTAATATGGATTTCCAGTTCGCGGCTTTAAAACGACACGTGCGGCACCAAGCCAACAGTAAAAAAAAAGAACTCACTTATTCATGAGTCCCTAATTACTGCCTCTCCCAGAAAGCAAAGATTTATGAGGAAATAATCAAGGACACTAGCATTGAAACCACTAACTAAAATTGCTCTAGTCTAGTAGGACTTCACCTCCTCTGATACAGATACTACACTTTTATCTTAGCCAGAAGAGGGGAAGACTCTTAAATGAAAATGCTGTTTACAGACAGGGTTTACAGAAAAAAACGAGCGCTTTCTTGCTTTTATAGTAGTCACATATTTTATGTACTCTATTCCTTTGCTGTAAATAGACAGGTGTGTGTCGCTGAGTGATTCGTCCACCAGCCAATCAGAGGTTTTGGCGTTGGAACCCAGGAATTGTTGGACTACTTCTTACAGCACCCACGCAATTTTTTTTCTCTCCTGGTCAGTTGGAGCGAGTTCATCGTCTGGGCAAGATGTATTTTGTTGGCTTCAACTTGCCAACGATTAGATAAATGTACCAAGGCGTATGTCGCTCTTTGTAAAGATTTACTCTTCCTTTTCAGCACAGTCTAAATAAAAGGTATTTCTATTAACCTTCAATGTCGTCTGTTGTCGTCTATTTATTAATTTATGTTGTCAGATGGACTTTCTATTACGTCTCATTATAACTATCAGAAGCCGTTTTCTATTGCTTCAGTGCATTCTATAGACGTTTTGCGCGAACGCAGACCCCATGCTATTGTACCACCTTTGTTCAAACTGAAACATACTTATCTAAGTATTCTAGTGAACGTAGTTGTAGGGGATCTATCTCCATACTCTTGTAGGAGTATGTGACATATTGCCATTCTATGGGCGTGGAGTATGTGACATATTGCCATTCTATGGGCGTGGAGTATGTGACATATTGCCATTCTATGAGCGTGGAGTATGTGACATATTGCCATTCTATGTGCGTGGAGTATGTGACATATTGCCATTCTATGGGCCTGGAGTATGTGACATATTGCCATTCTATGGGCGTGGAGTATGTGACATATTGCCATTCTATGGGCGTGGAGTATGTGACATATTGCCATTCTATGGGCGTGGAGTATGTGACATATTGCCATTCTATGGGCGTGGAGTATGTGACATATTGTCATTCTATGTGTGTGGAGTATGTGACATATTGCCATTCTATGTGCGTCTAGCGCAAACGCAGACAACATGGTATTATTGCACCATCTATGAACAGAACTTATACTACGAGGGAAGGTTAGGAACGTGTATTTTAGTTCGAGTTTCACGTTCGACACAACAGAGTCATGGGATAATTTTTCATTACTTTAGTGCATTACATGTTCGCTATTGGACGATCCCATCTTAAAAAAATGTAGAGGGTAATAACGTACGTACGAATATAAAATTGTCAGCGTATTATATAGATGGAGAACGAATACCATTCATTCACCCGTCATAATTATACTTTAATGAATGAAATTATTTTTTTCAATGAAGATAAATACTATTACTATTATTATGAAGATTAATTCAATATTTTCATTACATTTTTCTGATCAGATTTTTCATTCAACTTTCTAAATGGACTCATCTTTATTGGTGTTATGACCTTTTTTAATGTTATATCTATTATACTGGTATCAAAACGTGTTATGGCCTTGGTTTTATATCAATAATGAGCTTAGTTTTCAGAATTTAACAAAAGAGAGGAACAGAGAGAGAAGGGGATAAGAGGTTTAATCAATCAGGTAATCATCTTGACAGCACTAAGACTTTTTGCACGGCCCCTTTCTATCTAATACAAAGAATGATTAAAGTTTTTTTAACTTAAAATAAACAAAGATGGCCGACGGGCTAATTAAGACCAGATTCAACTTGAATCCAGTCATCTGCAATGTTTCGTATTAAGAAATAAATAAATAAATAAAAAGAATACCCTTTTCATTAATCTAAGTATAATCACGATATCTGATCTCCGTTCAATAGAGACAAGGTTTTTTTTTCTTTTCTTTTTGTTTTTGCTGGGGTGTGACATGCTACCAGATGCCAGACATTCATCCGTTAGTTGAGAGACTCCAAGTGAGATGTTTTTTTTATAATTCTAACCGTCCTTTAAGTGCCAATGTTTGGATATCTCTTGCACTTGGTTCACCGGGTATATTCGTTCAATACCGGATATATAAGTTCTTTTCTCATAAGCCTAGTATCTCTTATGATTACTGGGATTTTAAAAATCTTCCTCATGTTCCAGTTTATTTTAAAATCGTACATAAGATCTGTATATTTAGTTCTCTTCTTCCTCTCAGCTCTGTTTAGGCCAGCATCATTAGGGTCACTGACTTCGAAAAAGGTTGCTACTCTCTCCTTCTTGTCCTATTACACTAAGCCAGGTTTAACAGCTCCGTTTTCTAAGTATGTAGCTGTAAAGATTGCATAGTCATAGTGAATGTTTTTTTTTTGTTGGTTTCTCTATGAAATATTGCACGAACAGATTCACAAATATAATATGATTTGAATGAAAGAAAATACATTACGACGTTTTCATTTTAGCTCAATTTTAAACAAAACGTATTGCACACTTTCTCCGGGGGTTTCGCAACATGATTGAGAACAAAACATCCGCCCAGGAGGCGGTTGTTCTGTTGTGTAAACAAATGTTTGGATTAGCGGTTCATACTGAAGAACTTGCTGTACTTAGTGCTGTACTTATTCACATGGAGATTTCACCGTCCTATCAAATACAGCGCCTGATATTTCCAAATGGTCACTCATCTGGTATTGGCTAGATTCAACGTCGCTTAACTTAAGTGATATAACGTGAACCGGTGTGCCAGAGTGATTAGTTTCCAGAAATCATAATAAAGCAGTGAATAAGGATAAGAATGTTCTTCTCCCCAAAGGACTACTTAACTATGTGATAGTTATTTTTTTGTGGTCTTTGATTTATGTCTAGCCCAATTCTAGAACCAAAATTGATATGGTCTGGTAGAGTAACCAGATTAGTGTTGTTACTTTAGATAGCACCACTAGGAGAAGGTGAACCATTAGTTTCCTGGTATGAGTCAATGTGTAGCGAGAAGGTCGTATTTGGGCTTCGAATACTACTTTATATTTTAATATTTGGTCAGAATTGATTTGTAGGGCGAAGTATTCTCATGTCAGATTGTCCTGACAAACTCCTGTGCCGGGAGACCGAGGACACTCGAAGATTGTGTCTAGTAGGTATTCAAATTCTGAGGTTTAGTATTTAAAAGCAAAAACATACGTGAGACTGCATATCACCGGCTGACAACGTAAGGATCGGCCAAAATTACTTAGGCTTTTTTTCTCTGTATTGTGAAGTATTTCCGATGTCATGCCAAAGAAATGTTGATAACTCAATAACTATTTATCTAATAAGGTTGGAAAGTTGCATGGTGCTGCTTGGTCGGCAAACTCACCTCTCTGTTTTACTGTTATCACAAAACATCAGGTACATTTTATATAAAACAATTTTGTCTGTCTGTCACAATTTTTTTAACGTAATAAATACATTTCGAAATTTTTTTAATTTCGAAATATCAGAGTTTTAACTACTTTTAGAAATGAAGAATATTGCATTGACAGTAAATAAAGAAACTCCCAACAAATAAAGAGGATGCTATGACCGGAAATCGAAACTGAAATCCTGAGATCTTCAGCCTAAGGTTCTATTTGGACTTCTTTATAAATTGAGCTTAAAATATTACCTTAACAAAATAATTAAAGATTTGGCGTGACGTCATAGATTTATGATTTACGTTATGTTTCACAACATGAATTCAAACATAAGCGATAATAATAATAAAATAAATGAATTTCTAAATATTATCAATAGCGTTGGAAATTATTTTAATAGGGGCAAACAATATAGAACCCCATGAGAAAGATATCCATATGTTTTCATTACAAAAAGTCGAGAAGGAGGGGATGTTTAATCTTAAAAGAAAGCGTTTTTATTCCAATTACACTTGATGTTCTTTTTTCTTTCGATTTTTTTCTTTTTAAGAAATGTAAATAAAAATTCTATGAGAAAATCTCATGGGAAAAATATCCGTGTTTTTCCGTCACACAAAGTATTATTTTGTCGGCATTTTTATTCAAACAATTAATTAAGCAGACGACACAAATCGAAAAGGTAAACAACATTTTAATTAGAAAAATGATAGCGTTATTTTTTCATTTTTTATACGTTTATCCTATGAAATATGTCTACAACACCTTTCCATCTTTATTGCCGACACAAAGTACTACGTCGCGCAGGCATTATCTTCTCCTTTTATGGAGAGGGGTTCCTCCCAGGTATTACCTCCTCTATTTTGGAGTGGGTATTGTAGTATATGTTCGGTCATGGTGATATCAACTGATCAGGCATTACCACCTTCTTTCTTAGAGGGGAAAGGGAATGAATCCTAACAGGCTTTACCCCCTCCTTTGAGGGTAATGTATTATATTTTCATTCGTTATGATACATTCTTCTCAGGCATTACCTCTTTGGGGGACACTAGAGTATATGTTCATTCCTCACAATACCACCCTCCTACTATTACCATCTCATTTTTGGGAGGGAGAGGTAGGGTACTATCTATTCAGTTGTCATGATATCATCTCCACAGGCATTAACTCCGCTCCATTAACTTTTTTGTGGGGGTAGTGTTAGTTCATGTCAAAAAATATTCTTGTGCATTAAATTTGGAAAAATCGGAAGTTGATATTCCGTCACAATTACGACAATGACCGAACTTCTCAAGATCATAGGCAAGGTCATATAATATGCAGGATTTCATTTACTACAATATGGGCCAAGTAGCGAGTCACTGCGATGAACATAACCGAAATTATGGCCAAAAGTCTTACTTTCACCTGCTACGATTGACCTTGATCTTTTACTTAGATATCTTATAATCAAAGCGATTCTAAGGTAAACGCCATGACTGATATTTTAAGAAAGTTTTATGACGATTGGTCAAGCGATATAGACGTTATGCTGTACACAAACAAACATAGTGACAAACTAAAAAAACTCGACCGAAAACATAAACTGCTTGGTGGAAGTGAAAACAGGATTCTGATCGTCTTTCGCTTCTTGATCTCGACATGCCCACATTGATATCTAACTTTTAGTAATTAAATGTAAGTGTTCAATTACAATTTAGCTACTCTGTCGGCAAACTCTTTCCTTTCTTGGCCTTTTGGCTAAGATCAAAGTGTAGTATCTGTTCCGATGGAGTAAGATAAAAACTGGCCTTGTGCCTAACTCCTGGAGAAAAGTAAATCAATACTCTGTCGGCAAACCCACCTCTTTGTTTTGCGGTCACATTCTAGTCGCATTATTTTCATGATACGCCATTCATGCGTAACTCTTAAAATAGATATCGTAAAACCATGAAAGCTAGACTCAAGTAAACGCGTTAGATAAAACACACACAACAATAAACAATGAGTGTCGAAAAAAAAATAGCAGAAGAAGGAACGAAGAGAAAAAAACACCAAAAGGAATGAGTGAAAAAGACTAGGATAAGACACTTTTTGATACTAATGAGTCACCACTTAGCAAGGCTACAGGCCACTCGAGGAAAAGAGTCAATAAAATTGTCAGTTGAATGATGAACAATATTACGGGAGGATTGGAAACTATGGGTGGAATGAAATGAATTTTATTACTCAAGAGGACGCCTCGACAAGTATTTGTTGAGATAAAACTTGAAAACGGCCATGTTGTAGTCAATGGGGAAGCAGCCCCGCGATATCGTGTTCCACAAATGGAAATTTCTTGGAAAAAAACTCTGTTCATAGAAGTTTCGTTTGAGAGTAAGGTGTATATGCTGTTATCACTTTAGATTTAGCATGATTAGACTAGCCTAGTATCCAAGGGAGCTGAAGAAACGTGCACAATTGTAGGTCACGAGGCTCTTCCGCACCCACAAAACCTGACGTTTATGAATAAATGCTTGTAGTGATTCCTTGTGAAAATGCTGACCGAATCCAGATTTGAGAGTTGAATGTGACTACGACTTTGCGCGGAACTCTTATGTAATACATGGATCGAAGAATGAGTAGCCTTTATTGAACTGGTGAAAGTGCAAACGAAAAATAAACCAATATAAAATTGACCTTTAAAACAGAATACAGGCATACACGTTACAGAGTAGACAAATGAAATAACGAACGGATACAAACGTAAAGTGATCACATTCGGACGCCTTATGTACGACATGAAAAGAAACTGGAATCTTAGGAAAATCTCCACCATACCAGTAATTATAGGAGCAACAGGACTAATGAAGAAGAATTTCAAGAGTTATCTGGCGAGTATACCCGGTGAAGCGAGTGCAAGAGAAATACAAACAACTGCACTTAAAGGGACGGTTAAAATCTTAAAACGATCTCTAGGCTGGAGTGTCTGAAATAGTCGGTGAATGTCTGGCATCCGATAGGATGCCCCATCTCCAGCAAAAACAGAAAGATCAGAAAAAAAAGGATAAAAGAAGGGGAAATTGACTTCTCTCTCTCCGGCAACAAGACAGATCAGACATCGAAATCCGCGTTCTCACGGTTGGTCGTCGTCTTTTTTTAAACTATTGGGTCACCAAGGCAAAAAGCTACTTAAGAATAAGGAAAACAAAACAGAAATGATTGGCATCCGAAAGATGAGGGACATTATGGGAGTACACATATTGATCAATTGTATAAACTGCGTTTGATTACCTGACAATAATTTGTAAAGCTTGTGTACAGTATGTAGGCAGGAAAGAGTGCTATCTGACGTTCCTCTCCCGATGTGGCAGAAGTGCCCGAATACAGACAAACAAAAATAGACTTAAGGACACAGAACTCATCAATGAAATATTGAAAGAACAAATTTACGAATATAAAGTAACTGAATAAAGATAAGTACAAACTATATTTAATCTGACATCTATTGAGCTAAGTGTACCATTGTATTCTTACCGGTCTGACGTTGCTGTTTCAATGAGCTTTCCTTCTTCGAAACTAACAAGCCATTAGCCACGATGACAGAACCGCAGACCTACAAATAAATAATAAAAAAACAATTTTATTAGTAAATAAAATAAAAATATAGACGAACAGACGGATAACGAGACAAAAAGAAAATGTTCTATCAATAAAAATTCAATAAAAGCATGACAATTTAAAAAGGTGTACGTGTAACATTTTTTTAAGTGCTGGGGAGGGATAAAACCACTCCTCACGAACTAAACGAAGTAGTCTTAAAGACTATGAATATATTTACATAATGTACTATAATGCGTTCTATGTCTTCACATAGAGCTACCAGTCGAGAATATGACCTCAACGATTAGTTTGATAGAGGGTGGGCCGTTGTGGTTTATTCTGACCCTGCTCTATTAACTCTCCCAGGCTTTACCTTCTTTCTTTGAGAAAGAGGTTGGTTTATAGCCAATCGCCTGAGGTGCATCTACCGGAGAATGCCGGGGAGATGCTCAAGCTATTTTTAGAGCCCAGAGTGGCACTTCATTAGATGAGCTGACCCCTTATACATATGTAGGGAAGTATGTAGATAATTTCTATGTCTCGACATACAGCTACCAGTCAAGGATACGTCGTCGACGATCAGTCCCACAAAGAGTGGGCTGTTGTAGCATCTTCTGGCCATGCTTTCTCGAGCTGAAGTATGATCCTGTACAGTTGTAGGAGGTCAACCCTCCCAGACTTTATAGTTTATACTATACGACTATGTGGCGTTAAAGCCGCACACATTGAACTTCTGTCACATCTAGCCCTCACGGAGAAGCAGGTGAATAATAAAAAGTATATGTTTATAAACATAACAGATTGTAAAGCTGTTTGTATATGGGTACACCCAATAAACAGCTGGATTACACTTATAGATTATATGCTTTTCTTATCAAATCAATTTTCTTATTATGTATGTTCCATATGTATCACAGTCGTTTTCGATTCTTCGTCGAATCATCATCAGGTGAAAAAAGCTGGAGAAAGAGAAGACTTTCAAAAGATAGCCGAGAAACAGGCTCGTGAAGTCAGTTAGACGCCATGAAATATCTATAATGCACATATATGTTTATATATATCATATAAATACCATATACACATCATATATATATCATATACATACCATATACACATCATATATATATATCATATACATACCATATACACATCATATATATATATATATATATCATATACATATATCATATACACATCCTATACATATCCTATACACATATCATATCCTATACACATCATATGTATATATATATATCATATACATATATATATATCCTATACATATTATATATATATATATATAATATATGTATATCATATACGTATTATATATAATATATGTATATCATATACGTATTATATATATAATATATGTATATCATATACGTATTATATATATAATATATGTATATCATACGTATTATATATATATATATATATATATATAATATATGTATATCATATACGTATTATATATATATAATATATGTATATCATATACGAATTATATATATCATATATATATCATATATATATATATCATATATACATATATATCATGCATACGTATATCATGCATAAGAGAATAAAACAAACCGGAAAATCTTTCAAATGTCAATTTAAACAAGTAAAAGTAATACAATACAGTTTACTCTCTTAAACCGTTTTTTTTTTTACAAATCTGTGTATGTCCCACAACTCCGGCAATTATCGAAATCCATTTCGTCTCAAGTTATCTAATTCTTAATAAGTTTTACTTGAAGCTCGGTCAAGTTGATATTCTAATCTTCTTTCTGCAAAAAGTTGTAAGAAGTTTTCTAGACTGTCATTAGACTGAGCCGCCTGAGTTGCCCATATTTGACTAAACTATGTTCAACATAACAACTCTCCGCGCATAGAAAATAGTTTTTTACTGGGACAAATTTCAACCAAATTTTATATGAAGACGATGATAAATAAAGTGTCATGAACAATTTGCGTATAATATATCAACTTCTTCAGTGGCCATGTTGAATATAAGTTATCAAAAATGGGGAAAAACTCAGCATTATTTAGCGCCGAATTCATATGAAAATTTGCCCAATCATGCATCATTGTTTGGCCCTTCCTCAGATGCTAGAGGAAAGGAGGAACTGCTTCTTCTTTGCCTACCACCCAACACGGAGTAACATTATATAATATTTAGAGCAGTAATAAATCCAATTGTATACACGTTCTTATTCTAATGCAGCAATGTTCTATATTAAGGGGTTGTTGAGATGCGAAGCTTGATGTGATCGCAAGTTGCTGTAACGTCACGTGCGAGAACTTAGGAAATCTGGCCCTCTCTCTACCGGTTTAAACTTCAGCTCTTGAAGACGTCGCTGTGCTAAGTTACTGCAACCCGGTTCGAGTGGGCGTTTTTGTATATATACAAAACCTATGAACAATGAATACCACGGTCCACGCGCGATGTTTTTTTTCTGAGCTCAGAAAATGTTTTGTTTTTGTTGCATCCTAAAAATAATGCCGACCTCCCACACCCCCCAAAAAACACAATATGCAATAGAAATGTTGTGTGGCGCAAAAGAACGTAAACATTTATTAGTTTGTATAAACTACAGTCTTTCTTTCTCCATTCTTTTAGCTTACTCTTTCCTTAATAGTTCTTTCTTTCTGTATCGCATGGAAGTGGGATACAGTCAAATCAATAGATTTGTGATACGTCCTCTGTACTCCGAAATAAGAAAAACATGATTTCATATAAAGGTGCCAACTCGACATTTTACAACGAATGAACATGATTCCCAATCGTTTGAAACGATAAACCTAACGAGCCTGTGTGAAATACCAGAAACAATACACCTAACACGCACGACATTACGCTCATAACTATCCTTTCGAGGCTAAAGGAAGAAAATGAATACTCAACTCATATAAAAGTCTACACACATCAACACACTGACAAATACTGCGTACGTACAATGTCTCCTAAACAAACACACGCATATGCACATTGACAGAAAAGTTTGATCTACCTACTAGACACCATCCTCGAGTGTTGTCGGTCTTTCTGTATAAGGGTTTTCAGGAAAATATGAGAATACTTTACCCGATAAGGCTCTAGACTGGCTTATACGGGGAATAGTGCACCTTCTCCTAGTTATGTTACCCTAAGTAACCGCACTTAGCTGGGTACTCAATCAGCCTAATTAATTCTTGTCCTGGAATCCGATAAGACCAAGAGATCAAAAGAAATATATACTATAACATAGTTAACTGGTCAATTAAGGAGAGGGGAATTAATGTTCTTCACTTCTTTACTAACTCAACGTTTAGAGGCAAATAAGAACTTTAGTTGAACACTCAGATATCTATGTATTTCCTATTAAGATGAAGGGTTAGCCTCAGGAAGGGACTCTTCGATTTCTGAGATTTTACACTGAAGTAAAATGGAGGAAAAGCAGAAAACGAATAAATAAACATACACATTTCTAAAATTCGTGTCTTCTTGCACACTGCGACCATTTTACAAACACAAGAACTTTTAATTTTTCGAAACGAACAATTTATTCACCTAGAATATACGTCACACAACTGTAAATTTGTATATATACAAATATGTTTTGTTCGTTAACGATGATTTTATCTCTTTTATTCTCAACACCTTGCTAAATCGTCACTATTCTCATAACATGAATTTTTGTATACTTTCCTCATTCGACAACTTATCAACATATTCGGTTTACATCCGATTTACATGCTGGCATGTGTTGGACGGCTTTAAGAAATTGACTATTTATGGCCAGGTCTTTAATTATCCCTCGTTCTCTCAAGTTCATCTTTATCATTTCATATAATGTTTTCCTTGGTAATTTCCTGTTAACTGACCCTGCTAACTCAATTGCCCTACATCTACAAACGCAAGAACTCTGATCCATTCTTTCAGCGTGATGATACCATCGAGGTTTTCCTGTTCAGATTTTATATTGCTCTGTGGTCATCAGATTTAAACCTGTCTTTTAGACTCACATTACACATCCATCGTATCATTCTCTTATAATTTCTCTCGATGCAACGAGATCACTGATCAGGTTTCATTTCCATACAGAATCACACTGTGTACACATGCCTGATAGACTCTTCTCTTTATCGACAGCGATAACGCTCTGCTGGTTAGTAATGATAGAAGTTCCCCGAACCTACTCAATCCACTCCTAATTCTTGCAATCACACTAGCACCTGCTCACTGCTGTGCCCCAATGCTGTTACCATAATCATAACTTATAACACTTAATTTTCAGCGTGAGTATTAGTACATTTCCAAATACGCGCCATCGTCTATATCCTATCCAAGCCAGGATTCACGCCATCAAATTCGAACGTCTGCTAAAATATATGTTCCCAATTCTAGTGTAGAGATAATTTATTCCTTGAATCAGCTTAATTGGTGTCGATTCACCCATTACTTCATAATACGATGTTATGAAAGGTAACAAAATAAAGTTCAATAAAGATTTTTTTATGTACTAACGATTCACAACTTATCAGGTCTGAAAGGCCAGTCGAGGATAAGGGATAATGCGTTTATCATGTGAATGACGAGACAACACCGTGATGATTGGTAACAATGGTTACAACTGAACAAAGTTAGGTTATTAAAAAGGACGTCTTAACAAGATTTTTTTAACATTGGACTTTGAAACAACCATGTTGTAGTCAGCTAAAAAGCAGTTCCGCGTAACTGTGTTTCATAGACGGGTAGTTCTTGGAAATAAACTTTGCTTATGGAAGTTCTGTTTAGTTTTATGTACACAGAAGAAGAAAGGGAAATTATTCATAGTGGCTGAAGCTAGACGAGTATTTGTTGTGAATGTTTTAAATGTGGAATCATAGATTGAAAATAACGATAGAGAAGAGAAAGACTAGCATCCTCTTTTCTGTGAGAAAAATAATGTTGGAAATAGAAGAGGACATCCTTCACTAGATTTTAAAGTCGGATTTGTACTTTGTCAAGACAGGAAAGGGTGCTCTGAGCGCCATCTCTTCAGATGTGGCAACAGTACTCCATCTTATGACGTATTTGACTCTTATATAGGGTGAGGATTGCGTCAGGAGTGATATACTTTCTGGTGCAGTAGAATGATCCAACTAATTTTTTTACCATTTCCTTTAATGACGGACTAGATAGGTAACAGATTGAAGGGGTCGACTTTTTTCTGAACATTTGTTTCTGCGTTTGTTTGTATGTTTGTTTGTTTTAGGGTCGCAGGTTGTAGGTCGTGTTATTGTTATGAACTTGAGAATAAGAATCAGATTTAGATTCGTTAGTACAAGTTCCTATTTCGAGTCGTAGGTTTTAACGTAATGCAAACATACAACAACGCATTATTTTGTGAACTACAGAAACACCTGCCACAATGGATTTACAATATTGAACTTTAGACAAAACAATTTCCATATGATAACCCATTAAGCGACGTGGAATACAGAAATGTGTTGTCAGAATTGTGTCATTACGTCATTTTTACATTGATTGTTAGCTAAACAAGATGACACATCTATTTATGAGAACAGCTCGGAATCCGAAACGAAAGCGCTTATATCAACAAGCCAGACATCAACTACACAGACACCACTCCTTCGTTAATCAAGATGAACACATACCCACCTGAATAAAGAATAAATTCACTATATACTCTCTTGAATAAAACAATCAATAATACACTCTCCTTGATCAAAGATTAACTACATAACTTCTTAAAAAATGAATTCTATAATTAAGTATCAATCAAATAACCCCTTAATCAGAAACGTGCAGAGGTGGAAGGGCAATGGTTCGGAAGTCCGGGTATCCACTGTATGGGAGGGGAGGAGTGAATCTAAAGATATAGAAGGAAATAAGATGGGAATTTAGAATTTTCAGCACATAGAACAGGTACCGGAGTCTAACGGCGCGATCATAAGCGGCTGTTAGCCCTTTCTTACTTATGGCTGCCCCTCATCGGCGAGGACGGTTGTCATTCTCTTGTTCTGGTGGTACCCCTTAGTGCGTGCAGAGGTAACTAGCAAGCCTGATCATAGCCTTATATATCCTTCCGCAATGTGGACAGGTTGTACAAACACTAGCAACTGGTCTACCTTCCTCATATCTTAGTGAGTCTGTGTGTATATATAAGAGCTAATCTTGACATAAACTGTAAAACTATCTCCTATAATTATATCTAACAAAAGGGCCATCAAACGAAAGAAAAACAAGGCCCTTCTATAAAAAAAAAACAAATTATATATATTTATTTAAGTAACTTGCACCGTTGGGTGTAGGTTGCCAGAAGTCAAAACAATGAAGAAACGAATAGAAAAGAAATAAAGGTTTACTGCCGAAAGTATTTTATTGGAGCAGTATATGTTCAAGTTCAAGATAGCCTTGCTGGGTGTCTATCTGACTGACGCAGGAGAGAATGTCGACGTCTTTCTTCGTGGATGCCTGGGAGCGCTTTGCCTTCCCTGCAAATTCCAAAAGGGCCCCCGGTGGAGTCCTTAAAAAATTCGGTCGAAATCAATACGCCCAAGAGTCCGATTGGTCATCGTGTGACCAAACAACCTCACTAGGGTTGTCAATGATTAAGACTGGCACACATCTATAGGAAGAACAAACTACTGGTCAGATGTGTTTATGACATATAGAAGAAATTTATTAGACGTCATAGAAAGAGTAATGAGCTATGTTAACTATAAAGTCAGAAACTGCCGTATTGAAAAACTACTCGACACATTATGAATTTTATAAAATAGTAGACATAAAAGTTTCTTCTTACTTCAATCCTTACCACGCCGTTGAATGTGACGTTATACCCTCAAACCCGGGTACATAAACATTTAGATTTCGCTTACTCGCAGCAGGTGTCAAATGATATCCGAATGGTTAAGAGCGTCGATTGTCGA
Source organism: Sepiola atlantica (assembly GCA_963556195.1). Lineage (NCBI taxonomy): Eukaryota > Metazoa > Mollusca > Cephalopoda > Sepiida > Sepiolidae > Sepiola > Sepiola atlantica. Next base: position 96,939,128 of record OY744520.1, read on the forward strand.
CTAGATGGCTGAGTTTGAATCTCGGCTCGAGGCACTTGCTGAAAGGCTGTGAAACAGCAGATGACTAAATATGCCGCTTTTCTTTGGTAGAACTTTCTGGTAAGTTATATCACTAACTACGTTAATGCATGGCTATTTGTGTAAACAAATGGATCACTCAGGCAATTGACAGTGTTTAAATAAACATTGAGATTTCGCTTACTCACAGCCGAATAATAGCCGAACGATTGCTGGTCTAGCCACATTGAAGAGCTGTGGTACAGTGAAACATTCAATGCATGGTGTACCTTAATTGTGGTACAACCTTTAAAGACACAACAAACCGACGTGACAGTTCTCGTTCGGTTTGGATGTCATTTTTAGAGGGGGGGGGGGCAGTTTTTTTTTTTCGAAAATCAGTATAGTGCTTTTCCCTAGAAAATGAATCAGGTTTTTATATTCTTTAAGAGAACACATAAATAATGTTTTAAATTGTCGTAAAAAGATTGAAGGAAAGAAAAACCCAGAAAAGAAAAAGAAAACAATGTTCTTACCTTCATTGATTTTTTTTAAAGGAGGTGGCCGTATAAAAAAAGAATAAAAGAACGAAGACATTTGTCAGGCAGGCCTGAGGTCGGTTGAGGAGGGGGGGGTCTACTTAGTTGTCGTCATGGAAACTTATTGTTGGTAACGTGCTCCTTGAAATTCATAACTTGAAACAAACAATTAACAAATAAATAGCACCAAAATACGGGATTATTCATGAGAATTTAACCTAGAACGGCTGTCTTTAATGTTAGTACGGCCTTCTGTGTGTTTGTTGTTCGGTACAAAATCAGACTCTATAATATTTGTTTTACAAAAAAAGTAATACAAAATATAGTTGGACTATTGGATATAAATATACCGGGTGATTTTGTTTTATTCAAAAATGAGTAGATATTTTTAAATAATTAATTTAAAAATGAAATAAATATGAATTAAAGTAAAACTTTAAAGTTAAGCTGGAAAAGTTAAAATATATTAAATGAAATATATTAAAGTTAATCTAAATAAAATATATTAACGTTAATCTAAATAAAATATATTAAAGTTAATCTAAATTAAATATATTAAAGTTAATCTAAATAAAATATATTAAAGTTAATCTAAATTAAATATATTAAAGTTAATCTAAATAAAATATATTAAAGTTAATCTAAATAAAATATATTAAAGTTAATCTAAATAAAATATATTAAAGTTAATCTAAATAAAATATATTAAAGTTAATCTAAATAAAATATATTAAAATCATCCTAGAGAAAAATCGTCTTGTACTTTAGTATGACTTTGTGTGCGTTGCTGTCAGGTATTACACGGTTACGGTGTTTTTTTTAGTTTTTCTGTTCGTACGTAAATAGAAACATGTGGTTGGTTGAAAAAAAATAGAAATAGGCAGAGTACATATTACTAAGGCAATGGTTTCTACGAAATCAATACCCGCGTTCGAATCTCACGTAAGTCTAACGGATATTTATTAAAAGGATGTGTGTTTTATAAATTTAAATAAATTAGATTAACATAAAAACATACAAATACATTATATGACCTTTTTTGATAATGTGCACAAAACGTAGACTTAAAGGTATTCGTCATTAGTTCAAAGTGAATTATGTTTTCTTAAAAACATAATTTCTAATGTTTTTGACGCTAAACGGTACGTAAATACATTCATCGTAGTTACTTTCATTCATTTAAAAAAAATATTTTCCTTTTTCTTACTTTTTCCTTTTGTTTCTCCCCTTTCCCATTTTAACGTCTTTGTTGCACGCATTGTATAAATTCGTTTTTTTTTCAAATAGTTAAACACGTGCCCAAAACATCCCGTTGTGCGTTCTTCTTTTTCCCTATGTTTGCCGTTATTCAATAAATTTTTAAATCTTAACTTTTGGCTACAATATTAGCCAGGTAGCGAGCCTCTATAATTAAAAGAACCGAAGTTATCGCCAAAAGTGTGACATTTACCTTTTTTGTGTCTCCTTTAACTTTAATGTCCCCAAAACCAGTTCTAAGTCAGACAATAACCGATTTTTTGACCAAGATTGATGATGATTGGTCAAGCGATGTGTACACTAGGCTGTACACACACAAATCTAGTGACAGATTCGATTGAATACATAACCTATATGGCGGAGGTAATAAATAAATAAAAACGCCAAATAAATACATGGATTGAATTTCGTTTTCAAGGCGTTTTAAAGAACTCCTATCTTATGTCCTATCTTGCCAATAAAATGTTTCAAAATTTAACCGTTTACCTGGAAATGTGAGAACATTTATCATAAATTACTAAACATACTTTTAAAATCCCAGAGATTGGTTGCATGATCGGAAGCTCCGCTAAACTATGTGTTGCTACAATAAAATTATATTCATTTTTGTGCTCGTTACCTTTTGATAACAGTCATCGACTGATAATAATATTCATTTTTTGATCACCACTTTTTGATAACATGTGCAGCGGCCTTGTGAAAATTACGCTCAAATAATTCAGATAATAACTTAACCACAACCAAGCAACTCATTTTGTTTTTATCATTACTAACTGGCTTCGCCCGCCCGCTATCGTTTCGAAATTTAATTCCTATTCACTACTTGCAATCAATGAAACGAAATTGATAATAAAAAGAAGACAAAATTTATCGATAATAAAAAGAACACAAAACTAATTGATAATACAAAAACTATCGATAAGATAAAGAAGAAAAAACTAATCAATAAGATAAAGAAAAAACTAATCAATAAGAAAAAGAAGACAAAACTAATCAATAAGAAAAAGAAGACAAAACTAATCAATAAGAAAGAAGTAACCAAAAATATTCGATAAGAAAAGGAAGCCAAAACTAATTGATGAGAAAATGAAGACAAAACTAATCGAAAGGAAGAGAAAACAAAACTAATCAATAAGAAATAGCTAATAGATAAAAAAGAAGACATAATTTATCGATAATAAAAAAGACAAAACTAATCGATAATACAAAAATATTGATAAGAAAAATAAGACAAAACCAATCGATCAGAAAAAACACAATAATAATTGATATGAAAAGGAAGCCTAAACTAATCGATAAGAAAAACAAGACTAAACTAATGCTATTGCTACCTCAAACTTAAGCGTCCCACTCTCTCTTTCTAACTATCTCTTTTAATACCACAAAGCGGACACACGTACATTACCTTTTATTATATAGCTTATTGTTTTTATTTATTATTCATCTTATTTTATTTTCATTATTTGTATAAATTCATCTGGTACAAAACTACAGAAAAAGAGTAACTTACACATGAGACTACATTTTTTTACGAGTTCAGAACTTTTGTTTCATAAATTATTGATATCAACGTGTTGAAATATGATAAGTTGTTTTTCTAGGCAAATCATGCATACCTCGACCATTCTTTTATTGGTCTCTCGATTTTATAAATCGGGGGACTTATGTTTTGAGGCATGTCCGTCCGTCCGTCCGGATTTTTCTCCGCAACCATCAATTGAACTTCTCCAAAATTTTGTATGAACTTGTAACTTTGGTCAGGTTAGTAGGGGACCTTCTCCGATTTTTGAAAAACATCTGGTTAGCCCCCCAGGGGGTCAAAAGGCCCCGAAATGGCAAAAAATTAAATTGTTTGCCCCATAACTTTTCATCCATCCATTTAATTTCTCTGAAACTTGGCCAAAATGTGGAGGCAATTGTTCTTAATAGAAAATAAGTATCGCTGACCTGGGAAAAATCTGATTCGCGCCCCCAGGGGGTCAAAAGCCCCCAAAATGGCAAAACATGACCCTTTTCTCCCATAACGTTTGATCCATGCATTCAATTTTTCTGAAACTTGGCCAAAATGTAGAGGCAATTGTTCTGGATATAAAATGAGCATCCTTGACCTCAGAAAAATCTGGTTCACGCCCCCAGGGGGTCAAAGGGGGTCAAAAATGCCCCAAATTGCCCAAATTTATTGCATTTTACACTCGCCACATCGAGTCACATACAGAGGGGAACCACGCACGCGCGGCTTGTCTTTCTTGTTAACTAGTACTTTTTAAAAAAAAACCTTTAAGTTATACGATTTTCCAATTATATCTCCAATGTTCCACGCATATGTAACTAGTGTAATGGAATTTTTATCTGTTGCTTTTAGAAGCTCAACTTGTAGTTGTTATGTGTTTTCCATTCCATGCAAGCTGCATTTAAATACATGTTTCTATTGTTGCTATTATTAGCTTTGACAAAAAATATGTTCGCAATGAGGCACCTACCACCGTAACGGCTGTTGCATCTGTCTCGAGAATTACAATCTATACTATTTGTGTTGTTTGGTTATTTGTTTCAAGTAATATTTTAATGGTGTGTGTCTATATTATGTTGGCTATATTAATAATGCGTTAATAACTTACTTTAACCGTATATTGGTTAAAGAGCTTGTGTAATAGGGTGGAGCTAGCAATATATTTATTAGCGCGAAGAAGACGCAACTAATACTTGTTTTTACAGATGCATAATATGGTGGGTTAAACCAAATACTTTTTTTATTTTAGCATCGTCTTACTTTACGCATAGTTTGATAATATTGTATTTGGCCATTGATACAACTATTTTAAGGAATGTTCATAGGAACAGTGTTTGATAGTACCTGTTTTTGTAGAGAAAGTCACCATTGCTGGAATTTGTAAATAATCTATAAACTAGGGACTTATGGATATTTTTCCTACTACTTATAGGCTGTTTAGAATTTAACTTTATATGTAGTAGTTTGCTATTAGTCTTTTAGTATGGCTGATAAGTTTCTTGATTTAGGTCTAGAAATATTGTTTTACTTTTTTTTGCTATATCTAGTTCTAATATTTCAATATTTTTATTGTCTTCGTCTACATCGGTTCTATTATTGCCCTGCCTTTCATAATAAACGTGGGAAGGGGCGAAATATATACGTCTTTCTTTTCCTTTCTCGTTCCTCTTGAGCCTATTTCCCCTTTCATGTTTGTCTCTACTTGACACGATCACAAACTTGGCCTGGGTGAACGCCGGTTTTACAGAAATCAATGTACATGTAAAAGCAAGTTTCGTGACAGTGTCCAAATCATCTGAGTCATCATTCCATCAATGAAATCATGGCAGGTGCGAGAGCGCTCTATCCTTTAATAGACTTCACGAATGGCCTATGCTGGAAATCTCATTTCTTTGATCAATCATATCTCAAAAAACCAATAAATCAAATTAGTTAAAACTTTGCATAAAATTTTTATTTGATAGGTTCTATAAGTGTGTAGAATTTCAGCATCATTAGTCAAGGCAACCCAGAGATCCAGAAAGGGCAGACATGATTTTGTGTTATCCGTGTGTACGTAGGTACGTACGTATGTGCCACCCTGTATCTCATCAACTATTTGATGGATTCAGCTTATTTTTGGCAGAGATAGAGGTTCTAGGGTCTAGTTGATGGCATTTTAATTTCAGTTTACCATATACCTTAGTTTTCCAGAAAATTCTAAAATAACTTAAAAATGACCAGTATTCATACACTTTATTCTATATCTTATCGACCATTTGATAGATTCAGCTGATTTTTGGCAAAGATGGAGGTTTTAGTGTCTAGTTGATGGCATTTTAATTTCAGTTTACCAATATACCGTAGTTTCTCAGAAATTTTCAACAAACCTTAAAATATGACTAGTCCACATACACTTTCTTCTATATCTAATCAGCTATTTGATTAATTCAGCTCGTTATGGCACAGATAGAGGTTGTATTTTGTTTTCCTTTGTACACTGAATATTTTATTGTTTACTATTGTGAATAATTTTATTGTATTTCTCCCTACTCCAAAAATGTTTAATTGATTTATTTATTTATTTCAAATTAAATGTTTTTGCATTGTGTCCTTGTCAATGTTCAAACACAAAATGATTGAATCACCATTTATTGTTTGCAATGAATACATGGTAAAGTTTGAAAAAAATTGTTCTAATTTGAATCGTATCATGAGTAAATATACACTCATCATAATTTAAACTAAAATATTTACCTGTGAATATTTGAAGAAACATTGATTAGTCATACTACCAACTATATCAGTTATGAGAAGGCATTGTATTGTGGTATATCCTTTACAAAACTAGTGACATTCCATGAAAAATACCAGTATACTGAAATCATATGCCCTTAATAGGGTTAAGATGAAAATTCATATACACTAAATGTACAAAAGCAAGGAAATTCCCAAATTTTTACACTTTTATTGTCATTAAGGGTATGCGAGCACAACTGATAGGAATTTTTCTTCAGCGCACCTCACACACTTCATCCACTCATGCATAGAGATTTATACTGTAGTGATGTAATAATGAAATGGTTTGGTTGATATGTAGTCATACCCTTAATGATGATTTTTCATGGAATATATATATATATATATATATATATATATATATATATATATATATATATATAGTCATCCACATATAGACCGTTTCGCTGTTAACCCCTACGCCATCATGCGACACTGACTGAATGTAAGTTGTATCTCAATGTAAACATTGCAAATGCCGGAGCTAGAATTAGTGTTTACATAATGAGCATTGCCTTTTTTACGCTATATATATATATATATATATATATATATATATATATATATATATATTGGTGTGTGTGGTCTGATATGCATTGTATGTGTGTGTGTGTTTATTTTATTTTAGATATATTTTTTTAAATCTACTGAATTACTTTAGTATTTAATTAAACATATCAGCAATGGTTTATTTATATACTTTTTTTCTTCAATTTAATCAAGTTTGCAATTCAACACAACCCCTAAGATTTTAAGACCCAAGATAACTAGGCTAAAACTCCCAAAATGTGTGGTTAGCATCTCAGTGCTGGTGGCAATCAACTCTACTGTCGGGCCCGAGGAGGAGTATGGTAGACATCTCCGTCCAAATTCCCCCTCTCTGTCCACCTCTGAACAGTACCAAGACAGCGTGAGCTCTCTCATTCCTCAGTTAACACACCACCAGCCATTAAAAAACGGCAATAAACCAACCGGCATCAAAGAAGAAGATAACGCCTAAGAGAATGCCTTCCTAGGATTGGATCTTACCGTATCTAATTCAGACAAAAGGGTCAAGTATTTTACGAACGAGACCTAGAATCAGAACGGGCCAAAAAATCCTAGGTTGGTCTGAAAAGAAGAGAAAATCCCTTTATTTACGTGCCTATCCCACGGCAGCAAGATGTGACACAAGGTCAGTTTAATGTCAGTACAAGCAGCTCCTACGAGATAGATACTCCGGAAGAATACAAAAGTAGCCGTGACCAGACCCATCGGTATTCCCTGGTAGAGATTCGCCAGGCGAGAGCCAATAAATCACTGTTCTTCCCTCCAAGGTTCAAATCGAACCATGACACATTCTGAGAAATAAGGATTTGCCAGAAAGAAACACAGTCGCCAGAATAACAAAAATTCACCCAGTTAGTATAAAAAATGTGAGTTTGCATTGCTAGTTAAATGTTAAAATAATAAAGATACCAAATAGAGAGCCAATAGTCGCAGACATAAACATAGTAGGAGATTGGTCACTGAGTCAGTTAATTGCAAAGTAAAGCTACATAGAACAATTAAAATGGAATTTTTCAAACATAAGTCAATCCTATTTTTTCACACGTATTTTGTGGTAGGAAACTATATAGCGAAAATCTCTTAGAGAAACGAATCCAGTTTTAGTATAATGCTCCACTCTATAATAAATATATGTACTTCCATCTCGTCATTCAAAAGTTAGGGAGTAAGACACGTGTCTTTTTGCAGACCCCCGGACGAAACCATTTCGAGTAGTAAGGAAAACCACGAAAGCTAATAGAAAGGCAGACAAAACCCTTCAGATTTACCCCCTCAATTAAAATGCATTCGGAAATCTATAATAAAAATTCAACGGTGTGTGTGTGTTATTTTTCTTTTCGTCATCAGAAATGATAATTTATATATAAAAAATTGCTAACCTAATTCTATGATTTTAAATGGCTATTTTAGTAATATATCTAGATAAATCATGAGAGGTAACACTGGCGAAGCATGATTTTTGTAGTAGCTTTTGTCGAAGGGTGCACACCAATAACAACAACAACAATACTACTACTACTACTAATAATAATAATAATAATAACAATAACAAAAATAATAATAATAATAACACAAACCTAAACAACTTGGTATACGCGGGGGCAAAATCAGTAAGTATGAAACTAAAAAGAGAAAAAAGAATGGACCGACAAAACCTGAATGGAAAATTAGGCTTGAAACCCAGATCAACAAACTTCGAAAAGAAGATAAAACCGTAAACAGGATAAAAGAGAATAGGAAATGATGAAGAGCGGAAATCTGACTCGCAAGGAAAGACTAAATAAGAAACATGAAGAACTAAAACAAAATATAACAGCAATAGAAGGAAGACTGAGACGATATAGATATAAATCGGAACAGCACAAACAGACCAGGACCTTTGAAAACAATGAAAGCCAGTTTTCCAAAAACGTAAACAGAGAAAGAGCAACAACATAACAAACTGGACCCGACAGAAACAAAACACTTAGGGAACAAGATATGGAAAGAAGTCTTAATAAACACAATAAAAATGTAAAATGGTTGAAAAATATGAAAGGTGAACTACAGAAAATTGAAGAAGGAACAGAAACAGATATTAATGAAGAAACGATTAAGGAAAATGTCAAACTGGAAAGCACCAGGCCACGATGGAATACATGGATACTGGTTAGAAATTCACGACCTTACATGAAAGGCTAACGCAGAAACTAAGAGGATCCACAGAACAGACGTACCAGAGTTGAAGACCAAAGGAAGGACAACGCTAATACAAAAAAATGTCAAAAACGGAACGATCACAAGTAACTAAAGACCGATGACCTTTATACAAACAATGTGGAAAATCCTAACGGCACAACTGAGAGAACAAATCTACCACTCTGAACAATCGTAGACTGCTCCCTGAGTAACAAAAAGGATGCCGGAAAGGGAATAGAGAGACGTATGATCTGCTAAACATAGATCAAAAGAAAAGGGTAAAAAGCAGGAAAAAAAGAACATATCCATGACATGGATTGACTACAGGAAAATCCACGACATAATTCCTCAAACATGGATAATTGAATGTTTAAAGATTTACAAGAAACCCGACATTATTAGTAATTTTATTAAGAAAGCAATGGAAACATGGAGACTAGAACTGACAGCTGACGGACAACACCCGACCGAAATAAAATCACAGAGGCATTTTCCAATGAGACTCCCTATAACAACTACTGTTTATCATAGCCATGATGCCACTTAACTGCATACTCAGGAAATGTGATGTCTGGTACAAGTTTACAGACACCTGATACTATTTTCAAAAAGCAAAATAGAACTGAAAAAGCTAAATACGACCAGAATCTACAGCCAAGACATTCAAATGGAATTCGGAATAGAAAAATGTGTACTACTAGAGATGAAAAAGGGAAAATTGAAGACAACAGAGGGCATGGAACTGCCAAATCAAGAAGAGATGAAAGCGCTAGGCGCATAGGATAACTATAAATATTTGGGAGTTCTGAAATCAAATCTACAGAAATGAAAGAGAAGATTGGAAAATAATATTTGCGAAGAACAAGACAACTCTAAAAAACGAAATTCTATGAAGCAGAAATCTAGTATAAGAAATAAACACCTGGTCAGTATCACTAATAAGATACTCTGGACCATTCATAGGCTGGACTAAAGAAGAACTCAGGCACGTTGACCAGATGACTAGTAAATTAATGACCATGCACAACGCACTACATCCAAAAGACAATACGGAATACTCTACGTGAAAAGACACTAAGGGGGAAGAGGACTGATAATTATAGAAGACTGTGTTGAAGACACAAAAAAAAAGCTGGAGAAATACATAACTCAGAACACAGAAAGGCTAATCACCGCAGCAAGAGACACCGTCCCAATGAACAACCCAGGCAGCACCGAAACCAGAAACAAAAAGACAAGAAAAGAAAAGTGAGAAGAAAAACAACTACATGGACGTTTCATAAGACTAACAAGAAAAGAGACCCACGAAAATAGCTGGGCATGGCTAAGAAAAGGACACTTGAACAGAGCTACGGAATCGTTACTGACGGCTGCATAGAACAATGCTATCAGGACAACATACATTAAAGCTAAAATAGGTAAAACCCCAGGAAAACAGTAAATTCAGACTGTGTGGACAAATAGGCGAAACAGTGCGTGTGTGTGTGTGTGTGTGTGTGTGTTTACGGTGTGGAGGAACTTATTATTATTATTATTATTATTATTTTATTTTTATTTATTTATTTATTTTTTTTTGTTCATGCATTTTTACTTGCTTGGGAAGAACCGGCTGTGTCCTTTCCCGGGACACTTGTTGCTTGTAATTCAATCGGGAATAGAAGAGGTAAGAAAAAGAAGAACACGAATATGAACACGAAGAAGGTAGTGATGACGATGATGACAATGATGATGATGATGCTGATGCTGATGATCAATGAACAATAGACAACACCAAATAAATAAAAAGAAACAACTCCAGCAACATGTCGAACGCACAGGACGCACGGCGTGTAACAAATACAATAAATGGTGGCTTTAAATCTAGGCCATCCAGCTATTGCTTCGTCGGCGCTTACTCCCTCGTTAGGTTTGTATATTACTGGAGGTGAGTTATTGGTCAGGTAAGTACAGACTAGAGAGAATAGAAAGGCGTGCTGGTAGGAGGAAGAAGAGGAAAAACGTTAGCCTTTGTTCTAGAAGGTCACCCACTTAACACCGCTTGGAATGTGTGTTGTTCACCCCTCATCCCCTTCTTTCCCTCCTCCACCGTCCAAGTTTACAGGTGCGTAGATTTAAAGTTTTGAACTTTAAATTTTTCACACTTTTTGATGGTCCGTGCGCGATTGTGAGAGGGGCGCGATGGCGTCCGTTGAAAATTTATTGTAAACACAGGCGCGCATGCACACACACATACGTACACAAAAACGGTCGCACATCTACTACTACCCTTAATAATAATAATAATAATGATAATAATAATAATAATAATAATAATAATAATAATAATAATAATAATAATAATAAAAATACACACACACACACACACGCAAGCATTCTTTCATGTCCTACTCACACCTTCTTGACACACAAACGTACACACAAACAGGCGCGCTAACAAGACTTACATGTAGAAACCTAAACTTGCAAAATATTCGGTGTAGGGCTCTTCTTTTGGTTTACAATTAGAAACTCATAGTTTTTACTCTTGCTTAGTAATAGAAAAAGATATTTGCCATTTGCGTTTAAAATCTATTAATGTTCAGAAATATTTTGTTATTCTAATCGTCAAGGTTGGGAGCAAAATGTAGTATTTGTTCTGATACTACATTTCCAGTAAAGGAGAAATCTTTCTTGACCCAGGCAATTTAAAATTTTGTCCCGTTTTGGAGAGCTGGATTTTCCCCACATTCAAAACCGACCTTGTGTCTTACTCTGCCCTCGTGTGTCGGCAAATAAATAGGAGCAAGCTTAGTTAATAATAATAATAATAATAATAATAATAATAATAATAATAATAATAATAATAATAATAATAATAATAATAATAATAATAATAAGAAGAAGAAGAAGAAGAAGAAGAAGAAGAAGAAGAAGAAGCCCTCCACTGGAAGGGTGCGAAGAGTAATGGGACATTGGGGAAATCTGGGGAGACTTGTTGTCACTCAGACTCCAGGAAACACCACTCAGTAAGCAGTCACTGATAAATACTACTACTACTACTACTAATAATAATAATATAAAAATAACATTACACCAGTCCAAGAGAACTGAAACTGCCAGAAATCCTATAATCTGACAATCCCTCACACACACGCACATACACACACGCATACACATGTGATTCCATCGGCCTTGGCTTATAACACAAAGTTGACGTGAAAGGTCAAAGAGGATAGAAAGACAATGAGAGGTAGAACCAACCAGACATCCACTTGAACGGTGTGAAGACAACTGGAATCTCGAGGAGGCTTACTGCCACGCAAATTCTAGAGAAGGCCAACAGTCATTGCCAGTGATAGATCAATGGTAAACGGCTGGCACGATAAGGCACAATGATTTGAAATTGCTATCGAAAGAGAAGGAACGTGCAGGAAATCGGGAAAAACTTGTCACTCAGATCCCAGGAGCACCACTTGTTTTTGTCAGTGAGCAATCACCGATAATGACCAAGTAGGTAAATAATAATAATAATAAATAAATAAATAAATAAATAATAATAATAATAATAATAATAATAATAATAATAATAATAATAATAATAATAATAATAATAATAATAATAATTCTTTTTTTAAATGGTGCCGGCCTAGGCTGACACCAGACAACATATTTGTAGAGGGTCGAGGAGGATGAGAAGATCGAGGAGGGACAGCACAAACCAGACCTCCACTGGAAAAGTGCAGAGAATGCTGGAACCTTGGAGAGGCTTATTGCCACCCAAATCCCAGAGAAGACCAATTGTCCTTACCAGCGAGAAATCAATGGTAAACGGCTGTTGCGATACCGCATCGTTATCGAAAAAAGATGAAGAATACTGGAAATCTGGGGAGGCTTGTTGTCACTCAGACTCCAGGAAATACCACTGGTTGTTGTCGGTGAGCAATCACTGACGATGATCTGTGTGAGAACTCCTAGTGAGTACAAATAATAATAATAATACCCCCGCTCCGGCTTCGTCCCCCTCCCCCAACGACTGAGAATTAGTGAGAAGTTCATACTTCAGGTTGGTTTTCCAAGACTTTAATAAGCCATCCCAATTAGCATTTATTTTGTTCTTTTTCTTGTAACTTTTAAGATAAGTAAAGGCATGGATCGACTACAAGAAAGCCTACGACACAATACCTCAATCATGGAAAAATCTGAATTACGCGTGTTGATAAAGAATTGCTTTCTGATGGGAAAACATACTGTTCAAGCAAAGCAATAGCCTTACAAGTATAATTCAGACCCTGCTCCGTCGGAAACAACGGTTAAGCGGTTGTATGCTGACTTTAAACGCAGTCGTACAGACACAAATGATGCTGAATGCTCAGGTCGCCCAAATTCGGCAGTTGTCCCGGCAACACACAAAAGAAGTCCACACACTCGTTTTGGCCGATCGTTAATTCGAGTTGTGTGAGATGGCGGGGGAGTTGAAGATGTCAGAAACTAGTGTTGAACATTTCTTAACTGGAAAGCTGTGTTCAAAAGTGGATGCCGCGTTTGCTCACGGTTGATCAAAAACAACAAAACGTGTATAATTCAGAATACTGTTTACAACAAAAAGGAGTTTTTGCGTCAAAGGCTGATAATGGATGAAACTTTAATTGGATGCTTGAAATTGTTCATGGGTCCAACTAGTTCCTCTCTACTTGCCTTCTCATTAGAGCAAAGTAAGACTAGAAATCAACTCTCCACAAAGGAACATTCTACATTAAAAAGAAGAAGAAAAAAACAATCGCCTCAGTCTTGATGGATTTCTCCTCATCCCACAGAGGACAAAACACTCTAAACCTAAACTGAAAGATGGAAAGCCATATGAGTCTCTAATTACTTGCCACCAGATGAGGGCAGAGTTAGACACAAAATCGGTCTTTAATGTGGAGAAAATCCAGCACCATAAAATAAGATAGAGAAAAAAATTAAAAATTGCTTCAGTCTAGAAGGATTTATCCCTCACTGACCGAGGACAGAATAAGTGAAGGGTAGTATC
>OY744520.1:96960446-96972946 GCA_963556195.1 Sepiola atlantica
GTGTCCCTATGTGTGTATTTCTCGTCTCAACGAAACTTTGACAATTGTACATTTAATTATTACTCTTTTATTTACTGTTAATCGCGTATTTATTGAAATAAAAATGCAATAAAATTTTAATAACATTATTTTAAACAATTAATAACGAAATTTAATCCATCAGAGATATAATTTCTGTTTCTTCGTAACAAGCTAGCCATTTTTTTTTTACAGATGGAAAAAAAAATGAATGAATAAATTACTTTATACCCTTCGAAATATGTAAAGAATTTGGAAGCATTTAAACTGTCGAATAGAAAGTCATTTCTGAGTTTAAAATTCTTAGTAAATCTTCATGTATTAAAAGAGTAAAGTTTTGATTATTAACCTCCTCTGCAAGATGTTACACACACAAGATCATGCGAGGTTTCGAAAAGCCAGCGAACTAGGTGAAGTGCTCTCTAGTCTATAAAAAATGCCTGAGCAGCCCGTCAGCATTCTTCAGGCGGTTAGCAATAAACTACCCCCATTCGAGTAAGAAAGTAAAGTCTAGGACGGTGGACCTCCTAGGACTGAAGAGAACCATACCTCAGCCCGACACAACAAAGAATGTTTTGGAAGCTTTTCACGTAAACTGATTTTATCTAGAGAGATTTGAACAAGATTACTTTAGCAAAATTAGTTATAGTTTCATAACAATTTGGTTGAATTAATGACTTCATGACCAAATGAAACCTTAATAATTAAATTTAACTTTCAAAATTCTATGCAAAAAACAAATATGTTGGTTAAAAAAAATACTATTAAAAGCCATTAAAAAAAAAAGAACCATATTAAAAAATAAAAGTTAGAAGACTCCCGGGCGATACCGGATAGGGAACGCTAGTAAAGAATGGCGTATTGAAAACTATCGATTGATTTTCTGGTAATCACGTAATCTACAAACACATGTAAGTGTATCGGAAAGACGATATGCAGTAGCTGAAAAAAAAATTCCGATTCCCGATTCCGATCAATCGTCCCAACTCATAATATTAATTTATAATTAAATTAACAGTAAATTATCGTCGTGTCACATCTATCAATCTAGATAGAAAACAATAGATTTACAATATTTCTTAATGTTTTCATAGCTTTGGGGATTTATTTAATAATGCCAATAACAGTGGCACCAGGAGAAAGATATTTTTTAAAGCTAAAACTAATTAACACCTACTTGAGGTCTACGGTTTCACAAGAGAGGCTTAACAAGTTGGCAATGCTCTCTGTAGAAAATGAGATTTGCTGAAGCTATTGACTTTAAAAAGACTGTGCAATAAAAACCAAAACAATCTAGAATAAACTTTTTTCTAAAAAGAGTATGCCCGTCATTGCTTTTCTTTATATAAAAAGTAAAACAATAAAACTATTCATATTGTCTTTACACATTCTGTTATACCAAGCATTTAAAGTTTATTTTGTTTTGGGTGGTTTTTATGTTTTTAGATGAAATATATACATCCACAGATTGTATTATGTACGGTAGCGGTTCCACCATCAGTTTTCTAATTGATTGGGTGACGCAATACCTAGGCACCTAAGAACCGACCCTGCACATATACTTAAAAAAAGATTTGTTCGGAAGGGTTTACACTTGCTAACCTTTGTGTCATACAACGATATACATACATATACATACATATATATATATATATATATATATATATATATATATATATATATATATACATACATATATATATATATTAATGTAATTATTTTTATTGGTGATTGCAGCGTTCGTTGTTTTTTTGTTTTTTTGCTTACTATTATTTTAATTGTCTCACTTCCTAAGTGATTAAGATGAAGGAATTGCATTATTAGTAGCCCTTAACTTTATAGGACGTATTTTTCGTTAATATATATATATATATATATATATATATATATATATATATATATATATATATATATGTCCAGCCGCACTGAAGAGCTTTGATACAGCGAAACAGTTTGTGTGTGGATGACTGTATAAAGCTCTCTTTCTAAGGAAGAGCTCATTTGTAAAGATATTGCCAACTGCAATTAGCTTTAAGGCATAGCTCATTAGGTAAAATTAATTCGAGCTCCCGGCACTTGACAATGTTTATATTGAGATATCACTTACATTCAGTCAATGTCGTATGATAGCACAGGGGTAGAGGTTGAGTTTCAATGCCGGCTGTGTATATATGTGTTTGTATATGAGTGTGTACATGTGGTGTTATATATGAGTGTATATATGCGTGTATATATATGCTATACATAGACTGTGTATATATATATATATATATATATATATATATATATATATATATATATATATTGTGTGTATAGCTGTTGGTTCATAGATATTAATCAAATGAGGCTACGGTGTTTATAAGATACTGCTCAATAACAATTAGAGCTGCATTGTAGTATAGATTCATATTTATACAAACATTTTTGCACACCAGATCTACTTAGAATCGAGTTAATCTAAATTCTTGTGACGTGAGGAATCTTAACTTTCAATAAAATCGCCGCTGAAACATGTATACATATATGTAGCCAAAAATGTTTGCATAAATGAAAAATTATACTTATATATATATATATATATATATATATATATATAATAACGAGGATATTTTTTTTATAAAATATTTAATATATAGACGGATTTTCAACTTGGCTGCGATAAGTATGTCTCAACCAAGAAGAAAAAAAAGAAAAAAAAGAAATATTCTTCTGAAGATGGTATATATTACCGAACATACTCAAGTTTATAGAAAAAAAATGTTTTTAAGATAAATAAATTATTTATTTTTAAAAACAAATAATTTGCGTTGTGCAAGGTTTTCTAAATATTTTATAAAAAAATATACTCGTTATTATTGCCATTCCGCCAACGCTTCAATTGTGTGACTTTTCAATATATATATATATATATATATATATATATATATATATATATATATATATATATATATATCCACATTGCTACTTATTATAGAAGTAAAAGATGTTCATTCCTTATTTTGTTATAATGTATTCTGTCTTCATTGCATTCTTTTTTTTCTTTCTTTTTTCTGTTATTACTTTTCTTTATTTCTTTTAATTGTTATTTCTTCTTTTCTTTCTTTATTTATTTTCTTTCCTTTTACCCACATCTTCCTTCTATTCATCTGTTCAAAAAGGAGGCTCTTCACCCTCGAGTTCCTGTCAAAACATTTTGTACATAGGTCGGCCATTGGTATCCAATCTGCCTCAAAATTGAGTGTGAGAAAAAAGACAGATAATTAATGGCCGCCATGTTTGCCTAGTTGGGCGTCTCTGCAGTTTCAGTAAAAGTGACAGCCACTTAATCAATTGATTAAGCAGAAAACCACGAAGATGGGCTTCGCTTTTGCTTTTAATTGTGAAACCACAAAACATCAGCATTGGCATTTTAAAGTCACCCAGGGGCAATGTGCGCAAAAGAGAGAAATAAATTATGGGGAGAGCTATGGGCATGAGAAGGTAATACGATGGTAGATGCATTAAATGAAGCAGAGAGAAGAAATGGGACAGATAGAAACATAGCAAAGACGACAGAGAGCGAGAGAGACAGAGAGAGACAGAGAGATAATGAATGAGAAAGAGAGAAACAAACATGTATAGAGAGAAATGGGGTGCGTAGAAATATGAAAGATATAGACATGAGAAGGTAGGTGGTTGGTAGATAGATTAGATAGGCAGAGAGAAATTGAAAAGATAGAAATATAGAAAAGAGATGAGAGTGGGTGGGGGAGAATAAGAGTGAGAGAGAAAAGAGAAATAGAGAGAGAAATAGAGAGAGAGGGAGAGAGAGAGAAATAATAACGAAGAGATAGAAAGGGAAAGAGAAAGAAAGATGGAGAAAATCGAAAGAGATAGCGACGCAAATGTATAAAAAGAGAGAGAGAGAAAGAGAAACACACGGAGAGAAATAGAGACATGGAGAAAGAAATACATGGAGAAAAACAGAGTGATGGAAACAGAAAGAGGGGTAGAAAGAGAAAGAAAGAGAGAAGCAAAGAGGAAGAGAAGTAAGGAAGGAGATAACAAGAGAGAAAGAGAAAGAAAAAGAAAGGCAAGGAGTGAAAAAACAAGAGAGGAAGACAGAGAAAAAAATATATAGATAGAGAAGCAGATAGCCGGAAATAGAGAAAGAGAGAAAAACAGAGCTGCAAATTGAGAGAGAGAGAGAGGGGGGGAGAAGAGAAACCGAAACACGGAAATAGAAAGAAAAAAACAGAGAGGGGGAGAGAGAGAGAGAGAGAGAAAGAGGAACAAAGAGATGGGAAGAGAGAAGGAAAAGCATGAGAAAGAGAAAGCGATACAGGGGAAAATGTGAAAAGAAAGAGAAAAAGAAAGGGACATACACAGAGAGAAGTGAAAATACAGAGAGCGAGAGGGAGAGAGAGAGAGAAGGGGGGGGGGAGAAACAGAGAATTGGAAAGAGAAGGGAATAAGAGAATATGGGGTAGAAAGAAAGAGAAAAGCAAAAAGGGAGAGAGGTAAGGATAGAGAGGAAGAGAGAAGCAAATAGGGAGAAAAGGGTAGAGAAACAATAGTAGAGAGACAGAGAGAGAACAGAGAGATTCGAAGAGAGAAGGAAGAGAAAGAAAGAAAGAAAGAAAGGGGGATAAAATGATAAAGAAAAAGAGAGGGGCAAAGAGGAAGAGAAAGAGAGTTATGAAAACGGAGAGAAAATAGAGAAGTTATAGATTACTTTGAGTGTTTTCTTTAACAGCATATCGACCCACGTGTTGGTCATTTAATGCCGAAATACAATGCCTATTTAGTCGATTAATTGAATAAAAGCTGCTAGTTTACTCATAACCGGCGGGGTGCAGGGTCATACCTTCCCCAACAGTACTGGTTCGTCAATGACCACAGTAAATACAATTGGCATAACCCATTCCCGGAATATATACATCTAATCAGACAGAAGAAAAAATAAACCATTTGCCTTGATTTGCCTGCTTTGCAGAACATCAACCCCTTTTGAGTCATGTGATTCCGGAACGCAACACGTAAGCATCTAAACGATAAATTGTATGCAATGAGTTGAACACAAGTCATTATTTGACACATAGATGGCGGGAAAACGTAGTAGATCCGATAGAATTCCGATCTCATAATTTACGACAATATCCACTAGGCTAACCACGCAGAGACAAAGAGAGAGAAAGGTGGGAGATACAGAATAGAGAGAGTGTGAAAGAGAGAGGGATGGGGGAGAGAGAGAGAAGGGGGAAGAGAGACAGAGGGAGGGGAAGGAGAGAGGGAGGGGAAAGAGAGAGGGAGAGGGAGAGGGGAAGGGAGAGGGGAAGGAGAGAGGGAGGGGAAAGAGAGAGGGAGAGGGGAAGGGCGAGGGGAAGAGAGAGGGAGGGTGGATAGAGAGGGAGGGGAAAAGAGAAAGAAATTTAGCACGGTTAAATAAAATAGAGAGATACAAGGAGAAAGGAAATTAATAAGAGAAGGGGAAAAGAAAGAAGCGTGTGGGAAGAGAAAGAGAGAAGGAATAAGAAAAGAGGAGGGAAATAAGAAAAAAGATAGAACGATAAAAAGTAGAACGAAAAAAAGAAGTAAGGAAATTAGAGCAGGTGTTATTAAGATACGATCCACAGGCCAAATACGGTTTGTTAGTTAGAAACAAAAGAAAGCTGAAGACGGTCATTGACAGTGTTATTACACTAAAAAGAAACATAGTTCTAGACTAGTAGACCTGTGTTGAAAGACAAAAGTGCTATCTAATTTATTTTGAAAATCTATATTATAAAGTGAAGCTGATCTATTTTGTGAAGTTTATCAGCAATAGCTAAGAATCTAAAAAGTCGATATTTTATTCTAACTAGCCTTTTTTTTATCTTTGAACCATGTTCTGCACAAGAAAAAAACATGTATTTCGATTAAGTTTCTTTAAAAAAATACTTATTCCGATTATGAAGATTGTTAAAATGGAGACATGTTTTAATGAAGACTAAAATATCAGCCATGAAATAAATAAAAATAAATTCTACATTGCTATATTATTTCAGTTTTAAGATAAACGATTATGGATGTTTAAAAAAATATTGAACTATTTATCTCTTAAAATTACTTGCCGTAAATAAAGGATGAGTATTTTTGATAAATATTATATGAAGAAAATGTTTTATTTCTTTTGTAGAATACATCGACGTTAGCCCAAGATTCCCGCAAAGTAATGAGCCAGCAGAGTCAGCTGTAAAAAATAGTCAAGATAATGTTGAAGAAAGCAGGATGCATGTACATGTCTCTGATGACTCATATAGTGACGCATATGAACTGTAGATATGCCAGCAGGGAACTTTATTATGAGAAGAAAATTAAAGACCTACAATTTAATCTAAACAAAGCTACTGACACCCAAGTTGTTTGAGTTTGATCCTCATCAGGAGAGGGGCGAGCACAACAAAACCCAACAGCACTCACACTGCCAGCGACGTGTGTGTGTCAGGAGTCAAAAATAGACCCAAACAGAACGCCACTGTAACTGCTAATACCTACACACCACGATCCTTTATTGTGGAAACAAATGACGACAATTAATAAATCCGATAAAACTGCCGACATATCATATCAAGACTGTTTCAAAGGACGGTGTTGATGATAGATCCCATGAGACGAAGAGATAAAGCTTACTTAATAGGATCGTGAATTCTATTTTTATGGACTGCGCACGCGTCTATAGCGGTTGATTATTTTAGATGTTGGTTAGCTGGATCGTTGTTAAGTGCAATTAATTAAATAAGCGGATAATTTTACATAGATAATCTTGCTCTGTATTACATTTCTTGTCCGGGCATAGTAGAGAGAACACAAAGCGATACTCTGGCAAATAAGTGTTCATTTAAAAAATCTTTCCTGATTCGTTTCTAATCGGGTACTAGCGAAAAACTCTCTAGCTAATCGTCACGTGGTCTCCTTACTCCCGGTTTTGTATTTCCCCCGTCCCTTTTTCTTATGGTTGTCAGATGTAAGCTTTTTTAAACATTTGACAATTATTTTCGATGTATATTAAAAGCTACTTAATATATAAAGAAGATTATATAAGCCAAGAAAAAATAAAATGATTAGTGCATTTTTAATCTAATTAATTAATGTAAACAGAAAAAAAATATTCCAATAAATGTACTGATTATATTTTAATTTCATCAAGTTGAAAGTTTTGTACATTTTAATAGGGATTTAATGATTGTTCAATTTTTATCCAAGTTGTATACATTTTAATAAGGACCTGCATGAAAATTCATGCATTAGCTCTTTCAAAATGGCGATCTTTTAAACAGAGAGAGAGAAAGAGAGAGAGAGAGAGAGAGAGAGAGAAGGAGAGAGAGAGAGAAGGAGAGAGAGAGAGGATAGACGTAGAAGAAAGAAAAGAGAAAATAGAAAAATAAAATGAAAGGCACTGGAAAAACGGAAGAAAGACAATACGAAAAATTGTAGAAAAATATAGTTGAGCTAGTGTACCCTATTCGTCAAAACTGGCGATAAAAAACGTTATGCTTTGCCAGTGTTCGCATTCGCTATTTATGTAGATATATTTCTAAAATATCCTCATAAAATACTAGAATTACGTAAGTAATTTAATTTTACATGTATACGTTGTTATTATCATTTCTCACGTGTGAAAAATTCTTCGTTTATCGTGGTGACCTTAAAGACTGTTTGAATGCACTATTAAAACCTCGGAAAAATTAATTGTAAAATCCAGTCACATTTGCTTGTCTATCTTACTCAAGAAAAACTGATTGTAAGGACCAAATAAATAAATGTTTGAAACCATTTCAGATCGGACTTATAAATAATCTCTCTCTCGCATATTTATATATATATATATATATATATATATATATATATATATATATATATATATATATATATATATTGGTTGGTTGGTTGGTTGGTTGCATTCCAATGACCAAAATGAATAAATCAATCAGTCCACAATCATATTTTTTAATTATTTTTTATTTATTTATTTATTTATTTATTGATGTCTTATTTATTACTTTATTTTGGCGAATGCCTATATTTGTTTCTTAAGCACGTTTCACAACCCGGTAAAAATAGTAGTTTTTGGTCTACCGGCTACTTTTTTTACCGGGTTGCGAAACGTGCGTAAGACTAAAAGAAGAAATATATGTATTCGCCGAAAAAAATTATGATTGTAGATTGATTTATTTACACACACACACACACACGTAACGCCGGGTAACTGATCTGGTATAAGTGTAATAGTCATAAACATTAATATGTCTTTCTTCTTGTTCAGAGCAGCCCACTGTGAGGTGATTTGGTCGCGCAAGGACCAATCATGCTCCTGTGCGTATTAATTTCCATCGACCTTTTAAGGACTACTTCCAGACTCTTAAAGAATTACATAGAATAAATGAAGAGTTTCCTGACACTAACGTAAAATAGCAAGGCTATTCTTCATGGGAAGACATACAACCCCGACGAAAAGCGACAGCCAACGAACTTTCTTACTTTCTTACTTCTTCCACTGTGACATTGTCTGAACTTACGGCTATCTATACCGAACGTCTTTGTTTATAAAAGGGGTTTGCTTTCCTTTCATTTGACGACCGTTTTTTTGCTGTTACAAAATATCATAGAAGTTGGTCTTACAGTCTATGCGAAGATTAGGTCCTATATAACTTCTCACCCGACGTTGATAGGAACTTCAAAGAAAATTGCGGCAGAATTAATAATAAAAACAGAAGGGAAGAAGGATAGAGACAGTGGGGGTGAGAGAGAAGAAATAAAAATAGGAAGTTAAAGACGATAGAGAGAGAGAGAGAGAGAGAGAGAGAGAGAGAGAGAGAGAGAGAGAGAAAGGGGGAGAGAAAGAGAAAGGGAGAGAGATAATAAATGAGAGATTAAAAGAGAAAGATATAAGATGAGGCCTTCACGTTTGTAGATAGATAAATAAATAATTTCATTTTAAAAAAAAAGGACCCCCCAAAACGAGCATGACATTTCGTTTTTTATCGTGTTCATCACGCATCATCACGTCTAAGTTTTCCGCACCAGAACCGAACAATTCAGATTTACGAGCGTGACTTTATTTGATGTGGTTTCTAAATGCCAATCACATGCGACTGTGACCATCTTGAAATATCAACGTCCTCTGATTTCGCCAGAAGTAAATTAAACGAGAATGTCACTGAGGAAATCGAGAGGGGGGGGGCATGCGCACACACGTTTATAAAAATAAAAAAAAGAACTCTTCATGGTAAGAGTTGCCAAATCACGCTGATGCGCGCACACACATACGATACCAAACCAACACACAGACAATAAAACACAGATAAACTCGCTCAGGCAACACAAATACACATCCGAACACACACTCTAACACATACACAAAACCATACTCATGTATACAACCGCACTCTGACACACAACAACTCTCACACGTAGAAACACACAGAGAAACCTAAACATGCAAATACACACATACAACTACTGACACAGGAATGTATACAAAACATTCACACACAAACATATACAAACATAAAACATTCACACACAAACATATACAAAACAAAACACTCACATATACAAATTAAAGCTTTCCATATTTTGAGATGAGGATTGCTAATTTGTATATTTCGGACTACTGTTCTCATCTTGGATGTTATTCTCACAACGTTTCTGCCGATGTAACCTCCGACTTTCTGTAGGTGCATCTTGTCCAACTCGGGAATTTGTAAGGAGTCTGACAAGATGCCCCTGAAGAAGGTCAGAGATTACGTCGGCAGAAACGTTGTGAGAATAACATTCAAGACGAGAACAGTAGTCCGAAGAATCCAAACAATGCAAATCTTTCCATGTTTGAAATATAATAGG
This sequence comes from Sepiola atlantica, assembly GCA_963556195.1. Lineage (NCBI taxonomy): Eukaryota > Metazoa > Mollusca > Cephalopoda > Sepiida > Sepiolidae > Sepiola > Sepiola atlantica. The sequence continues at coordinate 96,970,329 of OY744520.1, forward strand.
GGTTGTTTTTTAACAAAAAGGGTCGTCAAATGAAGTGAAAACAAAACCCGTCTATAAGCAACAATATATGTCTTTATTTAAGTGACTTACACCGTTGGGTGTAGATTGCCGAAGATAAAAACATTGTTACAGTGAAAAAACTGATAATAAAGTAAGAAAGCTCAACTGCCGAAAGTATTTTCTTGGGCAGTATATCTTCTAGTGAAGATAGCCGTGCTCGGTGTCAACTTTACCAATACGAGAGAGAATGAGAAATTTATATATATATATATATATATATATATATATATATATATATATATATATATATATATAAGAGAGGGAGAGGGGGGGTTACTTTGTTCGTTGGTGCCTGGAAGCTCTCTTTTACTGCTGAGTAAATTTCAAAGGGTCTGGAATTAGTCCTTCGAAGGTTCAGTCCTAATTAATACGCCCATGGGTCTGATACAATTGTGGTACCAGGACGGATATATTGTTTGATAATTGGTATCAGAGTGGCAGCATCTCTCCGAGGCACTGTGACCAAGAAACCGCATTTGGTAGATTGTTGGTATCCACCAAATATCCAGAGTTGTCTTGATAACCTGCCAACATTACTTTTCCTGCGTGAAAAGAGACTTTCGTCAATTTCCACGCAGGTGCCTTCTCCACCAATCATTTGAGGAAGGCGAAGAAAATGCTCAACACACACATCCCTTACGAACATGCGTCAGTCAGCTATCGTGTGGTTTGAGAGAATTCTGCATTCTCTCTTGACCGTTTTGTAATTGACTGTGTCATGTGCCCAACAGAGTAGGAATTTCACAATTTGTTTTAGCTCTAATTTAGATCCATAAAAAAACTACCCTTCCTGATAGACACCTTCCGGCTACATGTGTATTTCGGGCATCGACAACGGAACCCATCTATATTTTCTTCTGGACGAAACACCATTTCTCTTCCACAAGAACAGGTTTGAGAGCCAGAAAGCAAATTCTGCGAGTGCATGAAGTCCACTACTTTATTTTTACTGCGTAATAAATAGCAAAGCTCCCCCATGTTCAGTTGATTAACGTTCATTTTCTTTTTTTGTAATTCTGTAGAAGATTTGTTATGGCCCCTTAGAGTAACTCTCCCCCAAAAATATAGGTAAAAGTCAAGAATACTTGAAAAAAGGCTAAATCCATAAGTTTTGGCCCTTTTATCTCCGTTGTTTAGCGGTGATGCATCTTGAAAATCGAACATCGAAACAAAAAAACACAATTTTTGTTTTTGTGATAAAAAAAACTACTTGATCAATTTTCGTAATTTTTGGTGTATGATATCTTTGTTCCATCCCGGTCACATACATACTACAATTATGTCTTCATTATTTATTTTCGGTCCGGACGCCATCAGCACAAGCGCCAAAAATGCTTATCTTTAGTTTTAGGAGAGTCAAATAAGGGGGAGAAAACTCTAGTTTCAAGTTTCAACCACGATATATATTAAAATGGATTTTACTATTGCAATTATTCTAAAATAAAGTTTTAAAAAATGTATACGTAAAAGGAACTGTTTTCAAACAAATTGCCGAATTTTACCCAGTGTAAAAGTATAATTTATTTCAAAAACTTTATTTCCCGTGTTTCATGTTTTTTCCCCTTCCATTTACGTATTTTTCTATTTTTTCCTTCTTTTGTGATAATTTATTTTAATAGATCATTTTATTTTTCAAAATCATTTTATTTTTCATTAGTGCCGAATGCGTTGTGATTGTTTTATTCCTAAATTATCCTTTTACGTACACTTTTGTTAAACTTTATTTTAGAATAATTACAATAGTAAAATCCATTTTAAAATACATCGTGGTTGAAAGTAGAGTTCTCTCCCCTTTATTTGACTCTCCTCAAATGAAAGATTTTTTTTTTCGAACCTAAAGTCCACAAGCACCGAAAAATGCATATTGTTGCCAGCCATTCTGTTGAATCAACTGGTTAAGATTTGGATACTTGTAAGGAATTGGCACGCAGAGGGTTTAATTTCCTATGGGGTCAGTTCCGAGCACTGACGAAAAATCCCGAGTCAGTCCCGGAAATGATCGAATCAGTTCACGATTTGAACGTCTAAGAAAATGTAAGAAAAGGCAGACGACACTAAGCATGGCAAGACTTAGGTTATAGTTAAAAAAACAACAACAACCAGACCTCCTCCCCACGTGAATTTCTTTTTAAATAAAGTAAAAATAACATACTAAAAAAAAGTGGCTTTCAAATCGTAAACTGCTTTGGCAATTTCTGGGACTGATTCGACATATTCCATACATACTCGGAACTGACTCCATGAGAACTGAAATCATCTGTGTGCCTATTCCTTTTAGATTTTGTTTAGCAAATAACCATTATTTGCTGTGCGGAAGTTCCAAATAAAATAAAATAAATACTATTCAAGCGTGCTTTTCATCGCAATTATTTTGCTAGTATTAATTAAATACTAATTAAAAGTTAAAAAAAATGTAAAAAAAAAAAGAAACACCGCGTGGTTTGAACATCCTAATAAAAAGTGATTGCTTAATAATATCCCACCCATCCCTTAAAAGATAATTGAAAATAAAACAAAAACAAAACGAAACAAAACAACGAACAAAAAACTTATTAAAT
>OY744520.1:96975446-97050446 GCA_963556195.1 Sepiola atlantica
AAAAAGTTATGAATTTTTTAAAATAGGACCCTTATTTTTGCCCACCCTATATATATATATATATATATATATATATATATATATATATATATATATATATATATATATAAGATTAGTGGAAAAGAACCCCAGTAGAGTGCTCGATTATTAAGAAAAATTCAAAAATAAGAGTGCAATAGGTATTAATATATGTATCACAGAAGATCAGAACAACATCGGTACCGTCGGTTTCAAATCCTAACGAAAGGGGACGAATAAAGGCCTAGTGACACGTGACTTCAAATTTCCGAAACAGATGACAACAGAAGCTGAAGATAGCCGGATGGATAAGTCCTTCTGTGCTTGAAATCGACGGTACGAATGTTGTACTAATTTTTCTGTACCAATATATATATATATATATATATATATATATATATATATATATATAGCCGGATTTTCTTAATCGGCTCCTCCAATCAGTTCTCGCGGTGCAAAACAAGTTCTTTTTTGTAGCTTTCCTATTTTAGAGAACTCCAATTCTATATGCAAAATACAGGGTGGGCGCTAGAAAAACAGGACATTTGTCAAGCGGTCATTTTTTTTTTACAAAGAATAACTTTAATAATGTTTTTCAAAGACTAATATTATAATGCACTCACAGCTGTTCAAAATGTCGTCCGTGCACTTCATATTGTTAGATATCATGCCAAGCTTTTGCCAAGCACGTTTTCAAATCATCAATCAATCGCGTCGACATTCCTGAGTTTCTAATAACAAGCTCCAAACACAGTAATCCATGACATGTCTGGGCTTTTTTGAGGGCCAATCTTCCGGTGGAATGAAATCAGGAGTAAATTACCGAAGAAATTGAATTGAAGCTTTTGTCCAAATTCCCGCTTTTGTAGCGACCACCCTGTATAACCATCTTTTCTTCCCATTTGTCAAAGAAATAGTTATTTGTATTTACACTATTGAAACTATGAAAGCCTAGTCACAGATTTCGTTTTTGATCCTATTTTACTTAGGTCACACATAATTCTATCGCTTCCCTCCTTCACATCGAGTTATGGCAAATAAAATCCTTACACAATATATATTGTCGTAGGATAAATTTCAGAGGAAACATTTTTTTTTAAATCAATGAAACGGGCGGGTGGAAAAAAAAAGAAAATTGCTAAAATTTTCCATAAGGCCTTATCGTCTGACCCTCTAAGAAGAAAACGTCAGAATGATAAATTAAAAACTAAGAAAATCGAATGAGAAATGAGGGGGAGAAATTGTTAAAGTTGGAGAAAACGATTGAGAGAAAAAAAAACAGTAAATATCTGAACGTTATGGTGGATTTCAATCATGAAAGATCCCCAACTGATGCTTCAATATATATATATATATATATATATATATATATATATATATATATATATATATAACATTTAATGGATCAAAGCATTACTTTTACTGTTCCAAGAATTACATGACGTATGATCGTTTCCAAAACAGTTTGGAAATACTTTTTTTTTTTTTTTTTTAATTCGAAACGGTTTTTGAAACCAGTAAAATGCAGAGACTGTTTTTTTTTTTAAATAACCATATTATTTATTTAAAATTCCAATTTTCTATTCACACAGGAATCCACATCAGAATAATAGACATTTTTTTTTTCTTCTTTTTTTTTTAAACAACATGGTGTCGCTTGATCTTGTGCTTCAGTTGTTAACGAAGCTCGTTGTGTAATGTTCTCAAGTGGTGTGTGTGCCCTGGTCGCACGTTATAAGTATTAGTAAAATATTTCCACTGTATGGAATGCATAAATTTGTAATTTGAAACGGTTTTAGAAACCAGTAAAATGAAGAGACTTTTTCTTTAAATAAACATTATTTATTTAAAATTCAAATTTTCGACTCACACAGGAATCCTCATCAGGATAATAGACAATTTTTTTTCTTCTTCTTTTTTTTAATGCATTCTATACAGTGGAAATATTTTACTAATATTTGTTTTATTTTATTTTATAAAGTTGGTCTAAAACGTTTCTTCATCAGCGCCTATAGCAACACGTCTTACAAAAAATCAAAAAATATAGTAAGTTGAAACAAATAAAATTGCTATATATATATATATATATATATATATATATATATATATATATTGTTTTAAAAATGAGAAGAAAATATTTATGCTTCATTGCTTGACTTCTATTTGTGATCTTTTGTAAAAGGCGCTTAGAAAAGACATTCAAATTATAAAAGTAACAAATAAGAAAATTAAAAAAAGATCCTAATCGTCGTAGAAACGATCGTACGCCTAATTATTGATGATCTTAAATTCTTGGAACTGAAATAAATAATGTTATAAATTTATTTATCTCAACTTACTCTACAATAGCTCTGCTTGATCTGAAGTTCAATCATTGATCTGATTTTTATACCTGCAGTATTTGAGTATTGAAAGTAAATATTTTATACCAACTTTCCCTTACATTTGAAGCTGTTTTTTTCTATTGTCCATTTATACTCTACTCTTATGCTAGTCTATAGTTTTAACTTTAATTTTTATATATCGGCAATTAACAGTTATCCTCTCAAAAGAGGAGGTAATGTCTGAGATGTTGACCCCCTAGCACTAAACCGAACAATACCTCATTCCAACAAAGAAGGATATAGGTGACTATTATTGATACGAGGTCAGTATTGAGTAGAACTCCATGTTATTATATTATAGTTAATTAGTGTATTTTGTTAGTACATAGCATACGGATAGTTTTATATCAGCAAGGAGAAGGAGAGAGAGAGAGAGAGAGAGAGAGAGAGAGAGAGAGAGAGAGCGATGGGGGAGAGGACTCGTGAGTAAAAACTATTGTTAGGACGATTGATTTGAATCGGGAATCATAAAATGCTGAACCATTTGAGTATCGGAATCGAATGTTATTTTTGTTTTCTTATTTTCCGATGCCAAAAACGATCCTTTTAAACGTTTTTGTTTGATTTGTTTAAAACTTAATTTTCTATTGCTGCTAATAATGATAAAATGATAAATATTTATTGATTTTAAACTACCAGTAAAACTAAAATCTAAAGATCACCCCCGACACCACCCCAAGTATATTTTTACATTTGCGAAAATATATGCACATGTTACATGTGGTTTTAAGGTAATCTGAAAATTTAAAAAACAACAACAACAACTCTATAGCTAAATATTTAGAGATTTTTAAAAAATGGGAATCGGTAATTGTATCGGCTTAATTGTATCGCGAATTAAAAACGGAATGTGTAATTGTATCGGAATATGGACATTTTTTGGAATAGTCTCATCACTAGTAAATACCTTAATGCACACTGGACAACTTCAAATAAAAATCCATCTATTACTGCTCCAAACTACAACTGTAATTAAATAAGTCTGAATGTGAAAAAAACGCTTGTAAGGTTATCTATTTCAACACTGAGATTAACCTTTGTTGTGGGGGGGTCGCCCAAATATTTTTTGAATGACACCCCGGCCTTCGGGCTGCGATCAAGGTGTAATATCTATCTGTTCTGTCCTTGGGTAGTGAAGGAGAAGTCCTTCTACACTGAGGCAATTTTTATTTCTACCCTAATCTAAAATGCCTTTTTTTGAGAATCTGGATTTCTCCACATTTAAAACAGACTTTGTGTCTAACTCTGTTCTCGTGGGGAAACAATTAAATAGAGACACAAATGCAATACGGAAATGGACAAAGAAAAATGACGGACACAGGAATTAAAGTTGTATATAAAGTAGCTGATTTTATTTGTCCAGAAAGTGTTATTATATCGCAGAAATATTGATGTTGAGTGCCTGGTCGCTTGTCATCCAACCGTTGTCAAACTGGAGTTAAAAAAAAACCCAGCCCGGCATGACTGGTCACTTCAACGATGCCGGTCGGGCGTGGAGGTCATACTTAGGCTGAAGAACAGCTCGATTGACTGAAAAAAGAAATTGTCCGTAAAAGGACAAGGGTGGTTCTTGGGTGGGCAGATCATTTGTAAGCGTAGTAGTATTGTAGATTGTTCTGAAAAGGACAGAGTTTATCTTTGGAAAGAACAGATAGCTCGCAAGTGCCTGGTCATGAAATAAAGATTTCGATTAATATGCTCGTCCAGTGTGATGGCTAGAATCAGCTGCAAAGTGAACTAGCTTCGAGTCAACGGTTGGACAGGTTGGTTAGTCGACAGCCGAACGAAGTTGTTGGAACTCTCAACCAAAATATCTGGTAGATTCAACGGCTGGATCAAAGGCTCTAGTCAACAGTCGGATGACGTATAGTTGGGCTAGTATAATTAGACAGACTGCAATAAACGTCCTGTTGCCAGATAATAATAGTAAATCGAGTTATTAATTTTATACGGTTTCGGTGCAAGGAATCAAATACGAGTTGATATCTTAAATGCGATCGACAGACTTCCTTGGAGCAGGACGTTAACAAGAATAGATACTACACTTTGGTCCTGACGATCCCTGCCAAGCACTTGGCCTGGAAGGCGTTTTTTTTAGAAAATTCCCACTACAGCAAGATGTGGCACAAGGCCGTTTAATATGTGTAAATCCAGCTCTCACGAGGGAAACTGACAGGTACAAAAATATCCGAGAACGGATCCATCTGCATTCCCAGGTAACACCGTCTCAGGAGATCAACAATTAATGATCTCCCTCTTGAAGAAGGAGGTAATGCCTGAGAGGTTGACCTCCTGGGACCGAACCGAACCATACCTCATTCCGATAAAGAAGGGAATAGTGCTACGTAGTCCAGCCCCTACGTTGGAAGAATGATGTCAAGGCCAACCCTGGTTGGTATAAACCAATGTGCTCCAATTAATTTAGTGCCCTTTTTACCTTATCAATGTAAATACCCCCGACCCACCTGACTAGCAGCAAAATCCCACACCTTTACTGTAGAAGTCTCTAAATGCCGGACGATTTTATGCTTTAATCGCTTATTTCCTTGGACCGTTCATCTTTGGAATCCCTTCACTGCCTCCTGTTTCCTCGACCATACCAACATGCAAAACTTTAAATGCAATGTGAACAAACATCTTGCTGCCCAACTCTCCACCAAAGTAGAACCCCTCCTATAAATCTGGCCCCTATCATCATGACCCCTTACGCTTCAGTGGCAATAACATTTATTTGCAAAAAGTTAAACCAATTTACTGGCCTGCGAGGTGATTTTCTGTTCACTCAAAGTGAGCGAAAAAGGAAAGCTGAAGGTCACGTCAAATGAACCGTATTCGTTTTTTTATTTGTAATTCAATTCACCCCAAACAAGGCACACTGGCACTGAAATGTAAGTGGAGACTGTGAGTTAGGGGCCAGATTTATAGGAAATTTACATTTATTCATATTGGTACAGTTGAGGAAACAGGGATTAAGGAGGATATTTCAAAGGCAACTTGGGACCTCTAGAGTAAAGGGGTGGGATTTTGCTGCTTGCCGGGTTGGTCGGAAGTATTTACGTTGTGGGGGGGGGGGGAAGTGCAGTAAGTTCGTTCGAGCACATCCCATTGTAGTACTTGTAAAACAAGCACAGAGATGCAACATTGCGGTGATGGGACAGGGGCTGGAGTTTTGTAAACAGTGTGGTGCCAATTAGGTTAGATCTCTTTTTAGGATCCTCTTCAAGGGGAAGAGACTAGTGGTTGGTGCACCAGCCCAGATGTGGCAATAATACTCCATGAATTGGCGAGTGGTCGCTTTGTAGAGACATAGGATACTGGCAGGTGAGAGAAGTTTTCTAGCCCAGTAAAGGGAGCCCATCTTCTTTTTTAGCAGACTTGTTACCAAGAGAGTGAATATCTTCAAACAGTCAACGACACCCCGTGTCTGATACTTATCATCTAAAAGGTTTAAGAATCAACTTACCTACGCGAATGAATCCAGACAGAGAGCACGTGAAAGAACGGTCGAAGATACTGTTCGGGGGATTACCTGAAAAAAGGAAAAAAAGAATATTAAACCGCGTAAAGAGTTTGATAATTGAAGTTCGCGTTTTGCTATTTACATTGCTGGTTTTCTCATCTAGACTGTTATCACAGCAAACAATATCAGCCGCTTGTCCCCTGAGTCTTCTCAAGCTACCCCTTTCAAATCATTTGGGAGTTTGGAATGAACCCCTTTATTTTATATACAAGCGAGACACGTGCATGCGCGTCACCCGGGGAAAATGAAGAACCCGCAAAACTCCCGCTTCCACCTCTGAATCACATGTATGTTTTACTCGTTTTTCTTTATCTTTATAAAGTTACGTATGTATATATGTTTGATTAACTACTAAACTAATTAACCAATCATTACGAACTTTGGGAACACAGCTGCGAGGCGTACTGGCTCCATATGTAGGTTATATTAAGTTTTATTTAGTTAAATGAAAAAGTGGTAAAAGGGGGTTGAAGTCGTTCATTTAAATTAAGATACCTCCGATTTTTGTGAAATTTTATCAATAGGTATTAGATATCAATTAATAAATATTCCCTAAATTTCAGTTTCTTTGGAGTATTTTTAAGGGATTTTTAGGGGGCATAATATTGGCACAACTTCCTGTTTGAAAATTCAAATATATCATAATTTTGGTTATTCGGACTACATTTCACATATTGAGTGTTATCACAAGGTTTCGGCCGCTGTAACCTCCGGCCTTCTTTAGGTGTATCTCTTCGAACTCAGGAATATTTCTGTCAGACTCGGCAATCTGAACAGAATTTCGAACAGAACCCTTTATTTAATCCACGGGAGTAGCATGTCCTTGTTCCGTCAGCCATGACTGGGAGAAGTCTTCAGTAATTCGCAATTCTTCGTATCGCCCGCAACGAAGATTGAACCTTCAACTATCACTTGGAATTGAATTTAACTTAGTACTATATCCACTGCGTTACATGTCCTTACGAAACGTTGTGATAATAACACTCAAGATGAGATATGCAGTTCGAATAACCAAAATTATGCCAATTATAAATCCTCATCTAAAAAAATTCAGAAATATCAAATATATCAGATTTGCATTGAATTTCATCGATGGTCATTAGACAAAAATTAACAAGATTCCCTGAGTTTCAATTTCTTCTTCAGACCCATTAAGCTTAAAAGTCTTAAATTTTAGACATTTCATAAAATCAAAATTATGTAATGGATGTTTATCAAAATTGTACTAAGGATTCTAGACATAAGGTCTAGTATCATTATATTTTGATTTTTATCTTTTTAAGGGGACATAACGTAAATTCACTAGACTAACTCGACAATCAACTAAATCTCATTCATTCACTGTGGAGGTCCCCAGATGTCGGAGAGCCTTCTACTCAAATAGCTTCCTCCCTCGTGCTGCTGGCCCCTGGAACTCCCTCCCTGCCCCCTGTTTCCACAACAGTACAGACATGCAGAAATTTAAAACTAATGTAAACAGACATCTCGCTGCGCAAATCCCAATTTAGGTTTATCCCCACTACCTTCACCCCTTTTATTTGTTTCTCAGTAGCCCCTTACGTCTACAGTGGCGGCCTGCCTTGTTTGGGGTGAACTATGTTTTAAAAAAACAAGAATTTTTTTAAAAGTGCTCTATTTGGGGAATTAATTTTATCCGTCCTGGGACGGGTATTTTTTCTAATTATCTATACGTATTAACTATTATCTTCTTTTATTATTAAAAGTATAAATTAACATGTAAGTAATTGTATTATTTCATAAATCTGAAGGAGCATCCTCGCAGTAACGCACTCACGTCGAGACGAATTCCTTTGAGTTGTTCATTTTTGGACGGGGGTGAGAGGGTTGTAAATGATACTGACTATAGACCAACACTGGAAAGAAGGTTGTATTGCATATGGATACAAATATTTGCAAGTATAGTAAATTGTATAGCTATTATGTTAAGCAGATCAGCGTATAATTAGAAGAGTTTGTGCAAACATCGACTTTGAATTTGAGTAATAATGAAAAGATAAACTAAATAAATCAAAATTTAATGGTTGTAAAAAAAAAAATATTTGACCTACTTTCGTGCTCGACCTGGTGTGAAACAACGAATTCGCTAGTTTCGATCGTCACTGAGTGTTAAAACATCTTATTTGTTAAGTCAGCACGGCGTGAGGGACGCGCTCGTGTAGAAGGCGAGTAAATGCTACTACGATGAACTTGTGAGACAATAGAAAGTGGAAAATAGTACGTAATAGTTGCGTTACTTGAAAACAAAGTATTGCAGGGTTAATTTTCAATATGTGTATTATAAGAATATCATCGAAAAGAAGTTTTATTGGAGTTTTTGTATAATTTGTAATCGAAAACAAAATCCCGCAAATTTTTCATCAACTTAATCGACGTACTAAGTAAGTAAAAGTTCTTTAATGCACAGTGTAACACAGGGGAGGGCAAACATTGTTGTAAAGTAGATTATCTTATGGAGACATTTTTTTTTCTCTTGTATCAGGTGTCACGCTAATAAAACATGTCTTTTTTTCTTTCAGATAATTTAAAAACGAGCTACTAAACCTTTAACATGCCAACTTGGCATGCTGGCATGCGAAGAGCGTCTTCGAAATTTATGTATGCAAATGCGTATCTATTTATTTACAAGTATACACTCTCCGTCAAAATGACAGAAAAATGTTAGGCTTCGCCAGTGGTCGCACTAATATAAAATAACGTCTCAATCAGTAAAGTTATTTTTTATTTTTTTAAAGCTGTAAAGTTTAAAAAGAAAAGAAATAAAAACGTATCCATCGGTATAGAAAGACTAAAAGAATAAAAAAGACAACGTCTCATTATGGAAATAGAGTAAATTACTTTCCGAGTTAATTTCAGACGGCCGGGAGAGGTCTGACTTGCTATTTTCTCCTCTCTTCCTTTAAATAGTTTCTACCGTAACTTTGTTACTCGCAATCCTTCGTGTGACGGGATATATATATATATATATATATATATATATATATATATATATAATCAAATAAATACACACGCGTCTTTATTATAGAGTGGAAGATGTAGTTAGTTGTATGTGTACGTGTGTGCGTGTATGTTTCTGGATATGAAATCTATTTGTTTACGTATGTGTATGTAGAAGAATAAAAATAACCCCTGGTAGAATACATTTTAAGAATCCTTTTCATATTTCTATCAACTAATGCAGGGGTTACCAAACTTTTTATACCCTGCATCCCTAGAAAACTTGTGATATATTCCTACACTCCAACGAGTATAGTAGCTTGTTTGATGACGAAGAAAGCGAATGAGAATATATATATATATATAGTGATCAGTTAAATTTCAATGACCAAAATTCCGTCGTAAATCATAATATTTATTTTGCAATAACAGAATTGTCGATGGTTTTACAATCGTTTGATGAGGTGAAATTACACGCTACTCATCAGAAACCTCAAAGAAAAAAATGATAAGAATGTTAAATCATGCAAAATGTTCAAGGGTAAAACAGAAAACAGTCAACATTCACGCGGAAGACCTTCGCCCCCATTAATAGAATTTAAAAATTCAGGTACAGCGACCATTTTGTTAGCAGCGCATTTGATTAAGCTATTTTAAAAATAAAATAAAAGAATTACATACTATCTCTTGAAACCTTAGCCACATGATTAAATACATGACTTCCGCTAAAGGGGGCAGTTGAAAAGATGTTATATCATTCTATCTATTTTATTTTCTATCTATTATTTGAATGGTATAGCTATCCAGTTTAATGTTATATCTATCTATTTCTCTATTTTAATGCTCTGCCTATCTATAAGAGCTAATCTGAGCATAGACTGTTAAGACCAGCTCCTATGATATTATCTGTAACAACGTCACACTCCTATAATATTATGTGTATCAACGTCACACTCCTATATTATTATGTCTATCAACGTCACACTCCTATAATATTATGTGTATCAACGTCACACTCCTATATTATTATGTCTATCAACGTCACACTCCTATAATATTATGTGTATCAACGTCACACTCCTATAATATCATGTGTATCAACGTCACACTCCTATATTATTATGTCTATCAACGTGACACTCTTATAATATTATGTGTATCAACGTCACACTCCTATAATATTATGTGTATCAACGTCACACTCCTATATTATTATGTCTATCAACGTCACACTCCTATAATATTATGTCTATCAACGTGACACTCTTATAATATTATGTCTATCAACGTCACACTCCTATAATATTATGTGTATCAACGTCACACTCCTATAATATTATGTGTATCAACGTCACACTCCTATAATATTATGTGTATCAACGTCACACTCCTATAATATTATGTGTATCAACGTCACACTCCTATAATATTATGTCTATCAACGTCACACTCTTATAATATTATGTGTATCAACGTCACACTCCTATAATATTATGTCTATCAACGTCACACTCCTATAATATTATGTGTATCAACGTCACACTCCTATAATATTATGTCTATCAACGTCACACTCCTATAATATTATGTGTATCAACGTCACACTCCTATAATATTATGTGTATCAACGTCACACTCCTATAATATTATGTCTATCAACGTCACACTCTTATAATATTATGTGTATCAACGTCACACTCCTATAATATTATGTCTATCAACGTCACACTCCTATAATATTATGTGTATCAACGTCACACTCCTATAATATTATGTGTATCAACGTCACACTCCTATAATATTATGTGTATCAACGTCACACTCCTATAATATTATGTGTATCAACGTCACACTCCTATAATATTATGTGTATCAACGTCACACTCCTATAATATTATGTGTATCAACGTCACACTCCTATAATATTGTGTGTATCAACGTGACACTCTTATAATATTATGTCTATCAACGTCACACTCCTATAATATTATGTCTATCAACGTCACACTCCTATAATATTATGTCTATCAACGTGACACTCTTATAATATTATGTCTATCAACGTCACACTCCTATAATATTATGTCTATCAACGTGACACTCTTATAATATTATGTGTATCAACGTCACACTCTTATAATATTATGTGTATCAACGTCACACTCCTATAATATTATGTGTATCAACGTGACACTCTTATAATATTATGTCTATCAACGTCACACTCCTATATTATTATGTCTATCAACGTCACACTCCTATAATATTATGTCTATCAACGTGACACTCTTATAATAGTATGTCTATCAACGTCACACTCCTATATTATTATGTCTATCAACGTCACACTCCTATAATATTATGTCTATCAACGTGACACTCTTATAATATTATGTCTATCAACGTCACACTCCTATAATATTATGTCTATCAACGTAACACTCTTATAATATTATGTGTATCAACGTCACACTCTTATAATATTATGTGTATCAACGTCACACTCCTATAATATTATGTGTATGAACGTCACACTCCTATAATATTATGTGTATCAACGTCACACTCCTATAATATTATGTCTATCAACGTGACACTCTTATAATATTATGTGTATCAACGTCAAACTCTTATAATATTAGATGTATCAACGTCACACTCTTATAATATTATGTGTATCAACGTCACACTCCTATAATATTATGTGTATCAACGTCACACTCCTATAATATTATGTGTATCAACGTCACACTCCTATAATCTTATGTGTATCAACGTCACACTCCTATAATATTATGTGTATCAACGTAACACTCCTATAATATTATGTCTATCAACGTCACACTCCTATAATATTATGTCTATCAACGTCACACTCTTATAATATTATGTGTATCAACGTCACACTCCTATAATATTATGTCTATCAACGTCACACTCCTATAATATTATGTCTATCAACGTCACACTCCTATAATATTATGTCTATCAACGTCACACTCCTATAATATTATGTGTATCAACGTCACACTCCAATAATATTATGTCTATCAACGTCAAACTCCTATAATATTATGTCTATCAACGTCACACTCCTATAATATTATCTGTAACAACGTCACACTCCTATAATATGATGTGTATCAACGTCACACTCCTATAATATTATGTCTATCAACGTCACACTCCTATAATATTATGTCTATCAACGTCACACTCCTATAATATTATGTCTATCAACGTAACACTTCTATAATATTATGTCTATCAACGTCACACTCCTATAATATTATGTCTATCAACGTCACACTCCTATAATATTATGTCTATCAACGTCACACTCCTATAATATTATGTGTATCAACGTCACACTCCTATAATATTATGTATATCAACGTCACACTCCTATAATATTATGTCTATCAACGTCACACTCCTATAATATTATGTCTATCAACGTCACACTCCTATAATATTATGTCTATCAACGTCACACTCCTATAATATTATGTCTATCAACGTCACACTCCTATAATATTATGTCTATCAACGTCACACTCCTATAATATTATGTCTATCAACGTCACACTCCTATAATATTATGTCTATCAACGTCACACTCCTATAATATTATGTCTATCAACGTCACACTCCTATAATATTATCTGTAACAACGTCACACTCCTATAATATTATGTGTATCAACGTCACACCCATATAATATTATGTCTATCAACGTCACACTCCAATGATATTATGTCTATCAACGTCACACTCCTATAATATTATGTCTATCAACGTCACACTCCTATAATATTATGTCTATCAACGTAACACTTCTATAATATTATGTCTATCAACGTCACACTCCTATAATATTATGTCTATCAACGTCACACTCCTATAATATTATGTCTATCAACGTCACACTCCTATAATATTATGTCTATCAACGTCACACTCCGATAATATTATGTCTATCAACGTCACACTCCTATAATATTATGTCTATCAACGTCACACTCCTATAATATTATGTCTATCAACGTCACACTCCTATAATATTATGTCTATCAACGTCACACTCCTATAATATTATGTCTATCAACGTCACACTCCTATAATATTATGTCTATCAACGTCACACTCCTATAATATTATGTCTATCAACGTCACACTCCTATAATATTATGTCTATCAACGTCACACTCCTATATTATTATGTCTATCAAGGCTACACTCCTATAATATTATGTCTATCAACGTCACACTCCTATAATATTATGTCTATCAACGTCACACTCCTATAATATTATCTGTAACAACGTCACACTCCTATAATATTATGTCTATCAACGTAACACTCCTATAATATTATGTCTATCAACGTCACACTCCTATAATATTATGTCTATCAACGTAACACTTCTATAATATTATGTCTATCAACGTAACACTTCTATAATATTATGTCTATCAACGTAACACTTCTATAATATTATGTCTATCAACGTCACACTCCTATAATATTATGTGTATCAACGTCACACTCCTATAATATTATGTGTATCAACGTCACACTCCTATAATATTATGTGTATCAACGTCACACTCCTATAATATTATGTGTATCAACGTCACACTCCTATAATATTATGTGTATCAACGTCACACTCCTATAATATTATGTCTATCAACGTGACACTCTTATAATATTATGTGTATCAACGTCAAACTCTTATAATATTAGATGTATCAACGTCACACTCTTATAATATTATGTGTATCAACGTCACACTCCTATAATATTATGTGTATCAACGTCACACTCCTATAATATTATGTGTATCAACGTCACACTCCTATAATATTATGTGTATCAACGTCACACTCCTATAATCTTATGTGTATCAACGTCACACTCCTATAATATTATGTGTATCAACGTAACACTCCTATAATATTATGTCTATCAACGTCACACTCCTATAATATTATGTCTATCAACGTCACACTCTTATAATATTATGTGTATCAACGTCACACTCCTATAATATTATGTCTATCAACGTCACACTCCTATAATATTATGTCTATCAACGTCACACTCCTATAATATTATGTCTATCAACGTCACACTCCTATAATATTATGTGTATCAACGTCACACTCCAATAATATTATGTCTATCAACGTCACACTCCTATAATATTATGTCTATCAACGTCACACTCCTATAATATTATCTGTAACAACGTCACACTCCTATAATATGATGTGTATCAACGTCACACTCCTATAATATTATGTCTATCAACGTCACACTCCTATAATATTATGTCTATCAACGTCACACTCCTATAATATTATGTCTATCAACGTAACACTTCTATAATATTATGTCTATCAACGTCACACTCCTATAATATTATGTCTATCAACGTCACACTCCTATAATATTATGTCTATCAACGTCACACTCCTATAATATTATGTGTATCAACGTCACACTCCTATAATATTATGTATATCAACGTCACACTCCTATAATATTATGTCTATCAACGTCACACTCCTATAATATTATGTCTATCAACGTCACACTCCTATAATATTATGTCTATCAACGTCACACTCCTATAATATTATGTCTATCAACGTCACACTCCTATAATATTATGTCTATCAACGTCACACTCCTATAATATTATGTCTATCAACGTCACACTCCTATAATATTATGTCTATCAACGTCACACTCCTATAATATTATGTCTATCAACGTCACACTCCTATAATATTATCTGTAACAACGTCACACTCCTATAATATTATGTGTATCAACGTCACACCCATATAATATTATGTCTATCAACGTCACACTCCAATGATATTATGTCTATCAACGTCACACTCCTATAATATTATGTCTATCAACGTCACACTCCTATAATATTATGTCTATCAACGTAACACTTCTATAATATTATGTCTATCAACGTCACACTCCTATAATATTATGTCTATCAACGTCACACTCCTATAATATTATGTCTATCAACGTCACACTCCTATAATATTATGTCTATCAACGTCACACTCCGATAATATTATGTCTATCAACGTCACACTCCTATAATATTATGTCTATCAACGTCACACTCCTATAATATTATGTCTATCAACGTCACACTCCTATAATATTATGTCTATCAACGTCACACTCCTATAATATTATGTCTATCAACGTCACACTCCTATAATATTATGTCTATCAACGTCACACTCCTATAATATTATGTCTATCAACGTCACACTCCTATAATATTATGTCTATCAACGTCACACTCCTATATTATTATGTCTATCAAGGCTACACTCCTATAATATTATGTCTATCAACGTCACACTCCTATAATATTATGTCTATCAACGTCACACTCCTATAATATTATCTGTAACAACGTCACACTCCTATAATATTATGTCTATCAACGTAACACTCCTATAATATTATGTCTATCAACGTCACACTCCTATAATATTATGTCTATCAACGTAACACTTCTATAATATTATGTCTATCAACGTAACACTTCTATAATATTATGTCTATCAACGTAACACTTCTATAATATTATGTCTATCAACGTCACACTCCTATAATATTATGTGTATCAACGTCACACTCCTATAATATTATGTGTATCAACGTCACACTCCTATAATATTATGTGTATCAACGTCACACTCCTATAATATTATGTGTATCAACGTCACACTCCTATAATATTATGTGTATCAACGTCACACTCCTATAATATTATGTGTATCAACGTCACACTCCTATAATATTATGTGTATCAACGTCACACTCCTATAATATTATGTGTATCAACGTGACACTCTTATAATATTATGTCTATCAACGTCACACTCCTATAATATTATGTCTATCAACGTCAGACTCCTATAATATTATGTCTATCAACGTGACACTCTTATAATATTATGTCTATCAACGTCACACTCCTATAATATTATGTCTATCAACGTGACACTCTTATAATATTATGTGTATCAACGTCACACTCTTATAATATTATGTGTATCAACGTCACACTCCTATAATATTATGTGTATCAACGTGACACTCTTATAATATTATGTCTATCAACGTCACACTCCTATATTATTATGTCTATCAACGTCACACTCCTATAATATTATGTCTATCAACGTGACACTCTTATAATATTATGTCTATCAACGTCACACTCCTATATTATTATGTCTATCAACGTCACACTCCTATAATATTATGTCTATCAACGTGACACTCTTATAATATTATGTCTATCAACGTCACACTCCTATAATATGTCTATCAACGTCACACTCCTATAATATTATGTCTATCAACGTGACACTCTTATAATATTATGTCTATCAACGTCACACTCCTATAATATTATGTCTATCAACGTGACACTCTTATAATATTATGTGTATCAACGTCACACTCTTATAATATTATGTCTATCAACGTCACACTCCTATAATATTATGTATATCAACGTCACACTCCTATAATATTATGTGTATCAACGAAAACAATCGTCACACTAAAGGGAAACAAAACCTTTTTTTTTATGAACAAACAACGAAAAATATTTACTTAAGTTTCCTACACCGTTGGGTGTAGATCGGAGAAAGTCAGACAGAGTTTGGGTGAAGGAAGAATAAAGCAATAAAGTTCTTTGGCTGCCGAAGGTGGACAAGCAGTTAATCTTCGAGCGAAGATAGATGTTGCTTATGTGCCCAATGGACAGAGACAGGTCGGAGAGAGAGAGTGAGAGAGGGGACGTCCGTCTTTGTTGGATCCACATATGACTACTACCTACCCATATATTTTAATGTGGTATCTATCTGTATATATTAATCTATTTTAATGTTTATATATATATATATATATATATATATATATATATACTAATTTATTCCGTTTATATTAATACTCATCACATCATTATCATAACATTGTGAAATGCTGCAGCTAAATTATTCCGCACTTGTCCAATAACAGTAAAATACATTTTCTTCACTCAACACTTGAATCTATGGACGCTATAAAATCAACTGAGAATCATTAATTCAGATGAAGAATGCACATTCCAAACGTTTTCCTTTAATTTATTATCCGTTTTCTGCAAAAGACTTGGCACCATTTCATAATTCTGTGAATCAAACCGGCGTTTGTTTTTATTTCAGTTCATTCTTTTTTTTTTTTCGTTAATATTTTCCGCTGCTTTTTGTTTTTTATTTAGTTTTGTTTTTTCTCTACAAACTATTCTGGTACTCTTAGGAACATAACGATGTAACGCCGTCGTTCTGTTAGCCAGGAACACCTTATACACAGGTGCGAACTGTAATATTACGGCGAATGGGCAGCCGTTTCCGGTTGTACGCAGATATCATTTCATCTATGTAAGCTATGTCCTGTGGTAATTGAGCTTCTAGTCGAGGGGTGCGCAGTTAACACTTATAATGAACACTAATTTAACTTCCGTTTATAGTGTCTAGGTCACTGGTACGAATCTACAAAGGGGCGATAAAATTATACATGTTATTAGTTAAGTAATATTATTAATGCTAAAATACAGCGTGAAGTAGAAAAACGAGATTACACTGTGGTGATAGAAAAAAAGGCAGGATAGTAAATAAGAATTATAACTTAGATGGTGTAGCAGTTACATGATTGAGATCTATCTCCTGTTTTACTTAACATGTAATCTTTCACGAAGCATTTCGCATGCCCAGACTTGCGTAGCCATGTCGTGGGCGTTCAGAACACAGTGCGCATGTGCGCCTTTCTGGTACTTCAGCCCAGATTTATTTGGCGCCTTTTATGAACAATTTCTGGAGAGGCACCGCCGAGACCAGACGCTATAAATCTCTTCTCGTCTCTCGCAATAGCGTTGCGGGACCCAATTCTCTTTCTATAGTTCATGCCCGCCGGTCGAATCAACATGTCTTATATTCTTGTGTTATTAACCCTTTCTAGTTCCTATTCTGTTTAATGAAACTTTAAATAAAGTTGGTTTAATTGTAGAGAGTATGTTTGTCTTTTAAGATGGAACCTGGTGACTCCCTTTTCTTCTTCATCTAGAAAAACCTCGTCAGATGAATACCGACGCGACTACAACAAGCGTCTTATCACCCCAACTCTTCAATGGAAACAAAATATAGGTCAGGGTTGTGGGTAGACGTTGCGTTTGTAACGCGACTATGATTGTTGTGATGATTTCAAAGTTAAGACGAAGATTGGAAGTATAAACACTTTATTGTTTTTATTTTGAGTTATGCCGATTTGAGGAATGTTATTAAAACCAAATGTCGGAATTACGTCACCGATCGATTGCAGAGAATTAGAGAGACTGACATCGAGATCGACTGATAAAGACGAAGGGTGGGGGTCTTTGTGTCATTACTGCTCATGTCCGAGTTCAGTTTGTCCATTTGTAAATGAATTTAACTAAGAAATAAAAGCATTCTTTTATAGTCGAAGGTGAAAAGCTGTCATGCTTATTTTTTATACCAAGGGAAGCAATTTTGCCTCGACGATAAACGAGAAAGTGAACTGGTTTATTTCCCTTACATCTGACACTTAGAATTCCCCCAGACGAACAGTAAAATATGGGCTTCATTGTATTATAGTAGGTCGATACGTTTGTAATGACAGCAGTATTAACATACATGGTTAGGTAAAAAGTTTTACAGCGCGTATATCACGTGACTGAACCAGCTCAAACCGTAGAAGATGCTCGCCGTAGTTGGTAGAATCCTGCTTGGTAGTGCCTTGTCACGTTGTGTATTGTTTCATCTCGTGCGTGATTTAACAACCACACAGTAAACGTGCAACGTAATCTAATTCGGGCACATATGCTTTACGAGTTCCGAGTCATAACGCGGCGGAAAACAAACACACATACAGGTGTTTTGTGAAAGGGGAAAGCGCAGTTCATGCCAGTACGATAACCAGAAATAGTTCAAGAAATTTCGTTCGGGTTACAAGAACCTCGACGATCTGGCAACATCAGGTAGACTAAAAAGAAGACGTCGATTACGTCGCAATGTTCAAAGCCGTAGACGAAAATCAGCAAGAATTTCTGACCTAATAGATTCCGCTCTGTCTGCAAAGCTCCAACCCCTTTCGCATCGCCGCAGTTGTATCCCTGTGCTCGTTTTACTAGTACTGTTGAGATAGATTCGCCGCACTTGCACTACCCAAACGTAAATATTCCCAACCCACCCGACTAGAAGTAAAATTCCGCTACTCCACTATAAAAGTCCATAGGAATTTCTACTTTGACAGCTTCTATCCTCAAACCGTTTGTTGTTTTCCCGATCATATAAAGATGTATAAATTTAAATAGAATGTGAACAAACATCTTGCTGCCCAGCTTTTCACTAAGGCTGCCCCCCAATTTCACTCCTATCAAACTAGGTCCTTCCACGGAATATGCTCAGACACTTGCACCACTTTAACGTAAATACTCCCGACCCACTCGACTAGCAGCAAAATCTCACCTCTTCACTGCAGAGGTCCATAAATGCCGGATAATTTTATACTCTGGTAGCTTCTTTTCTTTGGACCGCTTGCCTTTGGAATTCCCTCCCGGTTCCTTGTTTTTGTCAACCCTACAAACTTCCATTGAAAACTAAAATCCGATTCTGCCGACGAAAACTTCAAAACTATTACTGTTTATCAACATTCTCCCATTTATGGACCTATTATCAGAGAGCAAGCGAGGCTGAGATATTCCAAAGATTTTGTCGAAAAAAGGTCAAGTTACATTAGAGAGAGGGAACCTTTGAAAAGCGGTCAGTTAAGCGAGTCGGTTAATGATATGAAGTGCAGAGTTGTTATTGAGAAACCCCTTACTACATGAGCATCTCGAAGGGACAAATTAACATAACAAGGTCCCAGGTTTGTATGATATATGAATCAATAAGTAAGGCCGACATAAAGGAAACGTTGCAGTTTTAAAATAATAACAAAATCTTGTATACGGCATACACACCGGTTTTCGTTAGATTATCGAAGTTAAGCGACGTTGAGCCTGGCCAGTACCAGATGGGTGACAATTTAGGAATACTGTTATATCCTCTGACCAGAATATAAATGCGGCTTGCGACGGCATGTTAATTTGATATTCCATAGAAGATTCCTCTTTCTGTGGAAGCCGGGTGCCCACCCATGGCAGATACCACACAAGTTAATACCAAATGCATTATTATTTAATTCAATTTTGTGGAAAACCTTTTTTTAACAGAGCTAAATATTTCCTATTTAAAGTTTTAGCCTTTACATATTTTAAGGCAAAATCTTGTATGAATGCGTGTAAAAATCACATAGAATTAAACTCCTGATAATTTATACATTGATATTTTTCTAAGCTTAAAATTAACTTTATATGTCTTATGTCTTGCAGTATATATAATATAGGTTAGCTCTCTTTTATATCTGACATTATAACTATTAATCTTTTTATCCTGGGAGTACTTAATTCCCAATTTCGATAAACGAGGACATTTCCTTTTACTTTTTAATTACTAGTCCTGTTCAAATATTAAAACTTTTTTCTTGTTTCTTTTTATATATAGATTAAGAAATTTAAAATTTGTACTTTAAATGTTGCCTTTTCTGTTGTATGCTTTCATATCTGCTGATGTGTTCGTGTGTCTATGTGTGTTTTATAATGCACTAAATGTGTTAACATTGCTGCAGAATGTTCATATTTCTACTAAACATAAGATTAAGAAAGGGTTAGACTAAGAAATAATTTAAATAAATTTAATTTGAATTCCTACTTTCCATATTAAGTAGAAGGAGGGATTTAAATATTGAATTTTGTTGTATTCTTAAGATGGCCTTGGCGTAATCGCCATGCCATGATCAGGTGGGTGTGCGGCAGCAAACTATAGTAAAGAATCCTCTCGGCCGTGCTCTATTAGAAACTTGGAATTTGTGGGATTTTGGATACGATACGCGCTCGGCGTCTTGGATAATTTGGCCATGTATAGCGTTCCACCCCCTGCATCAACTCAATAACACGAGGATACGTGGAATAACAAGGAATATCTATCTTGAGTGTGTACCTAGTGATTTCACTGATTGCGATATGATTGATATCAACCCTTTGGATCGGGTCGCATGAAGATCAGGCGTGAGACGTTGCCTGGTGTTCGAGACACTCGCAGAACTGTAAATACCAAAACCAGATGATGACGGATGGTGAGAAGCATTCGTTTCTTTTCAATAAATCTCTTCTACATAAAAAAATTACGGTCGTTTGACACGAACGAAATATCGGTGGACTTCAGAGATGTATCTGTGTTATTAGTTTTACTGTTTTTATGCAAAATAATTCTTGGGATAGAAAAAGTGTAGATAGACGGAGCGTCTATCTACACTTTGTTTAGTTTAAAAACCTAGCGTGTGTAACATGCAAGATTGAAACAATAAATAATAGCAGTGCTACAAAAGTAGGTGTCCGAAAGTACAGCTTTCCTTGTACACGTAGTTGGCAGTGATAGTAGATCTGAGTGTGAGAGTGAAAATTCCTCCGACTTCTAGTATGTATGATAACCTTAAGAAATATATCGATCAGAACTAAATATAAAAATCGATAAATTTAAACGATACACAATTTATAGTTTCTGAAAACACGTACCAATACTTAGCCTACATTAGTGTTGAAGTATATTTGTATATGTAGCTTTTAGTTAGAAAGCTATATCCGTCAACGGTACTGGGGAAAATTGCATACTACTTTATATATAATATTAACAAAAATGGCTGGAAGAATGCGTACGCAGATGCCCCTATTCATTTCCGGGCAACGCCGGGTGTAGCTTTACTTGTCATAAGTATAATCATGCGAATAAATAGCATATTTAATAACAGTTATAGAAGCCAACTCAAAATAACGTTCACCGATTTCTTGACTTACAACCAAGGTTGCGGAGTCAGACGGTGTAAGGTCCGACTTCGACTCCTAGAAATCTGAATTATTCGTCCCGACGCTTTATTTTAAAGTCTTCCAATATTCAGACTGTCTGTTGATTCTTCGGAGATAAAAAAAAAAAATCCGACTTCGACTCCTAGCATTCTTACGAGTCCGATTTCTTTCAACATTTCCGACTCTCTCCCGATTCCGACTCCGCAACCCTGCTTACCACTCAAACCGATGAAACTTACTTCAGACGAACTGAATGATCAATTTACAGTGACACTCACGATGCTGACAGATCGGCGTCCAATTCACTAAATGTCTGGTTGATCATTTTCTGAAACAGAGATTTCCGGACGACCGAATAGTTAGCCTCATGGAGAGAGAGAGAGAGAGAGAGAGAGAGAGAGAGAGAGAGAGAGAGAGAGAGAGAGAGAGAGAGAGAGAGAGACACTTGAACAGTAGGTCTCGATATGTAATCGCACACATTTTTAAATCGGCCATGTCACTGCTGCTGCCAACCTGTTTCTGCACATAAAGGATTTAATATTGATCGATTTAACAATAAAGTCAGTTTGCTTTAATAAAACGAATGCAGCATTTCATTTTGTAACATATAAAGCGAAGAAAGGGAATCGCCATTTTTGTCTAATTTAGAAACAGGTTATGACATAAAACACAAAGTGGTCATATACTTACGTATATAGAACCCGATTTTCACCCCGCGAAGTCCAAATAAACAGTGTTTAAAATGGTCCGCACGCAATTGGATACACGCAGTATTTCCGGTAAATTTAACAAATATAAATGTGCTTAATTTTAATACAATTAAAAATATATCCGTTTAAATAAAAAGTTGTGCGTTTGGATAGCCCAACAGATTTCGTCAATAGTATAAAAAGTGAACAGAAAATCGCAAAATTAAATGAGTAAGATTTCGACGACCTCACTTCAAACACTTGCTGAGTGCGACACCCACCTTCATCTCCACATTCACCAACCCAGGCGACTCTCTTCAAAGAATACTTACGTATTATGTTCCTCTTTCCTTTTTATCACACCCTATGTTGAAATTTTCCGATATCATTAAGCTTTTCACACTCACATTTTGTGTCACATATATTTACTGCACCTACATATTGCATCCATGCACCCAAAAAAACGATCAGCAATATGCGAAATTCACTCCGGAACCTTTTTCCTTTTACTAAGTAAGTATTTGAATATTGTATGTTTGAATATATATAAAACTTTTATTTGTATTGTTTACAACTACTTTTTTAATATTTTAAAGATTTTTATAAATATTTTTTTTAATATTTGAACTTTTTCTATAAATAATTTTTTTATATACGTTTTTTTAATATATAAACGAAGAAATTTAAATGTTGTGTTTTAAGTATTGTTTTTTCTGTTATATGCTTTCATATGTGCGGATGTGTTAGAGTGTCTATGTGTGATTTATATGTTAACATTGCTACAGAATGTTCATATTTCTACTCAACATATGATTAAGAAAGATTTCTTGACTAAATAAATAACTTAAATAAATGGAAAACTTAAATTCGAATTTCAACTTTTCTCTTAAATAGAAGGGAGAATTTTAATATTCAAGTTTGTTGTATTCTTAACATGATCTTATTTAAAATAGAATATGTCGTTCTAGTTCACCATTTTACAAACATCTGACTAGATTTCATTGATTCTACATAATATGAGAGATAATTCTACAAGAATCACCCACTCACTCGCAATTTCAGATTTTGGATCGGATACGGATAGAAGGAGACGTTTTTATTTATTCATCTGGGAAAAATAATTTCGGACAGTAAACGTGTAAACTCATATCGCTAAATGGTTTTTGATACAAACGACTTTCGAATTTGTATGTCGCTTAAGGTTAGCTTAATGTATGGCATAATCACGTTGACATACCGGTTTTAATTAGATCACCGAAGTTAAGCAATGTTGAGCCTGGTTACTGCCGTATGGATGACCATAGAGCAACATCAAGCGATGTATGTGGCAAGCCGGCTCAACCCGACCAGAGTGAATGCCGTACCAGATACCAGTTTAAATTTTACGTCCTTTATTTTAAAGTATGGAGACTATAAAAGAACAGAATAGGGTAAGTACGTTATTTCCTTTTTCATGAGTTAAGTAAAAATCATCATCATCATCATCATCAGTTTAACGTCCGTTTTACGTACTGGCATATGTTGGACGGCTTTAAGAAATTGACTTCCAATGTCACCTATCTCTGGTCAGTCTTTATTTATCCCTCTTTCCCATTGGTTTTATACTTTGTTTTTCTTTGGCATTTTATCTTACCTTAAACCCAGGAGACCCATTCGGCGTTGCTCAGTAAAAAATGCGATCAACTGCTTACTTCTTCTAAAAAGCCCGAACCGTAATTTTCCTCGAAATGAGCAAAACCCCCTGGAAATCTTTCCTACCTCTGATTTAAAATTAGATTTAAACCAGAACGAAAATGGCGCAAGATTCTACAGATACGCAAAATGTTAGAAAACTTTGACAATTTTAAGACTCTGCAATTAACTCAAACAAAAGTCCATAACCTCAGTCGTGTAATCTCTTATTTTCACAAGAAAATTTTACTGAACCGTTTTTTCGTTTTCATTGTGACGATATTTAAACCATAGCTCAATATCACAAAACTAGTTGATACCCGCTACCTGACCAGTGTTCATATACTACCTGGGTATGTCAATTTCCATCTTTACCTAGCTTATACGAAGAAAATATTTGTGAAATTTGGTGAAAAAAAAACGCTATTTAGTAACTACGATAAATGTACTTACAAATTATTTTATTGGGAAAAAATTAGAAATTATAAGTGCTTGATTTAGTTTGCATGATGCATTGTTCGGGTTATATATATATATATATATATATATATATATATATATATATATATATATATTTATAGTAAGCTATAAAAATATATTTATGGCAATTAAGCTACACAGAGGCTCTCGCGTTTCAATCCCGGGGGAATCTTCAGGCTAAAATGCAATTTTCATAGCTTACTACCTAGCCTTACTTACGTATCCAGCACTGTTGAAGTAAATACTGAAAATTGATACATAAATAATGATATCTCCTTATAAAATTTTATGTGGATACATGAAATACTAATATATATATATATATATATATATATATATATATATATATATATAGAGAGAGAGAGAGAGAGAGAGAGAGAGAGAGAGGGGGGATTTATAGATTCGAGTTAAACAGAATAATAACATCTGAAGAAGGGAAATTATCCCGAAATATTATGATATACGGTGCCCACTATCACATCTACAGTAAACAAAGTGACACTGGATCCAAGTAAAATTAATATTTTTTTTAATTAAACAATTAAAAAGGTAAATAAATAATAAGTTAAACCAAACAAAAACAAAAACTTATTTTCACCTTCGTATCGTCTTGTTTTGTTTCCGGACTCGCTTCTACCGACATATTTTCTGCACTGTTAATACCTTTCTATAAATTGTCTATGTACTAGAAATTATGTTTTTAAAAGAATTCGCTTTGAACTAACGTCGAATAATGTCTACTATTTGAGCCGATTATAAAAAAAAGTCACTTAATTTAAAAATTGTTGATGTAATTTTTTATGTACTTATTTTATGTTACTTTCTTTAAATTTATAAAATATGTATCAAGGTAAAACATATTTTAGACTTACGTGAGATTCGAACTCGGGTATTGCATCGTAAAAAACTATTGCCTTAGTAATGTGTACTCTGCCTATTCTTTTTTGTTAACCAATCACATATTTCTATGCGTACGAAAAAACTTTAAAAACACCAAGACTTTTTAATGATATTCCAAAGTTCCCTCCCTTAGGTTGAGCACTATACGGAGGCTTACTGTGCTCATGGAAGTTATATAGGTATAGTTTTCTTTCTTCACATATAGCTGTGACGGCAAATATGTCGGATAGGAGTCAACAGATTTTTTTAGTCTCGGTTCGAATCCTGCGACCGGTCGTACAGTTATAACTAGCCACACTGATGATTCTTGGTTAAGATGAAACATATGTATATGTGGATATTAAAAGAGTTTGGTGCTTATATAGACCTTAGCACATATGAAAAACGCGGTTACACAGGTGAAACTCGCAGTTCCAAATAAATTAACCAGAAAACTCTTTGATATACTTATGTATCAGGCAAAAATAGGTATCTACACAAAGAAGTTATCAAAAATTATCAAGTAAAATTTAAAAATTCAGTTTTATCGTATTTTATGTAGCCGCCATTGATAAGAGCGATCTCAGTCTGTTATATAAAAACGTAATACATCAATTGCGGTGACAAAATACGATAAAACTGATTTTTATTTTTAATTACAATTCTACTCGATAATTTTTCGTAATTTTTAGTGAGGATACTTTTTTTGCTTGATATGTAAATGTAAACAATAGTTTTATTTTATTTGGAAATGCGTTTTTCATATGTGCCCTCATCTATATAAGCACCAAAAGTTTTATTATAAATAATTATATAGGTAGTTCTAGATAGATTCTTTCAGAACAAATATTGATAATTTGAAGTCACTTTAATAGACCCTTAACACCACAAAATTAAAACTTTGTCAATCCAATAATTCTGTAAATCACAAAAAATCATGTTAGAATCGTTTTCTACTTTTGATTTTAAGGAGATTTAAACCATAATTAAATGGTATCATTTTTTACAGATTTTTAAAGTTTGAGCAAATTTTAATCATTTTTAAGTATTCGAATTAAAACTTTTTTAAGCCCATGCAGTAACGAGATTATCTCTAAGTGATCAAAAATACACGATAGTGAATAAGAATTATAATCTAGATGGTAAGAACATGTAGATCAGGGGTGTGGGGACACTCAACGATTGGAATGCGATGCGATTGTTTTCATAATGTCAGAGTTGAAACTAGAATGAAAGTATAAACATTTTGGTACTTTTTCAGATTAGGACCTGAACTAACTTTGAGCCCAGTCCTGACTTTAATGCTAACCCTGACCTTAACGACGGAGTCAAAGTTAGCTCGGGGCATAATCTTGAAAAAGCACTAACATTTTTATTGTTTGTATTTTGAGGTACGCTTATTTAAGGAATGTGTTAAAAAACAATTGTCAGAATTATGTCATTAATCGAGAGAGAATCGAAACACAAAAAACGACAGATCGAGACTTCAGATCGAATTGAGCAGACATCACGGCTTTTTGCTTCTTCTAGCCGGGCCTTGGGAGTCGTCTGCATCTGTAAGGCAGGAGCGTACCAAAATAATGCTGACATTCCACTACAATAAGTTGTAAACTATAAAAAACCTTTTTTTTTGTTTCGATTTTTAATACCTATAACACCTTTCTCATTTTGTGACCCTTAAACACGGGGCATCGTGCGACATAACTCAAATCGTGTAAGTTTTATTTTCATATTGTTCTTACTATATGCCACCGTTCAGCGATTTCCGAGTCTTTTTCACCAGTCCTAGACGATCTGTTAACTTCCGACACGTTGATTTGTCATTTCCGGTGGTCATTTCCAAAACGGACAAATGTACGTACCGTTCGCTAACGCCCATCTGCTCCTTTGGCAAAGTTGGAATTTCTGAACACTCAAAGTGCAAGCCTGAGGCCAGAAAATGTATGCGGTTGTTCGTCTCTTTTCATTTTATGATAGTGAAGGGTAGTGGTAGGAGGTAAAGGGGGACTCGAACGCTGGAAATTGGCATTGCACAAATGTTAGATCGTTCAAGATGGTTGCCTAAATTGAGTGATTTAGTATCGACCGTTTTATCAGTAAAATTCGTTTAACTTTCACCAACTCTTGAAGCATTTCATTGCGCGAAATCTAAGAAAGAGAAGCAGAAAATATCGCGAGAATTCACGAGATCTCATTGTTGCCAATAACCAAACAGTATTATAGAAATAAATGTCTTTCTTTATTTACTGTATAATACTCATGAGAAGAAAAGTTATTTCGTATATATTACTAGAAGAATACCAGTCTTAGGGTGGGTAAAATTAATTCACCGAACAGAACAATTTTTGGCCACTTTTATGTCCCCTTACGAAGATATAAAGTAAAACATAATTATACTAAATCTTATGTCTAGAATCCTTTTTGATTTTTATCAAAATCTATTATATAATATTGATTCTTTCTTTTCTTTTTTAAACTTATATTCACCCCAGACAAGATAGATTGCCACTGATACGTAAGGGGTTAATTAGATGACAGATTTAAAGGGCCACCCAAAGTTAGGAATGGTGCAGCGAGATGGTTGTTCATGTTACATTTAAATTTCTGTATGTTGGTATAGTTGGGGAAATAGAGAACAGGAAGGGAATTCCAAATGCAAAGAGTTCGAGGAAAGAAGCTATTAGAGTAGAAATCTTTCCAGTATCTGGGGATGGATGATCTTTTGTGGATTCACGGGTTAGTCGGGGGTATTTACGTTGAGGGGCACAAGTACAGCAAGTTGGTCGAACCACATTCCATTAAAGTACTTGTTAAATGAGCACAGGTAGGCAACATTGCAGCGATGAGACAGGGACTGAAGCTTGATAAACACTGTGGGACCTATCAGATTAGAAACTCTTTATTTTAGACTCTGTCTAAGAGGGAGAGAGTAGTGGGTGGTGCATCAGCCCAGATGAGGAAACAAACTTTCACGCATGGGCGAGTAGTGACCTTGTAGATATATAGTATACTGGCAGATGTGAGAAGTTTTTTTAGCTCGGTAGAGGGAGCCCACCTTCTTTACAGCAGACTTGGCAGTATCTTCTGTATATTTGTTCCAATTCATGTTACCTGTGAATGTTAGACCGAGGAGTTTGAATGGTTGACCCTCAAGTAAGGTTCTATTAGCTATGGCAATCGGTAGTTGAAAAAGTTTTTGGAAATTGTTAAAGCAAAGGAACTTTGCCTTAGTAGAATTAAATGTAACCATCCATTTTGGGCCACATTCCACTACAGACTGGAAGTTATTTTCTAAAGATCGATGTGGGTGTTCATTTTGCCTACACGTCAAGAATAAAGCGTGAGCTTATTAGCAAGTATACCCATCTCGGGCGCAATTGTATCAGGGAGGACGTTTCTACAAAGTTCATAGATTATAATGCTTACGTTTAAATAATTTAAGAAGAAATTGAAATTCAGGGAATATTACGTAATTATGTCTAATGATTATGGATCGAATTTAATGCAAATCTAAAATATTATAAATTTTAAAAAGGGAGGTTGTGCCCATATAATGCTCCATAAACCTCTTTAAAACACCCTATCATAGAAATATATAAACATATACACACGTAACTTTATATAAATAGAGATTAACGAGATTGTCACCAGAGGTCTTCAAGTTAAGACCAGGTAAAGAGGGTGACGAAGAAATTAGCGTCACAGATTCTTTCGGTGTTTCTGGTTTGCGTGCCTTTATTCTTCATTTGTATGTACAAGGCATGATCACATCTAGCGTGGTTCTGGATGTTATCTCGTTGTGTGTTGTTTTTATGGAAATCGACGTTAAAATATCCGATCTTCTCCTCAGTCTAGTCTGACATTATATCATTAAATATTTTACATCATAGATGAAAGGAAAAGCTACGTTCTTTTTTATTTAGACATTTGTGTTGCTTTAATCAAGATGTATCTGGTTTTAGTTGCTTCAAAAAGTAATCTAAGTTTATATAAAGTAGAAAGAGGTCGCCATTTCTACCTAGAAATGATTAAAACTTAAATTAAGTTAATGTTATTTGAAATCGAGAAATGTTGAAAGCAAAGAATAGACGCTATTTGATCTCGACTACGGAATATAAATATTCCTAATTTACCTATTTAATTAAATAAGAAAAATACGGTCATTTCTTTTTTACTAGACTTTTATAAAATGTCTTGTTAGTGTGTTATATTATAAAAATAAAACCGAAGACTGACAACTTGATAAGATTACAAAATAATAAAAAGGCAACCATTTATAAAATGCAGTTATTTAAAAATCAATAAAGCAAATTAGACATTCCAGTGCGTCTGTGAACAATCACTTGGTTGCATAACTATATTAAATGTTTCGGAATGTAATTAGTGTGATACAGCTAAGTTTATTTACTATAGGGAGTTGCCGATGGATAAGTGGTTAACGACACGGACTGACAACCTGGGTGTGCCAAGTTCGAATCCAGTTCGTTCCACAGAAACACTTTCGCTTGGGATGTTAGCAATCCTCACGTGGTCTCTCCTGTAAGTATCCGATATCTTTCTAGAAAGAATTGCCACTAGAAAAATATCGGGGAAACCGATGCCAACAATACAATTATTTGATTCAGACGAAATGATTGAACGAATCATATGTACTAGAAGAATACCCCAAGGAGGAGTAAAAATGAATCCTCTTAACAGGACAGTTTTGTCTTACGCTTATGTCCCCTTAAGAAAAATAAAATCAAGATATGATACTAAACCTTATATCTAGAATCCTTATTACATTGTTCTAGAAAATCTATTACATGATTTTGATTCAGGAAAATGTATAAAATTTTAGTATTAAGCTTCAGGAGGTTTTCGTTCTGATTCCTTCTATATGTACGCCATTATATATATATATATATATATATATATATATATATATATATATATATATATATATATATATGTGTGTGTGTGTGTGTGTGTGTGTGTGTATCTTGGCAGCATCTTCTCTCGCAGGCAAGTATTATTGAATATAAGAGACAACTCATGGCTGGATTGCCATAGTTTGGATTTGTCTCCCAAGTACTTTCGGACCCATCTGGGTCTATTTTCGGAGGAATGAGGTTAATCAGGTATAGACCATGTATATAGAATTAACTTTAATATTAGTAATAATATTCTAAAATGTTTATAGCTCCAAATATAGTTTCGTACTTAGTACATAATTCTCGCCAAAATCCTTATATAAATACTAAGACATGGTCTATAACTGATTAACCTCATTCCCACGAAGATAGACCCAGATGGGTCCGAAAGTACTTGAGATACAAATCCGAACTATGGCAAATTCATCAACCAATTCCCCTTCGAAACTAAGATCCTAATTCGGACTATTGAAAGGATCTACCAAAAGATATCTAGACATGAGTTGTCTCTAATATTCAACAACTATAAATATATATATATATATATATATATATATATATATATATATATATATATATATGAAAAATTAGTTTATGCAATAGTGGATAAGCAAGTCACATGCTAGTAGAAATAAGAACACAAATGGCATTCCCTTTTAGCAACTTTTATGTTTTGTATGATTTCATAAACGTTTTGCTGTTTCCAAGGTGTACTACTCCCTACATGTAATATTGCATCGACTTTCTTTAACTTTGAACACTTACATAAATTCTTAAACTATGTTTCAATGTGTCTGCTATAATTTGACAAATTGAATACATCAACTCCTCCCTCTCTTTCTAACTTGCTAACTTAAGGTGTTGGTATGCTATTCCATTGGTGCTGTCTATATGCCTTTAATTTAGTGTATATACCCGATGCTGACAACGATATCAGATAATACTAATAAAAATACATGGTCTTTGAAACGATCATACACTATTCTATTGTTTGTTGATTCCTTGAGACACAATTTGACCATGTGAAGGTGTTTACCTCGTTCTATGTTATATATATATATATATATATATATATATATATATATATATATTATATATCTAGGTATATAGTTTTAAATGTGTATATAATGCACTATCTATACAGTGGGTGGTTTGCATATTGATTCAGAATTGTGCTTGGTTCTGGTGGAGTTTTTTTCAGCATTAATATAAATGGATATGTTTTCATTTGTGTATATATATCTACATGTGTATGCATGCGTCTGTTTAGTGTGTATTTTGCATTTGGTGAAGAATGCACAATTTTCGCATGTTGTAGCATATTGGTTACTAATTAGTTATGTTACTGTTGTAAATTGGTTAGTTGGGTGGAAAAGGACCGTATAGGTAGATCATCGCCTACGTCAAGATTTGTATGTTTTTTATTTGGAAAAAATAAAATACAGGTGGACAGCATGGATAATATGCGACAATATTTGTTA
The DNA here is from genome assembly GCA_963556195.1 of Sepiola atlantica. Taxonomy (NCBI): domain Eukaryota; kingdom Metazoa; phylum Mollusca; class Cephalopoda; order Sepiida; family Sepiolidae; genus Sepiola; species Sepiola atlantica. The sequence continues at coordinate 97,007,462 of OY744520.1, forward strand.
TCTCGTCATCCCACTAGGCGTCATTAAGGAAATTCTTCCGTGCGACCAAGTGTGCTATAAGACTAAATTGCATGGTATCCTTTAATCATGAGACAATGCTCGTTTACCTGTAGTATAATTCCTTGATGATACCGAGCTGTATTCTCAGGGTCGTAGGGATACGTGTATGCGAATTAATATCTAAAAAAAAACCCAGATCGGTATAAGGAATAGTTCACACGCGATTGTCCAATAAATGCAGTCCTATTATTTAGTAAGAAATTTAATTCTGTAAACAGACTTAATATCGACTTCGAAATCAAGTGGGATTGTCTTTTCTATTCAGTACAACTCCTTACTCACAGAACAGATGTTGCCAGTCTCTTTCAACTCTATCGTTATTTCCATTGAAACTGCTTAAATTAGAGGTGTAGTTATTAGAAAAAAATTAAGCAAGATTTACTGATTTTCAATTCCTTTCATAAGAACCCTTAAGCTTAAGCCTTAAATTTGAGACATTTTCTAGAATCAAAATCATGGATTTTGATGCAAATGTGAATAAGGATTCTCGACACAAGGTTTAGTCGCAGTATATCTTGATTTTAATCTCTCTCGAGTAGCAATAGTGCAAAACTGTTCTGATTGTGTTTGCTTCTAGTATATCTCTCTCTATATATAGGGTGCTGACTTATCAAATCCCACTTTCTGACCTTGCGGCAAATCTTACTGCTGTGGGAGGTAGATAAATAACATTATATATATATATATACATATATATATATATATATATATATATAAATAAAAACAAAAAAAACGTAATTAACAGAATTAAATTTAATACCAGCAATAATATACTAAAATGTATATAATGCTAACTATTTCACACTTATTATATAATTCCCGCCCAAACTACCTATAATACGAACACATGGTCTTTACCTGATTCACTTAATTCCCCTGAAGATGAGCCTGAAAGTACTTGGGATACAAATGAAAACATTGGCAGATTCATCGGCCAATTCCCCTCCGAAATTAAGATTCTGATTCGGACAATGGAAAGGATCTACGAAAAGATATCCATACATAAGTTGTCGGTTATATTAAACAACACTTGCCGTCAAGAAAAAATGCTGCATATATATATATATATATATATATATATATATATATATATATATATATATATATATATATATATATTAGTAGTATGTTTTAAAAGGCTGTGGGCAATGCAAATTCCTGGTAAGATGTAAGCTGGAAGGAACGAAAATAATAAATCGAATACAAAATGTGACTTACTATTTATTTTTTCTTAAAATCTTACATAACAGCAAGTGTGGTGTTAGCCGTTTGTGTGATGTCCGGATGATTATAAAAATCATTTATTTAATATTTCGGGAAAAGAAACTTCCCTTTGTCAAAAATCCGTCTCTGCAGAGAATCTGCCAAAATGGATGTCAATATATATATATATATATATATATACTAGTAGAATACTCGTCTTAGGATGGGTATAAAAATAAATATAGCATTAGTCTTAAATTTTAATTATTTTTTCTTTCTTTTGGGAGGTATAGTATAGTTTCGGTGACTCCCCCTAAACGAGGAAGTTTTTAAAAAATAAATAATAATATGCCTACTTTACTCAGCCGGTTGCCTAGAATACATCTTCCATAATTCATAATGCTGTTTAATAGGTTAATATCTTACAAAGTACATACATATTATTTACGCTCTAGCGCGCACCGATTCTTTTAAAAATGTATTACTTAATATTTCTTTAAATTTGATGAAGAGAAATTCTTTTTCTATGTTATTTTTTGTATCTAACTTATTTTAACGGGTTTGGGGGCGTTTTTAAGTTAAGATGTACGCACCCCCTAAATAGTAATGTTTACAAAAAAGTAATGTGCCCATGTTACTCCCCGTGTTGCTTATAATAGATATACCAACATTCATAATGATCCGTTCATTAGTTTAGGAGATTACCCTGTACTTAGATAGTTATGACTATATACATATTCCTAACATATATATATATATATATATATAATATACAGAGAGAGAGAGAGAGAGAGAGAGAGAGAGAGAGAGAGAGAGAGAGAGAGAGAGAGAGAGATTGACTTTAAGTGTGTTCCCTGGGGACAAATAGGCACAGGTTTCGAAGAAGGCAGTTGGCAATGAACCATTTTTTGTAGCGGTCATTCTATTTCGAGTGAGCTTTTACGAACCAGTGTCCGCAGAGATGGGTCAGCAATGTTGGCTTAGGAAATACACCTCCACCCCCACTCTCTGGCTTATTTACACTCGCTTAACATTTACGTCCTCATGAACTGGAAAGACTTAAATTAGCGGCCATCGTAAAAAAATGCAAACTTTTCACTCAGTGGCAAAGATTTCGACTTTTCTCTTTTCTTTGTTATTCATCTTGTCGGCGTTTATCTCAGTTGAGCGCAGAAAATTGAGTTTGCTGTGGGGTTTAAATTAAGCAGATCTTGGCGGAACCTAAACTCGCGCGCTTTTCCTCACACGTGGATGCACTGACCGCACACATACCCGCCGACGTCCGGGGATTCTCTTTCACACACAGACACACACACAACCCTCAAGAGTTTTTAAGGCACTCCTATGCACCAAAATAACTAAAGACATAGAAATATACAAAAAGTCATAAGAGAGAGAGAGAGAAAGAGAGAGAGAGAGAAAAAAAAGAGAGAGAGATAGATAGAGATAGAGATATGGGGATGCACAGAGGGATGGAGGAAGATAGTTAGATAGAGATAGGTAAAGATGGAGAAAGATGGGGGGAGGTTGATGAAGATTGCGATGGATGGAGAGAGAGATGGAGATAAATATATATAGAGATAGAGACAGAAAGATGGGCTTAAATGTTTCAGGCACTCCTATGCACTAAAATAGCTAAAGATATAGAAAAAGACAAAAAGGTATAACCAGAGAGAGAGGGGGTAGAGGGGGGGGAGAGAGAGGGGGGAAAGAGAGAGAAAGACTTAAATTAAAGGAACGTTTCATATACTTATATGCTTTATTTATTCTACGACATATCAACAGTTAATGTTGTTAAATGCCTAAACACGATCGATATATATCTCAAATTCTACATTAGATACAATTATTTGAACAAAAGTTGTGTTTTTTACGAATAGCTACTAATTTAATAGAAATGTATGGATCCATATTTCTTCGTATCGGAGAAATACTTGGCTATATGACACTCTCAAGTATTGGTCGGTCAACCAGTCTAGATAAAAGAAAGCTTCAAAATAAAACCTGTCATTCCTCGTTTCTCTCAGCATCAATTCCGATTATTATTAGAATACGCAACCTAGTATTTGCATGAGTGAGTAAGTAACCACGATGAATCTTTTCATGGATTGTTTTTAATTGCAAAAATATGAGAAATTGTTTTAAATAAAAAATAATTCGCTTTACCCTTTAGTTCTACCTTTTTGTGGATTATCAAAAACCCCAGTTACTTCGTTTAAAACTGTATTCATTTTATGTTTTTTTTTGTTATTATGTTATGTAAATTTCTTTAAACTTATAAAACATGTATCCAGTTTTAAAAACATCGTTTAGACTTACGTAAGATTCAAACTCACGTATTGACATCCTAAAACTACTGTCTCAGTAATGTGTAGCCTACCTATACCTTTTTTGAGGAACCAATCACATGCTTCTATTTGCATACGAGCAGACAAACTCCAAAAAAGATCATAACTTTTTAAAAGTATATAGATGACATCAAAAGTTTATAAGTTATTAAAAGTATAAACGTATTAAAATAAAATAGAACATTTCTTTATATACTGCTACAACTGTTAATATTGTTTGCTTGTATGCACATTGATTGTTTGAGATGGTGGGAGGAAGGACAAATTACATGCGGATGGGTAGGAGGAATAATAGAGAAGGGTGTGGTGGGAGAAGGGGAAACGATGGAACAGTAGTAGCACCGTAAGATGAGACTAAGCGGATGAGGCTAATAAATAAATAATAATAGGTCAACCCGTAAACGGCCACCTGCCTGATCAGTTTACATGGCAACAAGGGTTTTGATTGGATCATGTAAACTTTTAAGCACAGTGTTTATTTTTTGGCGTAACTGACATCTCCGAAGCCTATTCGTAAAATATCGTTAAATCAAACAGACCGTAACTTTATTCTCTAACACACTGGATGTACTTTTAAAATATCTTTTACCTTTACAATCATTAGTCTGTCTTGAGTCATCCATCAACTAATGGTGAAACATTCATGAATTTTGTGCGCTCACTCATCATGGCAAGAAACTCCAATCTCGAGAGGTCAGTGTTCTTCTTTAGAAGAGTCTTGATTTTAATTCGAGGCATTCCAGCCTGTCGCTTGATCTCTGTGGACCACATGCGCACTTTTTCAGCAGGTTCGTTGCGTCGGGATACATGCCCAGCCAGCGCATAAAATCGCCGTTGAATAACGGTAGATATGCGTGGAAGGCAACCAGGGAGCCCTTTGTTTGTTACATGGTCTCACCACGATATTTTGGTGTCGGATCCATCAATTTCCTTAGATCGAGAAACATTAGCGTCTAAGAGATACACCATACTATTACAATCGTTTAAGGGAAGACATGTGTACATTTATGTACAATGTACAAACGTTGACTGGACGGGTCAAGTGTCACCTAAAAATGTAAAGTTTTATACTTAATGAAGTTCTAATCTATACTAATATGAGAGACGTTTTACTGTCTGTCGGTATGTATGTCTTGTTTGTGTTTCGTTCTTTTTTAACATTCTGTTTGGAATTAGGGGTCACAATCTTTGAGATGAGGATTGATAATTTGTATTATTTGAATTATTCTGACTACTGTTCTCATCTTTGGTGTCATCCACATGGACATGTGGCGCAACGGATAAAGTGCTAAGTTATAATCCGTTCTAAGTAATAGTCTTATGGAGGTTTAATGTACAATTTGCAGTACGAGTGATACTTGGTTGTTTGGTTGTTTTGTTTTACGGCATATCAACCCTTTTCAGGTTATTTAATGCCGAATGCAGTCATTTTGGTGAAAGTTTTTATGCTTCAAGTTGTTTATATCTTCAAATATTTATTCATGGTGCCTAGTTTGGTTGTCCCGCTTTACGGCACATCAACCCCTTTCAGGCCACTCAATGCCGAATGCAGTCATCCTGGTGAAAGTTTTTATGCTTCAAGTCCCTCACACGTTCAAATATTTATTGATGGTGTTTGGTTTGGTTGTTAAAGTATATTTGTTTTCTTCTCTTTTTTGTTTCTTTCCCCTTTTAATATCTGTTTCTATTTAACCCATAGTTGGGACCCTAACAGGTACTACCACTCCGGGTCAGGGTGGACCTGGGAGCAATGGTAATTAAGAGGAGGCTCCACATTCCCCAAAGTCCGTAAGCCGGATCTCACCATCGGATGTAGTTTAAGGTCATATCCAGGACCGGGAGTAGGGTAGGAAAAATAAAATAAAAAAGGGAAGGGAGAAAGGGAGAAGGGCTGTTGTTTTTGGTTTTGGTTTTGTAGAACATAATTAAGTTTTACAAAAAAAAAAAGAAAAAAAAAAAAAAACGTCAATGTAGGTGAATTTCGTCTCAGGGAGCTACAGGGCAGCCTGATCTGGTATCATCAGTGAGTGATACTAAGAATACAATTAATACTTACTTAAAACTTCTACCCTACCATGGCTAACGGAACGAGAACGAGTTACACCGATTAAAGATTGAATAAAAAGTGCTGTTACAAAATTCCGTACGGATTCTCGAGTTCAACAAAGATGACAGAGTTAGACAAGACACACCCGAAGAAGGCCGGAGGTTACATCGACCGAAACGTGAGAATAACACCTAAGATGAGCACAGAAGTTCGAATAATCCAAATAATCCAAATTCTGTTTGGAGTTTGTCACGGTAAATGGTATATGGTACTAGTAGCTAATTTGCATGACGGTTGTGATGATGAGTGTTTAGCTAATCACGAGAATCAGTCAATTGCTATATAACTCAGTTGGTTCTAGTGACAACTACTTTAGTAAGTGTTAATGATTGCATTGCAATAATTTAAGTAGGCATAACATAGAAACATCTATTCAATTTAAGCGTAAAGCTATGGAAACGCTATTTTAAATTGAAGCGTGACAAAGAAATAAAATGTTAGTTTTAAGTTAAACGTGACAGACCAACGAAAACACTATTTCAAATTGAAGCGCGGGAAAAAAATTAAAATGTTATTTTAAACTGAACCAGACAAACGAAAATGCTATTTTAACCCAAACGGTGACAGACAAACTTACAAAACCGTTTATTAAATTACGATTCTATGAATTGTCTCCCTTGAGTTACGCTGGCTACTTTTGCTAGTAATAAAAGTCCATTCGTATTCCGCGGCTAAAATATATCACATTTGGCCTTTTGACTAGGAGCAAAGTGTAGTATATGTTCTGATACTACACTTCTTGTTTTCCGTAGTCGATCAGTTTAGGAGAAATCCTTCTAGACTAAGGTAACTTTTATTTTTGTTCCAATTCAGAGTGTCCCTCTTTGGAGAATAAGATTTTGACCACAATAAAAAGCGACCGTGTGTCTAACTCTACCTTCGCGGAGACGCAAATAAATAGAGACTAATTTTTTTTTAGTTTTTAATGAGATAATCACGAAAAATTATCCGTTTGCTGAGAGCGCATTATTTATGACATCTCAAAATTCCCCCAATTTTTCGTAAAACAAAAAGACGGTCGATATTTCGCCGCGGCGGGTCGTTTTAAATGGCTACTGTTGCATGTTTTATATTTTGTATCACAGGTGCACAAAACTCATACGTGCATCTGTTAATTAAGCATCGTAATAGATTAGGTTACAATGCACCAGTGCATATAAACGCCTTTGTGCGCAAAAAAACAACAACAAAACGAAAAGAAAATAAGGATGTCTTAGAAATTGGGCATACTTTCTGCGGATAGCAGACTGGCTCGACGCCAAAATATCAAAATGTTATCTTTAGCAGACCCTCGTCGCTTTTTTGTTTTTTGCTTCGATAGATAGGGTGTGTACTTTGAGACTCGTACGATAAATAAGAGCTTAATATATGCTGGTTTCTACCTACCTATATACAGTTAGGGTTGACGTAACGCCTTAGGTATTTCTTCTATCCTCCCTTAAGATTAGAATTATACACTTAAAACATGGACAACTATTATTGATTGTCTTTTTTTGTACAAATGAGTCACCGTTTACCAAGGTCCAAAGGCCACGCGAGGATAAGGATGACGAGTCAGTCAGGTTTACCTTGAGGATTGGAGACGATGGCTGAAACTGGTCAGAATTTAATTCTTTAAGAGGACGGCTCGATAAGAATTTGTTAACGTTTGATTTGAACACGACCATGTTGTAGTCAGCTAGGAAGCAGCCCTGTGGTATTCTGTTCTACAGACAGATAGTTCATGGAAAGAAACTCTGCTCATGAGAGATTCATTTAGCTTCAAAGACAGAATCAAAAGAGAATTATTTACCGTAGATGAGTTTTTCATGTGAATTTTTTTAAAGGGCGGGAGCCGAAATTGGAGTTTAGTCGAGCATTTATTATGAAAATAACGATAGAGACTGATGTGAGAAAACACACACTTATTTAAATATAACACCGCGGGCGCATATTTATTCATACGGTGCTATCAATTATAGTCCTTTTGTCAAAAATGCTTTACAAAACGAAAGCAGTGTTTTTAATGGAATTTTGAGTGATACCTTAAGGGTCAGAGGTGAACGGAAGTCAACGAAACTATGTTACTTCCGGACAAGGATGCTTTTCTCTTGTCTGATGAGGCTTCAAGCAGAAAATACGTGGTTAGGGCGACTCCCCCAACAGGGTAAGGGCACAATATAATTAGTTGTTACGGAATAGGTTATTCGTCTATCTATCTATCTGTCGGTTTTTCTTTCTCTCTCACGCAAGTAACCCGTCTCTCTGATGTTTTCTGTGACTGTACTTCTCTTTGTAATAAACATTTACTAAAATTTAAACATCTGCGTCCGAGTGATTTTATCCACAGACAAGCAAGAACCTAGTTTAGCGACGACGCCGCGGGTGTATAATGGTTTATACACATGCACTTCAGTTCAATACATACACGTATACTGACGCACAGAGATAAGTACAGATAAATAAGCATGCACACAAATGACAATAATAACTAGTAACAAATTTGGCTCAACAAGATTATGTTCCGGAACTTTTTGTAAATGAAGATTGTTAACTGGTATTATTATTAGGATTATTCGGATTACTATTCGCATTTTGAATGTTATTCTCACAACTTTCGGCCGATGTAACCTCGGACCTTCTTCAGATACGTCTTTTCTGAACTCGGGAATCATATACCCGTGGCACAACGGATAAACTGCCAAGTAATAATCAGTTCTAAGTGATAGTCCTCTGGGGATTTAAGGTTCAATCGTCAGTACACGTGATACTAAGAATATATATAAGAATTAGTTCAGATTTCTATCCAGTCATGGCTGACGGACCGAGAACAATCTAAATCGGCCGAAACGTTTGTGAAAATAACATCCAAGATGAAAACAGTCGTCCGAATAATCTAAATAATACCAAATATCTGAATGGTAGGCTTGTTTTTTATGTTATTTAAATTATATATACTAACAAATACTCACATCCTTCGGTTGCATATTTTTGCTTGTTCTCAGAAAAATATTGCGTAACTTTTAAGTTGTATAAATGGTAGTGTAACCCTGTTGTCTAAAATTACAGGAAAAATGTTTAAAAAACAAAATCTTCAAATTATTTTTGCCAAATGAAATAGTTTTGAACCGGAAACTATTTCATTGAAGTCATTGTTGTAGAAGACGACGTAAAAAAAACGCTGTTTGTCAAATTTTGCCATTTATTAATTTTCTTTAGATTTTAATTAAGTAAACTGAAACCCTTTGCAAAAATGCCAGAAATTCACAGAATGAATGCAATAAACGAATGAAGTTAGTGCAAGGCGATCCATAATACAGATCTGGCAAACGTGCGACTGGGATCAACATCTGAGGGCGGACATGTGAAGACCTAAATTACTACTAAATAATAATTACAGAGAAAAGTTTTAGTAAGAAATTTCTTAGTAATGTCCAGTAATTAGCAACTATACATATTATTAGAAAGCAGCTTACAATAATTGATTTATTTGCATCAGATCAAATGTATAAAGTACAAATATATTAAAAATATATAAAAACTAAATTCACAAAAATTACTTTATTGACCATGAATTAGACACATTTTTGATATTTCAAAAATTATGAGTCAATTTGTTTATATCGACTACTTGATTACAGAAAGTATAATGATATAATACAATCTTAAAGCAAATTCAACATTTTACAAAATCAAATACTTTATGAATAAAATTATGTTCGGAGAAACAATTTGGATTATTTTTACAAATTTTTAAAATATTTCTTACATATACAATTTGTTTTTATTGAAGATGAAGAAAATGTTTGTTTCTTTATGATACGATAATACATTTTATATACGGTCTTAATAAAAAAATCAACTTACATTAACAAGAACATAAAATCAATACAATATATGTAAAAGGTGAAATCTTAAACGTATCTGATAACGGCTTGGAAAATAATGCATATAAAAATGAGATACTACTTTTTTAGACAATTGTATGTGAATACCCTTGACAACTTAGAAGAAAGAAGAAAAACAATTGTTCTAGAATGTAGATTGATGGATCAGTTTCGCATATCAATTTAACATGAAATGATCCCCCTATTTCCGATGCATTCTAGCGTTTTAAGTCAGTTAACCATTTCTTTGCTATAAGATATAAATCGTATGCATTTTAAGGGGGGCGACTAGTTTTTCTACATTTTTAGGGGATTATTTGTGGTTTTAAGACCTTGCCACTCGGAGTTTGGGTTATTGGTAAACATTTTTTAGTTAACTCATCTAAAAACCTAGAATGGCTCGGAAATAAGGGATGATTGTACATTAATTTTATTTACGAAACCAATCTTCATTCTAAATTCTTAAATAATTTCTTTTTCTTCTTTTCACCAGATTTTTCCGGATGTTCACACGTAATCGTCTAAACCAAGTAGAATCTTTTTTTTTCAGATTTAAGTAACAGAAAAGAGCACGAATATTTAAATAATCAAACAGGAGTTATTCTTTGCTAAAAAAAACGTAAATAAAAAAGAGCTTGTTAAGAAATGAATAAGAAATTTATGTCAGGACAAAAGTACCATTTCAGATTAAACCAAAAATCAATTTTATCCAACATTTGCGCAAATACAGAGTGAAATAGGCAATAAAATTCAACAGTCTCTATAGTACAATTGAAGCTTAAAAAGTATTTAAACTTGTTAATTTAATTTACTTGAGTGATTGATCTCTTCCCGTCAGATAATATAATTATCGTAAGTAAAATCTTATGTCAGTTTTTGATATGCATCATTTCAATGTGAAAAGAGAGCATGGGTTTATATTGTCGAATATATTTTTCCAAAATTATTGTTTGTTTCATTTACTTAAGGCAATTCAAGAACCAGCACTAAAAGTTTTGAAATTATCTTGAAATATTATTTATAAAACAAAAATCTTTATACAATTCTCCTGACAACATAATCAGTAGCGATAATGCATTTTTTTTCAAGCAGTTATCAGATATGTTTGATATTTTCCCCCTTTTAACATAAATTTTATTGGTTTTATGTTCTTGTTAATGTAAGTTGATTTTATTATTAAGACTGTGTATAATAAGTATTATCGTATCATGAAGAAATAAACATTTTCTTCATATTCTGTAAAAATAAATTGTATATGTAAAAAAAAAATAAAAAACAAACAAATTGATTCATGATTTTTGAAATATCAAAAATGTGTCTAATTCATGATGAATACAGTGATTTTTCTTTTATATTTTTACACTTTTTACATTTGATTTGATGCAAATCAATCAATTATTGTAAGCTGCTTCCTAATAATATGTATAGTTGCTGATTACTGGATATTACTAAGAATTTTCTTACTCTGTAATTGTTATTTAGTAGTAATTTTGGTCTTCACATGTCCGCCCTCAGTCGAGGACCCCAGTTCTATGTTTGCTAGACTTGCATTATGGATCGCCTTGAGTTAGTGCCATTGTTTAATATATTTATTGCAAAACTTACGTGTTTTGCATTAGCTTTATTATTCGGACTACAATTCTCATCCTTGTTTTTTTATACTTATATTCAACCCAAACATAGTACATTGTCACTGAGACGCAATCTGCAACTGTGAATCAGAGGTAAAATTTATAAGGACATCTTAAGTAGGGGGTTTGTGAAGCGAAATGTTTGTACACATTATATTTAAATTTTTGCATGATTTTATAGTTGGGAAAACAAGGAGCAGGAAGGTAATTCCAAAGGAAATCAGTTCGAGGAAAGAAGCGGTTAGTGTAAAAAGATTTCCTGCATCCGGAGACTTCTACAATGACGAGGTGGGATTTGCTGTTTGTCGGCTTTATCGGGGGTATTTACGTTGAGTGGGCTCTAGTGCAGCAAATTCGTCGGAGCACATTCTATTAAAGTATTTGTATAACAAGCAAAGGGATGCAACGTGTCGGCGATGATACAAAGGCTGGAGCATGGTAGACAATGTGAGACCTATCACATTGTTTATATATTCACAACGTTTCGCCCGATATAAATTCCGAGATTTCGTTGCGAGCTTGGGAATCTAATAGAAGATCTTGGGAATTATTATGTCAAACCCGCGAACTTGTACGGAATTTCGAATTGAACCCTTAATTTTTAAGTAGCAGGAATCGGGTCTCGGCGTTGCCCAGGGGAAATAGAAAAAATGATTTAACTTTTATAAACAACTTAATCCTAAGTCTGTGTCTGAGTACAATTGTATCCACAAATTTTATAAAACAAATTAGTATTACAAAGTCGCCGTTTCACTGTAAGTAATGTACGTGATTAAAATAGGGTAAACGATAAAACAAAACAAAAACAATTTAAAAAATCGTTTTTGGCATCGGAAAATAAGCACACATTATTCTGATACAAATTTCGATTCCCCTAAAAGTTCCATTTTTTACAATTCCCGATTCCGATTAATCGTCAACACTACATGAATTTATCATTAAAAAGCAAAAACGGCGTCTCATTTACATATTTAAAATTTAAAATTGTAATAAGAACACTAATTGTAATATGGGGTTTAGTGCTGGGAGCAAGAGTGCACAGGGTTACCTATTCATTCCCAAGTAACACCAGGTACATAAAAGTTGGTAAAATAGCAAGTATCAACTTCATCATGGCCGCCATATCTGAAATCGGAAATTGCGAACCGGTGTTAATAAAAATGCTAATATTATTTTAGATCACTAGCTTTAAAAAGAATTTTATTTTTATCATTTATAAAAAAAAACAGTTTGAATTTATTAGTTATTAATAATTGATTGTTATTTTGTAAAATTTCCAATCATCTAATTCAATTGGTAGCTGAAGATATAACAACAGAACTCAATAAAATAATCGATTATAGATCAAATCAAAACACAATAAATGTTCGATAACCAATATGTTTGCATAATTTATTGTTATTTGGTTTCTATTTTTAAGGTTTACTTTTGTTTAACTTGATGTTTGGTAATTTAGATTTGATAATCGATACAATTACTACGCCTGAGAGAATTAATTAGAAAATAAAAACGGTGTGTCGTCTGTAAAAGATTTTGTTAGCAAATTCAGATTTACCACTTATCAAGGCCAAGAGCCACTCGAGGATAAGGTGTAGAACGATTATCAGCCGACGTTTATCAATGCAATGAACTGAGTTTGGTTGCTTGTGAGACTGTTCACAAGTACTTGTTGTCATTGGATCTGTAACACGTCTAGTTTATTGTCATGGTTTTCCTCTATTAAAAATTACTAGCAAATATGGTCGCCGTAAGTAACCTGGGGCATATAAAAACATTACATTTGTAGTATTTTTTCAGGGTTTCGTATTAAATTTATACACAAAGCTGTTATGTATATTTATGAAAATGAAACAATAAAATATAATTCGATAATAGTGATCATTATTATTGAACTTGCTTTTTAAAGGCAGTATGTTAATTAGACAGTGAAGGTGTCGCGCCTTCACGCTGTCAATCCTGACAGTCCAAAATCTGGAGTTTGTTTGTGAGCATGAACTTCTTTTTTATGTACTAACGAGTTCCCGCTTATCACGGCCCAAAAGCCACTCGACTGAATGAGTTTATAAGCTTGTCAAGTGGACGGTGAGACAACACATTGAGAATTGGTAACGATGGTTGAAATTGAGAAATATTTAGTTATTTAAGAGGACGGCTCAACAAGAATCTGTTTACATTATACTTGAAAACGATCATTTGACTTCTATGGAAACTACACTGTTAGCCCATAAGATTCATAAAATTTAATAAAATTTAAACTATTTTTTTTTATCTTACTTCAAAAGAAAAAGGGATTTTAAACAGATACTACATATATAACAATTGCTATATGTTCAAACCTAAAACATGCTTCAATGAATAAAACATATCTTTGTTTACAAATCCGATATATTGAACATCCTATATATTTATCTTTGAATTGTCCAGGTTGAGCGGGTGGTGATGGCTGTGAATGTTTTACATTGACAATAAAAAAAACACTGAATTTCAGCAGCAATAGCAGTATATAGATAAAAATTGCCTACGACAGGTATGGTAGAATTAAAAATCTCGCGGTTAGCCTGACGATTTCATCGGATATAATAAACACAAACGTTTATATTTAGCCTACTTGCCATTAGTATATATATATAACATTGATGAAAGGTATAAACTGCAAGAATTGGTTGTCATTGGATTTGAAGACGACGAAGTTGTAATCAGCAGGGAATCAGTGCCACGTTAATGTGTTCCCCTGGTGGGAAGCTCTTGCATAGAAGTTTTATTCATAGAGATTCTGACATTGGAAGGAGAAAGAAAAGCAAATTTACATTGTGATAATAAGAAGAGTTCTTGCTGTGAATGTCTTAGAGTAAGGAACCAAAGATTGGAGCTCAGTCGAGTACTTCCATGGAAATATGGAAATAACGATAGAGTAGAAAAAGACTAACAATGTGTCTTCTGTGAGAAATGGGGTTTTAGGGAAGAGAAGAGCTGCTTTGCGCACAAAATTTCGAAGTCGATTTTCTTCCCTGTCAAGCCAGGAAGGAGTTCTTTGTGCACCACCTCTCCAAATGTAGCAGCTATTTTTATTTTTATTTAGTCAAATAATAAATGAAATAGATAACAAAAATAAACACCTGTGGTTTATTTGGCGAGATTTTTTGTTTATTTTAGCTACGTTTTTCACGCATAAGTTGTTTTTTTAGATTTTCATTCGTAGAATTTCATCCTTCAGTTGATGAATCCGGTCAAAATAATCGGCTGCTAATTAAAAGCAGGGGCAGACTCGATGAGCAATTCTAATATCCTCCTTATTTACTGATCGAGCAATCTCTATTTATGTAAAGCAAGATATGTGTATATGTTTATATATTTGCATGGGCATGATTAACTCCTAAACTAATTCACCGATCATTATGAATTTTGAAACGAAGCTGCTATGCTTAAAGGTTGATAATGTGAACTACATGTAGTTTAATTTAGTTTCATGCCACGGACGTAAAAACAGAAGGGCGTGGAAGACATTTCGAGAAAATTCAGATACCTCCGATTTTTGTGATTTTTTTACAATAGGTATTAGACATCAATTAATAAATATTTGCGAAGTTTTAGCTACTGTGGGGTATTTTAAAGGGGATTTATGGGATGTACAATGAACAGTCCCTATTTACAAATTAAAATATTTCAGATTTGCATAAAATTTGATCCATAATCATCAGGCACCAATTAAGCAATATTCTTTGAATTTCATTTTCTTCTTAAGACCTCCCTCTTAAATTTTCGACATTTTCTTAAAATCAAAATTACGTAAACCGGTTGTCCTACACGCGAATAATCTAATTCGCTTTGATGTTCGTTGTTGTCTCTATTGCTACAGAATATTATAAAAATATGCATAAGAAGAAAAATAAAGCGCCTTGAAACTAAATTATATAGCAGAAACCTAATAAAAGGAATACATACTTGGGCAGTGTGCTTAGTAAGTTACTCTGGACCCTTCATAGGCTAAATAAAAAAACAGAATTCATGTATTTGGGTCTGACGAACAAGAAAACTAATGCCCATGCATACGAAGGATGATAATGTCCGAAAGAAGAGGAAAAAAGATTGATGAGTATAAAAGACTGTGTGGATATGCGTTAAAAGAACTAGATAAATACATCACCCCCAAAACAGAAAAGCTGCGTACTGTTGCCAAAAGCACCACGAAAATGAACAATTTGAAGAGCAACGAGACGGTAAATAAAACGCAAAAAAGCAAGATGGGGAAGAGAAGCAGCTACATGGACGATTTATAAGACTGTTTGAATAAATGAGAAACAAAAACATGGTTATAGAAATGACCCTTGATCAAAGAAACGGAACAGCTATTAACAGTCGCACATAACAACGCGATCAGAATGAACTACATAAAAGCCAAAAACAGACAAAAACGAGAAAAACGGTAAATGTAGACTCTGTGGACAAAGAGACGAAACAGTAAACCACATCATAAGTAAATTCAGCAAATTACCTAAAAGAAATGAAAAAAAACAGACTGGGTTAGTAAAATGGTCCACAGGGAATTATGAAAACTGATACTCTTTCAATATCCATACAAATGGTACAAGCATAAACCGGAGCTTATATGTAGAGATGAAAGAGATAATGTCCTATGGGACATACAAAGATATTCAAGCAAGAATACCGCACATGATAATAGTCAACAAGACTTTATCTTTCCTGTCCTCGATCAATCTTCTAGCTAGACTGAGGCAATTTTTATTTTTGTTTCGATCCAGAGTGTCCTATTTGGGAGAGCTGGATTTACACACATCAAAAATCGACCTTGTGTCTAACTTTGCTCTCATTGAGAGGCAAGTAAATAGGAAGAAGAAGGAAAATATGCCGAATAGTAGGTTCGCTATGTACAGTCCCGAAATACCTGTAAAATCTATGAGAAATTGGAATAAAAAAGAGGATTGGCACTATACAAAGCACGGCACTAATAAACACAGCTAAAATATTAAGAAAAAGCCTAGAGTGCAGAAACCCACTCACATAGCCAGGTAATACCGACTAATCGCAATAAACTGAAGCAGAAAAGTGTGCATAAGAAAAATTACATACTCTTTCCCCTAATAAAACGCAGTGGTAGCATCATCGATTCCTGCCTCAGAAGCCTGAAGGGTCAAAGAGGATAGAAAGACTGAAACGGGAGAGAACCCTCCATACATCATCTGGAAGGACACAAATAGTAGTAGAATGATGAGAAGACTTATTGTCACTCAGCTTCTAGAGAAAATCAACGGTTGGTTTCAGCAAGAACTCGATCGAACATGGCTATTGCGAGAACGCAATGTAATTTTCAACAGTGATCAAAAGAAGCGGAAATACTGGAAATCTGGAGAAACTTATTGTTACTCAGACTTAAGGGAACACTACCTGTTTAAGGCTATGACTCATTTGCGTACGCTTTGTGAGTAAGAAATGATAATAATAATAATAATAATAATAATAATAATAATAATAATAATAATAATAATAATTACGAAGCAAATACACGGAACTAGCCAGAGTACTGAAAGGAATATGGAGCATGAAGAAAGTCAGTATAATACCAATAATCATAGGAGCACTAGGAACAATCCCCCAAAAAACTGGAAAAATAACTGGGAGAAATTGGAATCAAAGGGGTCACTGGAACTATACAAAGGACGGCAATGATCAAAAAGGCTACAATCTTAAGAAAAATCATTGAATGCGGAAACCAACCCGCATAAGGTACGAAGGGTCGCACGGAATCTACTACAGGAAGAAAACAAAACCACAGAAAGAACACATCACAAACAAAGAAACAGAAAATGCAAGAAACATCACTTTATAAGCTCCCCCCCCCCCAATAAATTACATCGGCCTCAACTGACACGACACAAAAAATGAACTAATGAACAGAAATAGCAAGAAACACCATCAGCTCCCAGCCCCCCGTAAAAAATTTGTTTTAAAAATTAGAAAAATTTTTTTTTTTAAATGGTACCAGCCTAGGCTGACACCACACAAAATATTTGCATAGGGGCAAGGAGGATAAGACGACTATGGGAGTACTAACATTGATCAATGGTATGAACTGCGTTTGATTGCTTATAAGACGGTCCATGATAAGAATTTGTTGACATTAGATTTGAAGACGACTAATTTTAATCAGTAGAGAAGCAGCCTCGCGATAATGTGTTTCACAGATGGGAAGCCTTTCTAAAGAAACTCTGTCCATTGAAATTCTGACTGATGCTAGGCACATGGGGGGGGGGAGAACAGAAATACATTTTACATTATACTAGACGGACGAGTTTTTGCTGTGAATGTCTTACAAGGATTAACAAAAGACTGGAGAGTAGTGGAGCACTTTCCATGAAAAAAACGATAGAGTAGAGAGAGACTAACAACGTCTCTTCTGTGTGAATTGATTTGTAGGGAATAGAAGAGATCCCTCCGCCACCAGATTTTGGAGTCGATTCTGTACTCTGTCAAGGCAAGAAAATAGTGCCCCGTGCGACACATCTTCAAATGCCGAAGCATTATTTCATCTTTGGCCGTATCTCACTCTTATATAGATAAGGGATGATAATGCAACTCTTACTTGACTATACTTACTCGTCGTGCAGGTACGGTTTCAACGAGTATCCATTGTATCTTGAGACATGAGTTCGCCCATGATATGTATATCAAAAGAAGACCATTTCTTCAAGTCTATGGCTTTTATCCTACATTATCGTAGGAGGGTTCTTTTTATTAGTCGCTGATTTTATCTCGCTTTATAAACTTACTATTTATTACGAAATGGCATCGCTAGAAACTAGCTGGGATACCCGTCTCTAAACGGGTTCATAATATTGAATCACCCCAGGGATCTTTGATAACGAAACTAAATAAAATAGATGCATCGAATGCTGACCGTAGCACAGCAAGGATATTTAAGAAGCAATTTTTATTTCCCCGTGAAATGATTGAACTTGGCAAATGGCCAGCGTAGTCTTCGAAGCAGCGAGGTTGGCAATACCGCACGAGGCAGGTAATAGCATGGCAGAAGAATGATTTGGGGGCAAACGGCGAATTAACAGTACTTATGGAGGCCTAGGTATTGCACTGCATGGCATTATTCCAACAAATGAAGGTCATTGGCGAGTAATATTGGGAAGGATTTGCTGGGTGAAGGTGGGGGCACCTGTTTCAGCTTGAATGTGATTCAAATCAAAATGCTGAATAATTCTTTTACACCTGCAGGCAAAAAGTAAATGTCATACAACGATTTAACATGATTATTCTCACGGAAGAAGTCTGCACGAATATAAAATGGCGGTACACAATTATTAAATAAGTATTTGAAGTAGAACAATATGCATGAGTCTATTTTATCTACTTAATATATATTAATATATATATATATATATATATATATATATATATATATATATATATATATATTCTAAATAAAGTAAATCCAGTTTAGTCCCTTAAATCGTGCTCGATAACTTCGGTAACAAAAGGCAGACACATAAATCTGTTTTTGTTAGAGATTTAAACAAATAAAAGGTATTAACCTTTTTTTTTCGTAAAAGTCCTTCCTGGTTTTGTTGAAGTGGCGCCCGATGTTGTGTGGACTTAACGGTGTAATGTCTCTTTTAAATTTGAACTTAAACTGCGCATGATCGCTGGTAGGTATAAATTTGAGAAAGTTCATTTTTATATAAAAGGTAAAGATCGCATAGCCTGGACGCGCACGAGTGTCGTTGCCGACGTAGCGGCGGTAATTTATTAAGAATCTAGGGCACAGCATATGGAAGGCGGAGCCCATTCCTCTCCTCCCTCTCCTGAGTTTTAGTCAGGTACCCATTTACTGCTGTGTGGACAGAGGGAGTTTTTAGACCCGAAAATTCGCATGGGATCGAACCCGGGTCGTCCAGCCCAAAGACAAGTGCTATAACTACATTTGTATATAAGCATCTTTAAAATGTTAAACGTAAAGTAAGAGGCAAAATGCCTTAAAAACCATGTGTTAAGAAAAAAATCAGGTTAATACCTTTTATTTGTTTAAATCTTTGATGAAGCTCGTTATAACGAACAGAATTATTAGAAAAAAGTCCAAGATGAAAAATGATTAATTATTTTGATATTAATAAAAAAAAGTTTTTTAAATGGCATTTTTCTCTTTCTTCAAGTTTTAAATTTTTAAGATGCTTAAAAGAATGAATTTTCCCAGCAACCATGCGCGATTTACGTTCAAATTTAAAAGAGTTAAGTCCGCACAACATCCGACGCCACTTCAACAAGATCGGGAAGCCCTTTTTGCCTCTTATTTTAAGTTTAATATTATATATATATATATATATATATATATATATATATATATATATATATATATGTGTGTGTATATATAGATTTTTTAATTAATTAATTTATAAACTAATTTATTGTATACATATTTTTATAATTAATTTACAAATTAATTTTTGCATGCAGAACACTTTTGTGCACGCAAAAAGTAATTGTTAATTTGTTAATTAATTATAAAAATTAGAATACAATAAATTAGTTTATAAATTAATTAATTAACAAAAAAAAATCTATATATACAAAAATTGATGACTCGTCCGATTAAGGGCGAATTAAAAGAAAAATGCCTTCCGTAACATATTCTTAAATAATAAACAAACCGCTCAGGGTAGCGAAAAAAGAACGCACTGGTAAAACCACCGGGCGGTATCGCCAAAACAAAACAATAATAGGAAATCAGCGTATATATATATATATATATATATATATATATATATACGCGGAATAGCCTAAGATTTACTAATGATTATTTTGTTTAGATATTTAAATTAAAAAAATAATAATGTGTAAGTAACGAAGAGATCGAAATTAAAGCCGAAAATGTAAGGGAGATTACTCATGTTCTTACTTTAACTTATCCTGATGATTTTCTCCGGGAATGAAACATAAATATAACTATATTCTCATACTACTACTAAGCTCTACTCACATATTGACGACAGTTGAAGTAAATACTGAATATTTACATATATGTAATTAGAATATAATATTATATTATTTAATAATATGATAATATATGCGTATATACATGAAATAGTAAATTATAAACAATATATATATATATATATATATATATATATATATTGTGTTACGTATATACAAAATATATACATTCAACATATTTATCATTTGAGTAGGTGTTTGCCTGCAGTGATTCCCTTAATCTTAGCCAAAAACTATTGTTAGAAACATGGAAGTGTGTGAGGCGGCGTTGAGGTCGTGTGCTGTTCAGAGTAGCACCTGCGCTAATAACACCTTATTCTGAGGACGTCCAGCTGCACTTTTATGCAGTTTACGTTTAATTTATTCTTTTGTTGCTGCGGTTGGTGTCCTATTGTAAGTGGAGAAATGCGCCTCGCGGTTGATGTTAATCTTGTTAAATGCATTTAAAAATAAGTGTGCTCTCAATCAACAATTCTTGGGATTTAAAAATCCAGTACTATTAAATAAGTATGATACAAATACGGAAATAATATCAGCCTTATGAACATGCACACCACACTTGAACATACGATCTTAAAACTGAAGCCTCTCGGTATATATATATATATATATATATATATATAGAGAGAGAGAGAGAGAGATAGATAGATAGATAGATAGATAGATATTATTTATTTAATATTAAAGTGTTGTTTACCTACAGGCGATATCGTTTTGTGCTTTTTGCCCTCATCAGTGCAGGAGTGGTGGTTGCAGGTAGACGCATGGGATCGAACGGCAATCAGCACAGACAATAGTTGAAATTGAGATACACTTACTCGTGGAAGCGTTATTGTTATCACTAGTGTTCAACGATATATATATATATATATATATATATATATATATATATATATATACGGATAATAAAGTGATGAAATATATAAAATTTGCATAGTTTACAAATTTATTAATGAATCAAGTGTTTAAGCAAGGAATACAGATATAAATTAACCTTTAAACTATGTTTTTTTCAAAATTGACGCTCTTATCATCAGAAGGGTTGACCAATAATAATTCAATATTAATTGTTGGAGGTAAATATCTTTAAAATACAAAAATAAAAAAGATTTTTGAAAAAAGTCTCAATATACGTCCTGTGTTACAAAGTATATTGAGACTTTTTTCCTTCTAATGTTTTTCAAAAATCGTTTTCATTTTTGCATTTTCAAGATATTTACCTCCAGCAATTTATATTGAATTATTATTGGTCAACCCTTCTGACGATAAGAGCGTTGGGGAAAGCAACTAGTTTGGTATGTGAGAGTTGGGGAGACCGTTCATCTAAATCTATATAAAGTTCACATTGAGATAAGGTTTAGAAAGTAAAAGTTAAATAGTGAAAGGTAAAACAAGTCTCACAGTGATCAAATATTTACAACAAAAGCTGATTTTACAAAACAAACAAACCCAAAAACATATTTCAGTAAAATGTATCCCATACGCAACAGAACTGGATTAGTTCACCATAATGTACTGCAACAATCCTAAAATAATTTAAAATGAAAAACACTATCTATACCTAATTAAAATATATAATAGTGGTTGGTGCAATTTGTTTATTCCATTATGCAGGCAAGAGAGTTAGGCAGCACTTAATTCTTATATAAAGAAATGGGCTGTAGAATATACAGAAGAATTTGAGGTAGGCATACATTTTCGAATATTTTAACTGTTGATTTTCCTTTCAATTCACTGGAAAAATGTATATAAATCTCTTCACTAACTGCTTACTCATCCCTTTACCGAATTTAAGTGACCTCCTCACCCCTCCTTCTCAACAGAATCTCTCTTGTTAATACTGTCCAGTCTTTGAGGTGAACGCATACAAAGAAATTAGCTGTAGAATAAACAGAATAATTTGAGGTAAGCACACATTTGTGAATATTTTAACTGTTGATTTTCCTTTAAATTCACTATAAAAATATATCTAAATCAGTTCACTAACTGCTTACTCATCCCCTACTACCAAATTCAAGTGACCAGATCATCTCTATATATTCTATTTTATTGTGTTGTCTTCAATTCAAATTCTTTTTTTAGAAAACAAAAAGAAAACAAAAAGGACTGATGAGGCTTGCTCCATTGGTGTTCAACTCAATTTGGAATATCACAAATTAAACTATGATCGTTCCAAAGGAATTAAGAATCTGTCAGACTTGAACCAAGACGTTTTTGAGACGTTGTTCTGGAGAGCTGGGCTCAAGGAACATGAAGTCGAGTTATAAACCATCTGCTTTCATCACAAACAATATTTTGGAAATGTGTGTGAACGCAAAGCAAAGACCTCAAAGAAGTGTGGCGGTTGATTGTTACGACATAAAAGCAAAGTTAAAGGCGAACGGCCGATATCGTTGGTGATGGCAAAATAGATGGAGATGAGAGGTTACAATGTTACACCAGGACATTCCCTTGTCGTCAGTGTGTGAATAAATATGTGAGACTGGTCGATGACGCAGACAGGATGGACGCAGACTACACCTGTGAACTTTTGGAAACCCCACAAAAAATTGAATACTAATCTAAAATCCATGGACATTTCTCCCGACGCTTACAATTACTGTATGTAGTGATTTCTCGCGGCCGTGTCGGTGTCAGGTTCGTAATTCTAGGCTCAAAGTACGAACGCTGTTCGAGTCTATGCGACCGCCTGAAACTACCATTTCCTGCACTGATTAAGGTGTAATCCCGAAACGACGTCGTCTTTAAGTATAAAACACTTCAATATTTAATTTAAAATATTTATAGTAAATGCCACTTTAAGATTTATTGTCTTAAAAGTAGAGCTTTGTTTGAAATTACAATATTGTTGTCTCCTGCGATAGAGCAAAATCCGCTCGCGCATAGAACACTATTAAGACAATGACGCTTATCCCGCCTTCTGAGCAAGTGTATCTTAAATTACTGTCTGTGGTGATTTCTCGCGGCCGTGTCGGTCTGGACATTAGGCTCATAATTCTAGGCTGAATCTACGAACTACGTTTGAGCTCATAACAACCCCGTGAAACCACCACTTCCTGCACTGATGAGCGTTTGAGCCAGAAACGGCGTTGTCTGATGGTATAAAACACTTTAATATTTAATTTAAAATATTTACAGTATATATATATATATATATATATATATATATATATATATATATATATATATATATGCTTTTTGAAATTCTTATTTTCTCCAGCTTTTTGTTCATTTGATTCAACGAGGAATCGGTAGTGCTATTAGTACATGCGGAACACTTTTTTGATCTTTACAGCAAAAAAATATTAGAAAATTGAAAAAATAAAGAAAGGTATAATCAAACAGTAATATTCTGTTGCGTTTGCTTAAATCAAAGAATGCTGCCTAAATACATACACATAATATATATATATATATATATATATATATTCATTTTACTTCAGTAAGTTCTCAGAAATCAAAGGGCATCTTTCTAGGGCTAACACTTGATCTCTATATGAGATACATAGCTATCAGAATGTTCCATTAAAGTTCTCATTTACCTCTCAAATGTTGAGTGAGTAAAGAAGTGAAGAACATTAACTTTCCTCTCCCTAAGAAACCAGTTAACTATGCTATAATATATTATTTCTTATGGTTTATTTGCCTCCCTGGATTCCAGGCGTAGAATTCATTTGTTTGGTTGAATATCCATCTTAGTGTTGTTACTAGAGGCAACATCACTTGGAGAAGGTTCACTATTCCTCATATAAGCCAGTTCGGGGTAGCCATACAGAGGGGATCTTGTTTGGGCTTCAGATAATGTGATTTTGAATATTTGGTCAGGGTTTACTTATAGGCAGAAGTATTCTCATGCCAGGTTGTTCTGACACACCCCTGTATAGAGAGACCCTAGACACACGAGGACAGTGTCTAGTAGGCATTGAAATTCTGTGTGTACTAAATTCTAGATATATTGTCATGAGAGTGTATAAAAAAGCTAAGCGAGTATTTGACGGACATAAACGGTTGCAACATTTACATGATAAAACATAATTGGTGTGCGGGCCTCTGACATAATAGCTTTTTTCAGAGAGCATTTTGAAGTCATCCAGCATCTAAATTGTCCCCCCCCCCCCCGTTGGATTGTACTCATCTATTAAACCCAATATATTTCAGTCTTCTTCAAAAGTACCATTCATAATTGTCTTATACTGGATCGTAATTATTATAGGGGAACAATAATATAAATATTATCATGTTAATTGTAAATAGATCGCCTCTAGTAAACTGAGTGCCTACTAACGCACACACATATTAAAATGACGTTATTTGTATCAAGCATGTCATAGATATAATTTTTAGAAACGTTATTTTTATTATGCATATTTTATTCTAGTTGTCTTCACGCACTCGCTATCGCTTCACAGATTATTACCTAACCACTACTTGAAATCATTTAAACGAAATCTTCAGTGTTATTCAGAATGTTCCTTGTCATGGGAGATAATTTTTTGGAAGCAGTTATTTTTCTTAGAAATCAGTGCAATATAGTATATTATACTGATTATTAAAAAAAATAACTGCCTCTAGAAATTCTTGTATTTTTTATTTCATTGTTCATGACTTTTCTACAGACTTGATTTAACTTCTGGAAGGAAATCCAAAAGCACGTACATTGAATATTCAAAATTTAACATGAAGAATCCAAAACTACAAATCTTACATAAATAGGGGTCGATATCATTTCATATATATTTTTTAATAACAATAATATATAATTAGAATATGCTTGTCTGAAGACCTCGCTGCAGTTTCAACTAAAGATTAATGCTAAAATTCGATTTAAGCTCAGATTCAAACTTGTGGGAGAAGAATACACTTCTAACGATCGGAACTGCTGTGGAACTGCAGTAAAGTGTTAATTATCTATTAGTGTTATATATTTTCGCATACGCTTTACCAAAATGATGTACAAGGTGTTGCCACAAAATCCGACACTTGACAAAAAGTAAACGAAATACCAGGAAATGTTGAGCATGGTTAAGCTCTGGATAATACACGAGATAAGTTTTACTTAAAAAATAAACTAATTGATTCTCACTCCCTCCTGAATCTGTGAATAAAACATCTGTATCTCCGTAGATTAATTCTCATTTTAGTCACAAAAATATTAAGAA
The DNA here is from genome assembly GCA_963556195.1 of Sepiola atlantica. Taxonomy (NCBI): domain Eukaryota; kingdom Metazoa; phylum Mollusca; class Cephalopoda; order Sepiida; family Sepiolidae; genus Sepiola; species Sepiola atlantica. The sequence continues at coordinate 97,032,851 of OY744520.1, forward strand.
CAAGGGAAACATTTTTTGTGTCTATTAAAAGTAAAAGCAATTCTTTGCTTTAATTTCATAATCAGTTAATAAGATTAAGCCTAATTTTCTTTGCTCATAAAAATTGAATTTGCATACGCGATTATTTCTTTTTTCTTTCTTCTTCCTATTAGTTATTATTAAGATTAAGATAAAACCTTCTTTGCTCATAAAATAGATTTGATTATTGAAGCTAACTGGACACACGTACGTTTACTTTTATTATATAGATAAACCATAATTATAGTTTAAACAAATTTATCAAGAAATTATGTCTTATATTATTCACACTTTTGACCTAATATTTATTTTAATAAATAATTAACAAGCATGATTGATTTCTGATTATTTTTGTATTATTTTTATACATTTTCAAAATAATCTTGTGGAAAGGAAATCAATAAAATATATAGAAATAACTTAAGTTTATTCTTTTTTTTCTTATATAAAGTAATTACATCAAGTTTATTTTACAATTAAATACGAGTGAATCGAAGAGCGAGCGTTTCACTCAAAGATATGTTATCGTTTGTTTACGCACCGTTCTAGATAAGTTCAAGTTCAAACCTTTTAAATAATTTTACGTGTTGTTTTTTATTAATATTATTTGTTTTGCATATTTACACACACAAATTAAATAAATAAATAACTAATTACAAAAGAATAACTAATTTATTAACTTTTTCCCATGTAATATTCAGTCATATTAATGAAATAAAGTTGGAGTGATATAACTAGTTACATTTGAACACTTTACACGTTATGTTTGCAAGCAGATTTACCCTTTTTAATCATTGTATTATTCAAAAGGATATTTATTTACAATAGAAAAAATAAAATTTTGCCCCGTAAGATTCTCTAAAAGATGCTGCCAACATAAACATTAGACAACAACAAAATCTACGACAATATTACCAAACAATGACGAAATTTGCTCAGCTGATGTTTATATCGTAATTTATTTTTTAATAAATGTTATTTAAAAACAACATTATACTAATGATTAACCACTTACTAAAATGCCACTCGAGGATGAAGGTAAATTAGTCTGTCAGCTGGATAATAAATATGTGTATTCGAAAATGATGGATGGTATTTGCAGAATTTTGTTAAGAAAACGGCTCTACAAGTATTTGTTTACATTTAACTTAAAACGACCATGTTTTAGTTAACAGGGAAACAGTCCCGGTGTATTATGTTTCACAAACGGTAAGTTCTTGGAAAGAATTTCCCATCATGGAATCTTCGTGTGTTTTTACTTATTCAAAAGTTTACTTTAAAAATAAAATCAATAAATTATGAAAATAAGCTAATCCGAAAAATTCAGTTGTCTGGTTTTATTCTAACTATGAAAGTTTCTTAAGTTAAGTAAAAAAAAAAATACAAAATATTTTTGACAGAGGAAAGTTATTTTCTTCGGATGAGATTAATTTACATTTTAAGTTTAAATTTATTTATATTTCGCTTTTCCTTTTTAAATATCTGTTATTCGCTTAATATATGTGTTATTATATTCAAATATCGATTTCTCACTTGGACCCTTTAATCAAAATGCAAAATCGTTAGGCCGCAAATTTTTAAACTGCGTGAAAATAAAATTCGATTTTCTTTATACTTTTGTAGAGTTGGTCCTCCATTTTTCATTATTTTTTGTTTTATGGAAATCGACCCAAACAATGCATGAAGCAACTTGATGTAAGGAGTAAAAAAAAAACACACTTCCAGGTCAAAAACAAACCAACAATACATGTTAGATGGATATATCCCATCCCAGAAAATGGCAATTCTCCCCCCTTTGTCAGAAAAATCGCTCATGGAATGTGAGGACTAAAGAACAAAATAATGGTTACAGTCCATAACATTTTGGGATTTGATTTAATTCGCTTAGGAATAGCAAAAACAATAAAAATATAGATATGAAATGAAACCGCAATAAAATGTTGAGATAAGTTAAATGAATGGTTTAATATATATATATATATATATATATATATATATATATATATATATATATATATATACATAATGTATATTTACATGTGTATATATATATATATAGTATGAAAATATATTTATGGCCAGTAAGCTACACAGAAACTTTCGTGTTTCATTTCCGGAGGAAATCATCAAACATTTAGTATAGTGACTTCCTCTGCGAAAGAAACATAAACGTCTCTGTGTTGCTTATTGGCTATAAATATTTTTTTTATACAACTACTAAGCTCTACTAACGTGTTTAGCACTGTTGACGTAAATACTGAATATATATATATATATATATATATATATATATATATATATATATATATATATATATATATATATTAGTATATAACTTTGTAATATTATATGTGTATATACATGAAATAGTCATTATATATCTATATAAGAAAACTGGCCTAGGACAAGTTTTCTTTTTCTCGTATCTTTTAAATTACATTCTCCTCTTTGCGAACAATCTTCCGAGTATCGGGGGTACTAGTGTAGTAAGGCCACACAGTTGTATAATCCATCTCGAGCGCTTTTCAGCTTTGCGATCGACAACACGTTGTGTTTTGTTGTTGTTTATTTAGAGTATTCAATTTATTGATTTAATCGTTTATTTTGACGGGATAAAGATACGGTGTAATCTATTCGTTCCTAATATATTTATTTTTAGTGTGTTAATTTATTTACTTTAAATGTTGCGGTTGTTGTTGTTGTTGTTGTTGTTGTTGTTGTTTATAATATTTAATTAAAAATGTTATATTTTTTATTGAATGGGAAAAAGATGCAATTGAATATATTTGTCATTTATTTATTCATTTTAGTTTCTGTTCAGTTTCCGTCTATTCATTAAAAAAGGTATACATGATAGCTGTGAATATCGGCTTCTTTACGGCTCAGATATGTTTGAGTCGCACTTATATACAGTGCCGATGCCTTTTCAGACAGAGTTTTGAAGAACTTAAATGAATGAAACACTAAATAAATTTAAGTACTATTTATAAATGCGTAAAATGTTTTACCATCAAAACTTCTCACTTTGATTTAAATCAATAATACAACATAGTCTTTTGAAATCCTGTATATATAGTAGAGATATAAGACCCAAACAACTATTTGTATGCCTAATTTTCATAAGTATTTTTTAAACAGTTTATAATAAATTAATGTTTGGTATTTTTCTATTTGTAATTTTATTGTTCTATTTGTCTCTCTCTCTCTCTCTCTCTCAATATATATATATATATATATATATATATATATATATATATATATATATATGCAACAGGTTTGTAGATATTAAAAGGAATTAAAAAGCGATTTAATTAAATCAAAAACTGATAAATTAACAAAACCTTTCCTATAATATTTTCATTAATTTTCAAGGGAATAAAAACTAATTTTTTTAATTAAAATAGATTTATATCAAAGAAATGTCATGTACGTTACACATTTACGAAGAATACGTAGTACTTGATTAATAGCTGCTGGAAGGTGGACAGTTTTTTCAGGGGCAGGAGCGCCGACTGTCAGCTCGACGGTTGAGTTTCAATCCCGGGTTGAGGCACTAACTGGTCTAGCCGTACTTGAGAGCTGTGATACAGCTAAACAGTCTGTATGTGGATGACTATATATATAGTAAGTTATGAAAATATATTTATGCTATACTTATATTTTTATAACTTACTACCTAGCTCTACTAACGTATTGAGCACTGTTGAAGTAAATACTGAAAATTGATACATACAAAATTATATCTCCTTATAACATTTTATGTGGATAAATGAAATATATATATATATATATATATATATATATATATATATATATAAGGTAACAAATTTATTATATATTTATTCACAAACGTTCCAAGAATTCAACATAAACAACGGTTTCGTGTACGATCGTTTCTGAAACGATATTGATTTTTAGTGATATCAATTACTTCATCAGCACATGTTATAGACACCAGGTTCGAAGTTAAAACATAGCATAAAGACAAGAGTGCAAATATTTTTCAGTTATACAGCAATTGGAGGAGAGGCTGAGAAAGGGTTAGGATATGATAATTACAATCTACTTCAAATAGCACACTAAGCAATTAAATCGAACACAAAAAGGGACACAATCAGGGGGAAATAAAGACTGTCCACAGTACAGGTATAGAAAAAGCAGACAATAGTAAAAGGATTTTCTTTTACAACTACAAAATTATTTTCCAAAGAGAAAAATACAAAAATATGAGAACGTAAAATAAAATAATTAATAGATAAATTCACCATTAATAAAATTGAAAATACATTCTTTGAATAGAAATATTTCAAGAAACATTTTCTTAAAAGATATCTGAATAAGAAAATTGAACACAACTAATATAATGTAACAATGTAAAACTGAAGAAAAAGTAAGTTTAAATGCGAAAGTCGGACACATTTCTCGCACTAATGGTCAGATTAAACTTATTTCAAGTTCATTCAAGTGTATCTGTTTTATATACTGCTTCTGTATGTGTGATCTGAGTAGTCAATTTAACTAATTTGAATATTGCTGTGGAAACAGATACTTCATTGATTAACTATATTTTGTTATTTTTTTGTTCAACAATTTTTTTAAAAGGTTTATATTACAAATAGGTCTTTAGGAATATTGTTTTATTTTGTGGGCACATGTTCAGCAAGTCAATAGAATTCAGAAATACTAAAATGTTAATGTTTATCTATATGAATAAATTCGAACGTGTTTGTCTTCTGTTTACAACAATGAAATGTCTTTAAAAAAATATTTTAAGTAGATAGCGAAACGATAGTGATCTGACGTACCTATATATATATATATATATATATAGTTGTATAGGTCAAACTCACCTGAATATTTAATTAGCCTGTCCGCTGTAAAACTCCGTGTAGGGCACCGACTGACATTTAAACTGCGACCAACGTTGGGTCATTTTAAAAATACAGTATAAAAACCTGCACAGCTTAATCCGCGTATCTTTTGTTCACTGTGACACAAGACCCCTCCCCCCTATTCTGACAAATATAAAAATGAATGAAAAGACTGAAGCTAATCCGTATTACTTTCTTTTCATAGATTATCATTAAGCGTATTTCTTTAAACTAGTTATTACTCTTGTATTTTTTTTTTAGTTTTCTTTTTCTTTATTTTTAGTTTTACTTCCTTCTCTTTTATTTTTATTTGTAACGGTGGTTACTTTTGCGGTCGTAAGGTGGCGCTGCTCGGGTCAGGTGCTTCTGTGTCATGAGCGGCTGCTCTTCCTGGACATCTGTTATTACTGAAGGCAGGACTTGGGTCATGACAGACCTGATTATGTTGAGGGCCGAACGGAAGTGCTTTCTATTTGTGGGAGGGAAGATGAAAAGGAAGAAATACGAGGGAAAGGAGCAAAGATAGAGAGATAGACAGAGAGACAGACACTGAGCAACAGATAGAGAGATAGACAGAGAGACAGACACTGAGCAACAGATAGAGAGATAGACAGAGAGACAGACACTGAGCAACAAATAGAGAGATAGACAGAGAGACAGACACTGAGCAACAGATAGAGAGATAGACAGAGAGACAGACACTGAGCAACAGATAGAGAGATAGACTGGAAGAACATTTGGAAGCCCATAAAAAACCTATTGAATGGATCATTGAGAAAAATATACCTTAATTCTTTTAAAGATTATTGTCTCCACTTATATGGCCTGTCATAGTAAAAAAGAAGGTTTCTGTATATTTTTGGTTTTATTTTGTGTTTATAATTATTAAACAAGTCAGTTATATGTTGCTTGTGTAGTATAGAAATATTGTGTTGGAAGGATTCACATAATTGTCAATCCTGCCCACCCTGCTGTGGATGATAATAAAATTGATGTAATTTTTAAATAAAGACCTATTTTCTTGAGACGAAACCTTGTATTTGTTTGTAAGCATCTCGGTTATAACTGCTCTGGAATGAAGTATTAGTAGCTTTCAAATGTATAATACTTATTTAAGATTACTACTTTGGTTAAACTACATAAACAAATATATATATATATATATATATATATATATATATATATATATATATCAATCATGTTTGTGTAGCCAAACTTTCATCTATTTAGTTCAAAAGATTTTCCACTCTTCAAATCCAACGATGCTATTATGTGACCCTGAAGAAAACATAAATAAATTTCGATTCCGACTGGAGCAACAAAATCGTGTCAAGTAAAACATTTTATTGTAGCGACCCATTCGTCTACAGTAGCTATACAATACGACACGATTTGTTTTTAGACCGGTCGGAATTGAAATAAATTATATATATATATATATATATATATATATATATATATATATATATATATATATATATATCAAGGGAGGCGCGATAGCGCTCTATCCCTTAATAGACTTAAAAAACGACCCATGCTAGAAATCTCATTTCTTTCATCAGTCATAACTCAAAAACCAATAAACCAAATTATTTAAAACTTTGCACAACATTTTCATTTGATAGGTTCTATAAGTGTGTAGAATATCAGCATCATTTGTTAAGGCAACCCAGAGATCCAGAAAGGTCAGGAGTGATTTTGTGTTATCCGTGTGTACGTACGTACGTACGTACGTACGTACGTACGTGTGTGCCACCCTGTATCTCATCAACTATTTGATGGATTCAGCTGAGTTTTGGCAGAGATAGAGGTTCTAGGGTCTAGTTGATGGCATTTTAATTTCAGTTTACCATATACCTTAGTTTTCCAGAAAATTAAAAAAAAACTTAAAAATTACCATTGTCTTGAGGCATAGCCTTTACAATAGTAGTGACATTCCATGATAAATGCCAGTATACTGAAATCATGTGCCCTTAATAGGGTTAAGATGAAAATTCATATACACTAAATGTACAAAAGCAAGGAAATTCCCAAATATGTACACTTTTATTGTCATTAAGGGTATGACTACATATCAACCAAACCATTTCATTATCACATCACTACAGTATAACTCTCTATGCATGAGTGGATGAAGTGTGTGAGATGCGCTGAAGAAAAATTCCTACCAGTAAAATACATAGCCCTGTTGTGCTCGCATACCCTTAATGACAATAAAAGTGTAAACATTTGGGAATTTCCTTGCTTTTGTACATTTAGTGTATATGAATTTTCATCATAACCTAATTAAGGCAACATGATTTCAGTATACTGGCATTTATCATGGAATATATATATATATATATATATATATATATATATATATATGAAGGATGTATTAGTTTGCTTGAAGCATTGTACATAGTGTGCAGGAAGTTAAATTGTCAAGGCAGTTACAATGCAGTTTTGACGAAAACAGTTACGAGACAAGGTAAACATAACAAATTACAATATTGAAAATTCAATAATTGTATATTAAATATTTATTTACCAACGTACTGTGTTGAAGCAGGTTGGTATCAGTTGTGTCATGTTCTTCAAATTGTCTAGGTAAACCTTCTTTTCAGAAATATATATATATATATATATATATATATATATATATATATATATATATATATATATATATATATATATATATATATATATATATATATATATAACCATTCAATTAGAGTGTATTCTCGACTTGAAGTCGGGAAATTATGGGATATCGGTTGCCATAGTCTCACAGAAATTATTAAACATTTAGTTATTGTTGATATTTTGGGTTTGATATTTAATTACTGTTATAATATTTTACCAGTAATAATTATAGTGTTATTACGTGTTTCTATTTCGATGTCATTTTTTATTTATTTATTTTTTCCTTTATTTTAGCCGTGCGCGTTTTATATAATTTATGTAAGCTGTGATGTAGTGTTTATAACTCCTTTGGTCTAAGGTTATGAGTTATCCCCTTTGAGGGGGGAGTAATTAGTTTTTTAATTTTTTTTAATTACTTTATTCTATGGGTTGTTCTGATTCTCTTACATATTGTTATTTTAAATTTACTATTTACTTATCTAACATAGACAGGACCCGCTGCTGAATGATATTGTCCTGTACAAACATCAGATGCAAGCAGGTGTTCACATCGACAACCAATGCGTATACGCAGATATTTAGGCACGGATGCACACATATTAAGTTATTATGAGTGTCTGTTTAATATTGTTTGTTTTTCATTAGTTATCTCCTGTGCAGTTATTGTATCTGTCGTATGTGATTATACTAAAAAGGGGCAATTGAGTTCCGCTCTGTAATCATTTTGGGATTAAGTTTTCTTATCAATTAATTCTGAGGTTGCCTTAATTTCTTTTCACTAGCTAGTAGTTTTACTCACGTCTTTTATGGGGTTGTGGTTTCGCGATATGTGTTTCCGGAATTATGACGCCTCAAATGTTATGTGTTCTTTTATGTGCATATGTAATGCTCTCACTGTAATACCGATGTAGAACTCATTGCATATCGCACATTGTATTTGGTGTACTGTATACGTGCGGTTGCACATGCCTGTGCTGTTGATGGGGCAATTTGATGGAGTGCAGGGGGTTGTTGTATGGTGTTCTAGGTTTTGATAGGTGTTGCCTCAGTGTTGGTACGGTGTGTTTAAATTTGATGTTTAAATATTATTTGCGGATAGCTGATATTATAGTATCGTAAAAATGCGGCAATTTTAGGATACAGGTGTTAGAGAGTGTGTACTGCGGGGTTTTTTCTAGATGTCTATGGGTGGTGTTTGGTGATTGTAGGATATCCATTCCTCGAGTACTAGTTGTAAGTGTTTAACAGTATTGATTTTTTTCTATTTCTTTTAGTACACTTGCTACGGATACGGTTTGTCTAATTCATAGCATACCCTATTTTGGTTTTGGTGGGGAGGGTGTATCTGAGGTGCATGACGACATCTCTGCAAGCACTTGTTCTATAGAAGTTGATATATATGTGTCCTTCCCCAGTGATGTGGAGGGTAAAATAAAAGTGAGAAGGCTCCAGATGTGTCGGAGTACTCAATAGTGAATTATACGTAATGGTATGTGTGTTTTAAAGGTAATGAAAAATGTGTTAGCTTGCTCGAGAAATGATGTTAGGATGAAAATATCGTCTACATTTCTTGTGATAAAGATGATGAAGTGACAATCATTATGTAATGCGCGCTGTTCTAATCTGTTCATGTATGTGATGACAAATAATCATGAGAGGGTGGATCCTATGGGTAAGCCTGTTATTTGTGTGTAGGTTTGCTATTGATATGTAAACTGCGATTTGTCAACTATTATGCATAATAATAATAGTCAGTGGAGTGAAACCAGAGCAGTTGAGGTCGTTGGAGGAGATACAGTCTGTGATGAGGAAGTCAGCTGTGTGTGTCATTACGGACGTGTAGAGAGAGGGGACGTCGAGGCTTAATGCATATCCGTTGAGTTTTAAGTGTTGGGGTTATATATATATATATATATATATATGTTTCTAATATACACTCCTACTGAGGCGCCAAAAGACGTCGTCAGTGATACATTTTCCTTTGGTCACTGGGAAGTTTTGGGCCTTTAACCGTCATACCCCTCTCGCCAGAGCGACCCTATCAGAGATTACCAGACATTCGCTCTAAAAGAAAATTATATATATAACCTAAACAATGTCAGATTCCCGTCGGCCAATAAATAGATAAAAAGTCCACTTATTTCTGTTTGTGACTTTGTATCCCACTCTGATAACCGAGTGAGTATTAAATTGGAAATAACTTGATGTGTTCAACGGCTACTCATTTTTATTTGGTTACACACACAATGATAGACGAAAACGTGCACGAAAAGTTTTGACGTGTACGGAAAACACGCTCCCAACGAACAGAGAGTAATGAGAATTTATGAGCGTAAACAAGCAAAAAAAAAACAAACAAAAAAACAAAAAAACAAATAGAATTGTTCGCGGTTTTCTTCTTCAACATTTGACAGCGGCCAGTTTTTACCGGAAATACACTGAACTGTTTCTTTATTTTCTTTTCTCTTTTTCCAAGCTTTAATAACATGAATCTCATTTTGAATTATATTTTCGCAAATTTGATGGAACAAAATTAATTTACTTTTCCAACGTCGTTTCTTTTTTATACTAATGAAACACGTGAGCTGCATTTGAGTTAATTACAGACGATTAACATTTTTAATTAGTAAAAAAACAATTACGTAAGTCATTTTTATTAACTCTGGAAATTAATGCCAATTGTGTTTTCAAGCAGATCTATTCTAATGATTCAGATTTACGTATTAATTAAACACACACACTTAGTGGCGTGCATAGGTCTGGCGATGCCCTGGTGATGCCCGGGGCGAATTCATTGACCGTACACCTCAAAGACTTAAGTATAAGTCATAGAACTGAGAAATATTATAGGAATGAGAAATAGTTGTAATATTATTGGATGCTCTCCCACAATTTAAATGTCCGGGATAAAGCCACCGCGCCCCTCTGCACGCCAGTGCACACCCTATGTCTTCAGAAAGAACACGTATAATGTAGATCAGAGCAACGATAGAATTCAATATGAAAGATTGACAATCACGATAAAAATAGCCAAAATATGTAGTTTATTTAAAACTGACCTATTGTTAACTGTGTGCTGGAATAATATTTGTCGTTCTGTATCATAAAATTAATAATTTTAGTATTAACTAAATCTTTGACTATATTGTCTTGTCTTTAAGTCGGTGTTAATTTCAACGACTAATTGACAAAGCCGATAGATTCCGATGAAAGTATGAGATGAATACTGAAGCGTTAGATACATAAATACTCGTATACAAAAATATAGAGAGAAATATATACGTACACGTGCATAGGTAGATATATACACACACTCATCTATATTTATTTATTGAAAATTAAATATACTATTTATATTAACAATTATATTTTCAGGGATATCTTGAAGCGATGGTATCCAAGAAATATTGTTTTCGAAATATTCAGATGTAAGAGAGTATAACTCTCTCAGTTGTACATGTAAGAGAAAATAAACATTTAATATGTTTAATTTTAAATAATATCTTTCTTTGTTTTATATATACTATTTATATATTTCCCAACTTTTGACTTTAAACCGTTATAATTTTCAACTTCCAATACATTCAAAGAATGGAAATACCCTTACTATTTATATATATATATATATATATATATATATATATATATATATATATATATATATAGCGGAGGACCTCTGAAGGTCGCACCTGAGTTCAAAGTTTTTCTTCTAGACGCTTGTTTTTCATGTCAAAATACCTTTTCACATTGAGAACTACTTTTCATGTTCTTTTTTTCTGACAAGCTTAAGGTGAACAGATCCAATATTAACATAATAATGTTGGTTGGTTTACTGTAAACGAAACGATTCGTAAAATAATTTGCACTTAAATGTGTTTGTTTAAAAAAATGTTTTGTAAGAAAAATAAAAATATCCCGGCTTTTGGAATGTAAATTAACTTTACTTACTCATATATATATATATATATATATATATATATATATATATATATATATATATATATATATATATATATATATATGTTATCCTGGGCGATAACATCGTATTAGTATTATTAGGACTAATGGATAACAATTTATATTAATTTGCAAAGGAGACTTTAGAAAAAAATTAGAAAATAGCTCTATACACTCCCTTTAATATCTACTATCTATGTTCTAAATGCCATATATATCTCTACAGTAGTTTTTCAATCCATATATACATGTATTTGCAAGCGGGGGTGTCTTCCTTTGTTCCCCTAAAATAACGCAAACGTAGAATATTACACCCCCTACACTGTCTACTACTTATGTTCCATAAAAATATGTCTAATAGTAATTTTACATCAATGGACACATTTATGTTCAAGGGGAGGGGTTATGCCTCCTTTGAATCAAACGAAATTCAAGTAAATATAGCGCACATTATCCACTGTTACGCCTAGAAGCTACGTTCCAAAATTCATAAAGATTGGTTAATTAAGCCATAGCTGAAATACGTCTACACATATGTTGCCAAACTGTTTGTATACATGACCATTTACACGAAATATATAGCTCTACTTGTTATTGAGCTTTATTATATAAATAGAGTAAGAATTTGTATTTATCGTCCACCCACAGCGGTAAGATGTGGCAGGTCAGAAAGTAAAAACAGATCACTCTGGCCTACAAAAAATGTCTATGCAGCCTAGTCAGCATTCCTCAGGCGATTATCAATAAACTCACACCTTCTCAAAGAGTGTGAAGGCAAAGCCTGGGAGTTAGACCTCCTAGAACTGCAGAGAACAATCCCTCAGACCGGCGAAATCGAAATCGAAGACGATACCGGTCTACGGGGTGTAGCATCCATCGAAACAGATGCTACACTTTGATCTCAGCCAAAAGGCCACATTCACAAGATTAACTCTGATATAAATATGAAAAAAATATTACCAGAATTATATATATATATATATATATATATATATGTCTCTCTCTCTCTCTCTCTCTCTCTCATATATATATATACATATATATATATATATATATATATATATATATATATATATATATATTCTTTGAGCTCCCAATAATGGTTAGCTAGTGCTGTTTTAGTTCGACGTTCTTTGTTTTTAAACCAGATACTATGACCACAAAACACATATTTAAAAACAAAGAACGTCGAATTAAAACAGCACTAGCTAACCATTATTGGGAGCTCAAAGAAAATGAACACTCACCAATAATTGAATGGAAAATAGTAAGACAGGCCAGTACATGTAGAAACTTAGACGACCCGTGTAGATTATGCCTAAATGAAAAATATGAAATCCTAAATTTTAAAGATCCTCGAAACCTATTAAACTCTAGAAGTGAAATAGCAAACAGCTGTTTACACAGAAATAAATTTACCTTAGGATGATATATAATAAATAAAAAATAAAAAATAAATAAAAAATAAAAATAAATAAATAAATAGATAAATAAAAAACTGAACAAGTTAAAATTTAAAACCTAAAATAGAAATACAAGAAACCACGTGTTAAAATAAATTCGCTCACTGTATTGACAAAACAAATGGAAACAGGATATAGGAAAATCCATTGTTAAAAAAAAAAAGAAGGATAGGCATAGGAGCGTCACCAACAAAGCCTTTGTTCGCGGGAAGCCCAACGATCGGCTGAGGGGACAACAAAAAATCTGATTGGTTAACTAGCAAGCCATGTATATAAAAACACCTGACAAAAGTAACTCCATGCATTTAGCCTGACGATTCCCCCCGGGGATGAAACACGGGATCCTCTGTGTAGCTTGATTGCCATATATATTTTCATTGCTTACTACCTAGCTCTACTTACGTATCGAGCACTGTTGAAGTAAATACTGAAAACTGACACATAAAAAATTATATCTCCTTATAATATTTTATGTGGATACATGAAGTACTAATATATTTGCGGAAATAAGTATATATATATATATATATATATATATATATATATATATATATATATATATATTGCGGAAATAAGTATATATATATATATATTGCGGAAATAAGTATATATATATATATATTGCGGAAATAAGTATATATATATATATATATATATTTCGGAAATAATATATATATATATATATATATTTCGGAAATAATATATATATATATATATATATTTCGGAAATAATATATATATATATATATATATATTTCGGAAATAATATATATATATATATATATATTTCGGAAATAATATATATATATATATATATATATATATATATATATATACGCTGTATACGTGTTTATTCTAATAAATATATGTTACTGTTATCTTGTAAGATTTTCTCATACTTTATTTATTTTTCATACGTCGATTGCCATAAACAGACTTTAAATCCTTTTATAGAAGTGTGTTGTACAATAAAAGTTGTGTTTAATACAGATTTGTTGACTGGCATCTTTCTTAAAGATTATTTTGTTACACAAATGTTTAAGTATGTTTGAATAAAAACAATTTCCGAATTTCCGTATGAACTTCCTTTACCCGACATATGCCTCGGAAGCATCTGCTGAAATTTAAACAAAATTTGTAAATGTGATCTTCCTGTTCGCAAATTACGACTGTTGTGCTAAAGGTTTCTACAAAATCAACACAGACTTTTAAATGTTAAGCATACAGGACAAAGTCGAACTCTTGATACCATATTTTGTTATACTAATGTGTAACCACTTATCAAGGCCCAAATGCTACTCAAGGATAAGGGTCAATAAGATCATCAGTTGGCGATGAACAACAGAATTTGATTATTAAGGTAGACAGCGCGACAATTTGTTAATATTGCACTTGAAAACGGTCATGATGGCAGTTGTGAAGCAGCCCCGTGATATAGTATTTCACAGATAGGAAGTGCTCGGAAAGAAACCTTGTTCATGCAGGTTCCGTTTAGGTTTAGGTACACAAAGAAAGAACATTTTTTTTACAGCAGTTGTACTTAGATGAGTTTTTACAGGGGAGAACCGTGGATTGGAGTCCAGTCGAGCACCTGCCGTGAAAATAAGGATAACATAAAAAAGGACTAATAACGTCTATTTTATGAAAAGGGGTTGTAGGGAAGAGTAGAGATCACCCCCACTAGATTTCGAAGTCAATTTGTTTACTCTGTCAAGGTAGGAAAAGTGCTCTGAGTAGCACCTCCCCAGATGTGGCAACCGTACTCAATCTTAGGACTTATTTGATTATTATACAGATAGAGGAGTGTGCCAGGTGTGGGGTACTTTCTGGAGCGGTGTAATGATCCAACTCTTTTACCGGCGACCTTAACAAGGGATTGGATATAAGTCTTCCATTTCACATCTAGGGTGGAGGTCAGTTCTCGGGACTTATCAAAGCAGAGTGATACCTGAAAGAGATAACTATATGCGGAACGATTGCATATCTATCCAAAAACTTATGTTTTTTTATGTAGAGCATATCAAGCACTCCAAAAAGGAGAACCCTGGATAACAAATTTTTTTTAAATCCCTAGTCAAATGGGTTTCTCCTTCTCTGACTGAGAACAGAACAGATACAACACCTTGACCCCAACCTGTAGGCCAGCATAAGCCAAGGGGCTATCTTTTATACTTAAAGATGTTTTAAATATGTTAATTAACTTATTAGGCTTCAATATGAAATTATTTTTTAACGCACAGTATATCTTACTTTTGGACAATGAAACTAGGCCCAGTAATAGGGCGTTAGGGTTAGAAATAGGTTAATATGTTGAGAAATAGACGATGATCAAGTTTGTATTTTTAATTATTGCTTCTGATCCTGACACAAGTAAATACTTTGAACGTCCAGTTAATGATTCCCCCCCCCCTCCTCGTCAGCCATCCTATTATCCGAATTCAAACAAATTGCGTTCCGGAAGGAGTATTCTATTCTATGTGAAATTGACAGAAAGCCAGTGTTCTTCTACAAGCTAAAAGAACCAATATTAAACCTATAATAATGCTGGTGTGTAAGCACTCTCGTCAAACTTTAGAATGTCTAGTTTTTGTCTCTGCAAATCTATCACTAAGCTTGTAGGCAAAATGTTGCCAAACTTGTCGAAACTAAAGAACACTATCGAGAGAAGGGAGAGTATAATACACAACTCGCAGAATTCTATTACGCCAAATATGCTTTAGAATTTCGACTATAAATCAAATAAACTACAAACGTAAGAGCTAGTGACAAGAAGAGAGTAGACTAGTGCAGTGGTTAACGAAATAGGTTATGTATTCGGCATGATGTGATTTCATTCTTCTGGCTATTTTAGTAGTCATACACATTGACTTTTCTTTCCTCTAGCGGAGACCAGCCCTAGTGAGGTTATTTGAACGCACGATTCAATTCAGAATACAGGGCGGCCGTACCTGTTAAGAACTCCGTTTGGAGTCCGTAAAGCAGTAAGAGGGCTTAGAGGCAGCCACAAAATAAGGCGTTGTTACACTGCTGCAACCCGTCGACTAAACAGTCTGGCAAAAGCTATATCAACTAGAAGATATATTGTTCCAAGAAAAGATTTCGGCAGCCGACATTTATTAATTATTATTATTATTATTATTATTATTATTATTATTATTATTATTATTATTATTATTATTATTATTATTATTAATTAATTAATTATTGCATTCTATTCACTGTTCTAAATCTGGCAACCTACACCCAATTGTGTATGCCATATAAATACATAGTTATAATTTGTTGCTTATAGAGAAGCCTGGTTTTTCTTTTCTTTGTGGATCATTATAATAGTAGACTAGCAAAAAAAGACTCCCTAACGGTCGTCTATTTTTGCTAGGCCGCAGCGTTCTTGGGTGGTGAGACATTTTTAGTTAAATTTTTTTATTTTTTTAAATGTGTCTCCAAATATTTTTTGTTTAAAAATGAAAAAAAAAGTTTTTTTCCGGCCAAAATTTTGTTTTCCCGCATCCCCCCCCCCCAAAAAAAAAATGGGTGGTGGAGGAATTCGAGGGGGGGGGGGATAAATCCCCTCCCTTAAAAAAATCAAGCGAAAACGCAGACCAAATATATCGAAGAACCAATTATTATACGATTATTCATTGCTAACAGAAAGAAATAGAAAAAAAAAATTTGTTTAAGTATTTAAATTAAGATTCTATTTTAAACTTTCCCCATTGACGCAATCGGTAGCGTGTCGGGCAGTTGGCGTTAAGGTTGCGAGTTCGAAATTGTTTATTGTTTATTTAGTCGTTAATACATGCCCTAATATATACATATACATATATATATATATATATATACATGTGCACAAAAAAATTATACATAAATATACGCTTACAAAAATATAAATCGATATATATACAGAAATATATATATATATATACATATACACAAATATATACATATATACATACATATACACAAATATATACATATATACATACATATACACAAATATATACATATATACATACATATACACAAATATATACATATATATATAAATACATATACACAAATATATACATATATATATAAATACATATACACAAATATATACACATATATATAAATACATATACACAAATATATACACATATATATAAATACATATACACAAATATATACACATATATATAAATACATATACACAAATATATACACATATATATAAATACATATACACAAATATATACACATATATATAAATACATATACACAAATATATACACATATATATAAATACATATACACAAATATATACACATATATATAAATACATATACACAAATATATACACATATATATATATAAATACATATACACAAATATATACACATATATATATATAAATACATATACACAAATATATACACATATATATATATAAATACATATACACAAATATATACACATATATATATATAAATACATATACACAAATATATACACATATATAAATACATATACACAAATATATACACATATATAAATACATATACACAAATATATACACATATATATATATAAATACATATACACAAATATATATAAATACATATACACAAATATATACATATATATAAATACATATACACAAATATATACATATACACAAAT
>OY744520.1:97055446-97057946 GCA_963556195.1 Sepiola atlantica
ATACAAATATATATATATATATATATATATATACAAATATATATATATACAAATATATATATATACAAATATATATATATATATATACAAATATACAAATATATATATATATATATACAAATATATATATATATATATACAAATATATATATATATATATACAAATATATATATATATATAACAAATATATATATATACTATACAAATATATATATATACAAATATATATATATATATATAACAAATATATATATATATATATACAAATATATATATATACAAATATTAATATATATATATACAAATATATATATATACAAATATATATATATACAAATATATATATATACAAATATATATATATACAAATATATATATATATACAAATATATATATATATACAAATATATATATATACAAATATATATATATACAAATATATATATATACAAATATATATATATATACAAATATATATATATATACAAATATATATATATATACAAATATATATATATATACAAATATATATATATACAAATATATATATATATACAAATATATATATATATACAAATATATATATATATACAAATATATATATATATATACAAATATATATATATACAAATATATATATATACAAATATATATATATATACAAATATATATATATACAAATATATATATATACAAATATATATATATACAAATATATAATATACAAATATATATATATACAAATATATATATATATACAAATATATATAATATATATATACAAATATATATATATATACAAATATATATATATATACAAAATAATATATATATATACAAATATATATATATATACAAATATTATATATATACAAATATATATATATACAAATATATATATATATACAAATATATATATATATACAAATATATATATATATACAAATATATATATATATACAAATATATATATATATATACAAATATATATATATACAAATATATATACAAATATATATATATATACAAATATATATATATATATACAAATATATATATATATACAAATATATATACAAATATATATATATATACAAATAATATATATATATATACAAATATATATATATATACAAATATTATATATATATACAAATATATATATATATACAAATATATATATATATACAAATATATATATATATATATACATATATATAATATACAAATATATATATATATATACAAATATATATATATATATACAAATATATATATATATATACAAATATATATATATATATACAAATATATATATATATATATACAAATATATATATATAATATACAAATATATTATATATACAAATATATATATATACAAATATATATATATACAAATATATATATATATACAAATATATATATATATACAAATATATATATATATATACAAATATATATATATATATACAAATATATATATATATACAAATATATATATATACAAATATATATATATACAAATATATATATATACAAATATACAAATATATATATATATATATATACAAATAATATATATATACAAAATATATATATATATACAAATATACAAATATATATATATATATATATACAAATATATATATATATATATACAATATATATATATATATACAAATATATATATATATACAAATATATATATATATACAAAATATATATATCAATATATATATACATATATATATATATATATACAAATATATATATATATACAAATATATATATATATACAAATATATATATATATATACAAATATATATATATATAATATATATATATATAAAATATAAAAATATATAATACAAATAAATATATTATATATACAAATATATATATATATATACCAAATATATATATATATATATACAAATATAATATATATATACAAATATATATATATATATATATACAAATATATATATATATACAAATATATATATATATACTAAATATATATATATATATATACAAATATAATATATCTATACAAATATCTATATATATATACAAATATATATATATACAAATATATATATATATATACAAATATATATATATATATATACAAATATATATATATATATACAAATATATATATATATATACAAATATATATATATATATACAAATATATATATATATATACAATATATATATATATATACAAATATATATATATATATACAAATATATATATATATATACAAATATATATATATATATACAAATATATATATATATATACAAATATATATATAATACAAATATATATATAAATATACAATATATATATATATACAAATATAATATATATATACAAATATATATATATATACAAATATATATTATATATACAAAATATATATATATATACAAATATATATATATATACAAATATATATATATATATACAATAATATATAATATAT
>OY744520.1:97062946-97115446 GCA_963556195.1 Sepiola atlantica
GAGGTTTATTCCTACTATTCAGTGATATTTAAATTGCTTTTACAATCCAAACAAACATTTATCGACACAGTTTCAAGAGGCAAATCCCCTATACTCCCGGCAATGACCTTCCCATAGTAATCAGGGAGAGAGAGGGGAAGAGAGAGTGGGTCAGGGTCCATTTTTCATTCTTGTGTCACTCCAACAATTGATGAATGTAGGAAGCCTTTGAACTGAAGGCGACTTTTATCTTACTTGGTTTTATTAGTTTTACGGCATATCAACCCTTTTCGGGTTATTTAATGTTAAAACAAAATACATATTGTAAACAGTCTTTAGATGTGGACTCGGGCATCTCTATAATTCGATATGTCCGTTGCTCGGTCTTAAGTAACCCTTTCATGCCTGATTTGTTACAGAAATTCTACGTACCTGATCTAACTTGTTCTTGAACCACGTGCCTTCAAGTTGAGCTGAATTCCAAAAAGACCAGTAAGGACAAATAATGGAATGAAAGCAAATCGTATTTCTTCAATGTCCCTGACTTTCACAAAAACAAATATAATTTGACAAATCAAAACTTATGATAATTTATGACAGCTTTTCTATTTGTTGTTGTGGAACAACAGTATGCATGCAAAAGGGTTAACCTTGCCTTTAACTTTGTATTGAAGTTTGACCTTCGAAGTTGAGTAGATCGATTAAACTGCTACTGCTTACTATTGTTTTCTACGAACGAATACGACTGAATTTAGAAAGGGGGCTTTATAAAACTTGTACTCACCCCAAACAATGCATATTGCCACTGAAGGGTAAAGGACTACTGTGATAGGGGCCAGATTTATAGGAGGAAACTTGAGTTGTGAGTTGGGCAGTAAGATGCTTGTTCACATTACATTTGAATGTCTGCAGTCGGGGAAACAGGAAGCAAGAAGAGAATTCCAAAGGCAAGCAGTCTGTGAAAAGAGGCTATCAGTAACAAATCTGCCAACATTGAGAAACCTTTTCAGTATAGGGGTTTGATTTAGCAGCTGGTCGGGTGAGTTTGGTGTATTTTCGTTTAGAAGGTACAGGTGCAGTAAGTTCATCGGAGCACATTACGTAGACGTACTTAGAAAACAGGCTCAGAGATGCAACTCTGCGTCAATGCGACAGGGTCTGTAGCTTAGCAGGCAGCGTGGCACCTATTAGATTTGAAATTATTTATTGCACCCTGTCCAAGAGAGAAAGGCTCGTGGTTGGTGCGCCGACCCAGATGTGATTTATTTCATGTCAGTTTTTTTGTTTTATTTTAGAATAAGATTTTTGTTTTTTTATTTTACTCACAACTGGGGATAAATCGTGGTTTCCTACTAAAGTTGCGGAGTCGGGGGGAGGGGAGTCGAAGTCTGACACATAAGAATACTAGGAGTCGGAGTCAAATTTTAGTCTCTGAAGAATCAATAGACTGTCGAAATATTGGATGACTTTAAAATAAGGAGTCAGAAGCGGATTTGAGTGCGGATATTCTAGAATTCAAGGAATCGAATAATTTTAGAATCCTAGGAGTCGGACCTAATACATTGCGACTCCTCGACCCTGGTTCCAACTTTTCCGAACGTTATTAGTACATGATTGAACTACGTCAATCCGATAGGATTTGAACTCGGTAATATCTAATTCCATACCCTGCAACGGCATCCATTATGTTGATCAGGGACTTCCAAAGCGACCCATACGCTGCATTTTGTCTTTTAGTTGAACGATAAATTAATGCATATTCTTTATTATAGAATTCGCTCCAGACAAGGCATGAAGCCACTTGATGTAAGGAGCTACAAACATACTACTTCAAAGTAAAAAAACTAGCTAACGGTAAGTGTTAAATAGATAGATTCCGACACAGAAAGCAGCAATTCTTCCCCCTTTGCCAGAAACATTTCTCATGGAATGTGAGGACTAAAGGACAAAATAAGAGAAGCGAGAGTTATGAAGATGCTGAAAGTAAACCGAAGTTCCACTTTCTACTCTCCTGTAGTCAACTCCGACCATTGTCAGTAAGCGTCTTCAAATCACGCGTCAAGAAATACTTGTGATAAACCGTCCCATAAGTAACCAAAGTTAGTTCATTTTATTGATTAAATTTAATACTCCTATTGTGTTCTTCATATTTCAGCTGACAATTATTCGATTCCATTAGAACGTATCCTCAAGCGGCTCTTGGCCTTGATAACTGGTGACCCAATATTAAAAACAAAAAGAAGCAAATGTTTGCATTGAGATAGAATTAGGAAAGAGAGTTAACCAATTCCACTGAACGGATTTCTGTTATTGATTGGCCGAAATCAAATATCAGCTTTACAAAAATGCTTATTGATAAAACCCTGTTCTACCCGCATTCTTGTAGACAAAATGGATAGCAGAAATCAGAAACGTCGACACGGTACGCCGATCGCGCTTATTAATCCCACAAAATCAAAAACATTCTTGTTGAAGAAAGAGCAAAAATGAATAGAATTTATGACCGTTAAAACAACAACAACAAAAACAAGACAATAAAACTGTGTATAAAAGTAAATACTGTTTTTTCTCTTTTTTTACTTATGCCAAAAATCATGTCTAAACAAAAAACTATAAAGAATTACTAATAAATAATTAATACTATCAGAAAACCCTTGTGTACTCTTGCTCCCAGCCTTTAACTCCATATTACAACTGCATTTCTATTTCTAATATATTTCAATTTTCAAGTTATAAATTCAATTAAATAAGCGAAATGTCGTCTGCATTGTTTATGAATCTCCGGCGAGAACACAGACCTCACGGTGTTATGGTAAAAACTTTAATGCAAAATTAAAACCACCATTTGATTACTCGTAAAATGTTACTCAGTTAAAGTTGTGTTTGATCTGGGTATAACAATATGTTTAGGTATTGTTCTTTAACTCCAACGTTATCAGGCAGCAGCTCATCACGTTGCTAGCTGGAGTCTCGTCGACAGACGAAATGCAGCAGTAATTCATTTGCTCTCACCCTCTCTTTCTCTCTCCCTTTTTCTCTCTCGTTGTAGATGTCTTCTTTTTTACTAACAACTCAACAACTCTCGTAAACGTTATTTAAACAAGAATTTCATAAATTCACTTCGATTTGAACACTCCCTGTGGGGTTATGTTTTCTTGACAGTATACACATGTAAATCCCCTACCTATCACCCACGATGGAGGGGTAGCTATCCAAAACCCAACCATTTTCCCATTTTGCCGATTCAGTGAAAAGAGAAAGTTCTGAACTTCCGATGTTCTGTCTGTGACATAAGAACCAGGATACGTATCTCTCGCGACTTTAAATGGAAATTTCTACTCTACTTAATTTTTACCCGACGTGGAAATTACCCATTCTAACCTTATTTTACACACCTGCATTTAAATATTATTCCATTGATATCCGGCTTTATTTTCAATTATATTCCTCGACAGCACAAATAGAGTCGCGAGAGCATTGGTTCATTCTACACTTAAAGAAGATAGTCTTTAATTTCATCATATTTATCGGCTTAATATGTACTAGCTGAACTAACCGTATACGTCGACATCTCAAATTATCCTGACCATTAAAATTTATGAAAGTTCTCCAGTCATTTAGGGCAAATTTTGAAAATCCCCGAGTTTTTGTATCAGCAATAGTGCGTGTATACGTCATAACCACGTTGATACACCAGTTCTCGTTAGATCAAAGAAGTTAAGCAACATTGAGCCTGGCCTGTACCAGATAAGTGATCACTAGAGAATACCAGGTGCTGTATATGGGAGGATGGCTCGACCTCGTCGCAAAGAAAATACAGTTTTCAAGATGCTTTTAGCAAGTACAGTATAACATGCTGATCCACACATGTGGACGGAAGTACTGTTCTCAATCATGTAGTGAAGCTCTCCGGAGAGAGTATGCTATTCGTACGTTCGTTTCGCTTTAATAGTGTGTATCATTTTTTTTTACTGTCAAATTGAACAGTAAAGTAAACTTGCGAATGTTAACCCGAAAAGTCAATTATTTATTATATAACATTTTTGTGTGTGTAAAAGTAATAACTATATATCTTACTTACGCTTGAATAGAGTCAAACATCCGGGGTCCAGTGTATAGACTGAAAACTGACCAATACTTAATTTGTGTTTGAATACACAAGCTACGTTGATTTATTATTAGTACGGAGTTTGCGGCGACATTTGATAATGAAAGCGTGAAAAGAGACATATCGTTTTCCTTTTTTTTACCTATATAACGAGACGCTAAGGCATTTCCATCTTCGTATGTCGGTCATCACCCCCCGCCAGATCGCCGAAGATACAATGCCAAAAAAGGTTTATTTGTATTTCATCTGATGCCGCTGTTGTGTCGGGATCTGTTCTGTCCAAGGATAGTACAATAATATTGTGGGGTCTACAAGGGTTTTGGAGATAGACCCATATAACCGGATACATTCTGAAACTATATTAATCAGAGTATTTAGATAAGCATGTTTCAGTTTGGCACATTCCAGATGAGTGATCACTAGAGAATACCAGGTGCTGTGTATGGGAGGATGGCTCAACCTCGCCGCAAAGAAAATATAGTTTTCAAGATGTTTTTAGTAAGTAGAGTATAACCTGCTGATCCACATATGTGGACAGAAGTACTGTTCTCAATCATGTAGTGAAGCTCTCCAGAGAGAGTATGCAATTTGTTCGTTCGTTTCGTTTTAATAGTGTGTATCATTTTTTTTACTGTCAAATTAAACAGTAAAGTAAACTTTCAAATGTTAACCCGAAAAGTCAAGTATTTATTATATAACATTCCCCGCGGAAAAGTACTTTTTCATACACTAGCAGGACCCGTGTTCCGGCGTTGACCGGGGGAAATAGAAAATAATTATTGAACTTGAAAAAAGTAAATATTAAAGAATTAAGGTAACTTGTTATTTGCATTTATATTTTGATTTTTCTAAGTCGTTCATTACAAAAAAAGCGCAAATCATTTTTACATACGAACCCATCTAAGTCTTTTTTATGTATGGTTGTTTGTTTTTTGGCTAAGATCAAAGTGTAATATATGTGCTCCACATGACAGCGACATCATACGTTTTGCCCTAAGTTTATACCGGATTTTAACTTACACCTTCTCTTTATTCGTCACATTTCTTCATCTGCTCTTCCTCCTATTTCTTCTCCTTGTTTTTTAACCGCTTTAATATCTTGATTTTCTAATTAGTTTGAACGACAGTGGCACAATAATAACGTGGGGTCCCCGTTCGCTCCGGACGTCCATAAGCGTGGTAGAAATATACAACAGACGAAGTATACAACTGTGGAATTTCCCTGGGTCCCACTAGTAAATAGATATTTTTACTAGTTTTATTTTACTAGTGTTATCTATTTAAACATAACTACATAGTGAAATCTGCCTCGTGTTTAAATATCAAATGTATACGTGAAGGTTATGTTGGTAGGAAAATAATGTCGGGCTTTGTAGCATTCGAATGTGCCAGTTTTGATATAAATGCTTATTTGAGTCTGTTTGTTTCTCGTTCCATTTTAAAGCAGAAAACGGCATGTACGTTCATTTGTTTAAAGGTTTACTTTAAACGTTATGTTCTTATAAATTCGAGTGTTCAAACAAATTATGGAAAGGAAGCAAATGCGTTACATCAACAGAATGGCCGTTAACGGAAGTACACGTCAGCGCCAGTTTAACCATGTTGCTCGTTGACATATCAATCTTCTACGCGACGAAAGTCGGGTGAGTCTGTCTGCAGCCGACACCGACAAATTAACGGCGGTACTTGAATCAGATCCAAGCACAGCTGTTCTATCACTTGCTGAAAACTAAGGCGGAAGTCGTACCTCAGTTCTGGACAAGCTCAAGCATCTCCAGACAAATCAAGGAAGCTCGACAACAAAACAAAAAAAAATATTATCATCATCAAATAATATATATGCAAGTTTAGCGAGAGAGAACCCCAGAAGAGTGCTCGCTAATTAAGAAAATTCAAAAATAAGAGCGTAATATGTATTTATATATGTATTACAGAAGATCAGAACAACATCAGTACCGTCGGTTTCAAATCCAAACAAAATTGACCTATCGTCGGTCTCTAATGCCGGACTCTATTCCACATCTGTTTATGTGTGTCCCTTATTTTCCGGGGAGACACACATACACAGATGTGGAAAAGAGTTCTGCATAAGAGATCAACTATAGGTCTTCTTTGTTTAGATTTGAAACCGACGGTACCGATGTTGTTCTGATCTTCTGTAATATATAAATATTTGTTTTTATCAACATATGTATACGTTCACCCTTATGAGAATCGTCAGTGTAGAAATAGTTATTCATACCGGTCGCAGGATACGAGTCATGTTTATAACTAAAATTCCGACGCTTTAGCCCTCGCGGCCATTATCAACAACCCGATAAATCAGCGAGAGATTAAACCTATTAAAGACAGCCATCAAGAGAGTGTTTGGCCGCTGAAAGACCGTGCATTTAAATACCGAAACATATATATATATTTATATATATATATATATATA
Source organism: Sepiola atlantica (assembly GCA_963556195.1). NCBI lineage: Eukaryota > Metazoa > Mollusca > Cephalopoda > Sepiida > Sepiolidae > Sepiola > Sepiola atlantica. Next base: position 97,069,471 of record OY744520.1, read on the forward strand.
TATATAATGTTTCGATATTTAATTAAAAATTGCTCAATACATGGGTAGAGCAGAATAGTACTTAAAAATATGGAAAACAAGCTATAAAGGTGATGTTTAAGTTTCTACCTCCTTACGTAACTCTTATCAATTCTTTACGAAGCAAAACACAAACAAATCTATGTCCATTGCTTGCTATAAGTATATTTTCATTTTCATTCTCTCTCTCTCGTTTTTTTTTTATTGAAGTCGCCCCAGATAAGGCATGAAGCCACTACTTCAAGGTCAAAGACTATCCAACGATAAGTGTTAGATGAATAGACTTCGATCCAGAAAACAGCAATTATTCTCCCTTTGTCAGAAACATAGCTCATGGAATGTGAGGACTAAAAGACAAAATAAAGAAAGCGAGAATTACGAGGCTGCCGAAAGTAAACCTTAGGTTCACTTTCTACTCTCCTAAAATGTACTTAGTTTAGCAAGCCAGAAGTCAGCAGCAAACGGTGTTCGGTCAAATTTGATTCCTGATATTAAACTTCATCCATAATATAACTACAGGCGAGCGTTTCATTTTCCCAAATGTATCAATTTATTTATGAAATTGTTAGGTGAAAGTACAGAATAGTTAACAAAATCCCTCTCCGCATGTTAAGAATGGCTTTCTAAATAATAACGTTATTATTTCAACACGGTCCGCAAACTGCGGAATATTATTTAGAAAACCATTTTTTACATGGGGGAGATGAATGCTTTGTTAACTAATCTGTGCTTTCATCTACCAATTTAATAAATAAATTTATAAATAAAAATTAGGACAAAACTTAGAAAATCAGAAGAGTAAGCGACCCAAAACAGGAAGTCTTTAATATCAGGAACTAAATCTGACCAAACACCGTTTGCTGATGACTTTGAGTCGGGTACTCTTCTGGTTTTCCCTTAGTTTTACCAATTATTGTAGATTCCCATAATCACCCTATGTTATAAGTGTGTTCGATCTACATCAATCGAAAAAAACAACTTTTCTTTCAAAACCTAAACCAAATACCCACCACAAAGCATCTCCACCATTGAAGCTAGCATTCAAAAATATCCAGGGGCTTAGAACCAACATTAATAACGTAGAAAACTTTCTCCTATTAAACTTCCGCATATCCTAGCACTAAGTTAAACAAACCTATAATCCTCAGTCTCCTCACAACATTTTCACATGACTGAATACCTCTCACTCTATCGTAAAGACTCTGACAAACATATGCACGGGCTAAGAGTTTATGTTTGGAACACCATTCCATTGACAAGAAAACATAGGCTAGCATCAGATGATCACGTCTACATGTGCTTTACTTTTAACCTTACAGCACAGCGTTAGTTACTAATAAATCTTATACTGTTATCCTTCGACCCAGGACTGAACCCTGCTACATTTTGTCTCTGAAAGCATAGATACAGCACTCTCATTTGACTCGAGTGCCGAAATACATGTATTTGGGAGTTTTAATGTACATCACGGTTACTAGCTTGTATTTTCCAGCTATACAGACGCAGCTGGTAACTCCACAGTTTCCCCATAGCGCACTCCCACTCACAGACTGTCACTTTCCCGACCCGCCTCCCTGATCGTGTGAACCAGCAAGCCTTACTTCTCGACCTGTTCTTGGCCGAGGCTTGTGGGACAAATGCCCATAGCTCGCTCGGTAACGCTGTTCACCTTGTGGTAATGATTGATATCACTCTAAAATCTCGTCCCAAAGCTGATGAGCTGTTGCTCTAAACAACGAAATACTCAAGCGGACTGATTGGGAATCCATCAGAGATGACATTAGATACGCCCCATGGAGTGACACTTTTTCTCTACCTGCTGATCAGTGCGCAAATGAGGTAACCGAATGAGTGAAAGCGGCTATTGAAGTACATGTCCTTATACGAAAATAGGATAGCAAGCCACACTTTCCAGAATGGTTCCCCTCGAAATGTGCAGCTGCTATTGCACAGAGGCAGCAAGCATTCCCACAATTAAACCGACACAAGTCAACTATAAATAAACAGAAACTTATCGCGTCAACAAATCATTATAAGAATGTAATAAATGAAGCAAAAAGTAAGTATACCAAGATTGAATCACAGAAACTAGGTACTCGCGATTTCTGAAAAATCTTCAATAGTGTGATGAACGATAGGCAATCAACAATTCTTCTGCTATCAAACCACAATGATATCGTTTGCACGGCAATTGATAAGGCTGAACTATTTGCCTAGTGTTTCTCCTTAAACTACACTTTAAACTCCTTAAACTACTCTCACCACAATTTGCTTTCTCATGTTCGGGACATCATAAAAAAAACTTTGACACCTCTAAAGCATGTGGGCCTGATCTTATACTAGTAATAGTAATAAAGAAATGCTCTGTTGAACTGGCCCTGTCATCTCCTAACTCAACAACAAATGCCCTGCTGAATATTACTTTCCTGATAGCTGGAAACTGCCTCTGTTGGACCAGTCTTCAAGAATTCTGAAAATAGAACTGACCTGTAGAATTATCGCCCATCAGTCTACTCCCGCTCTTCACTAAACTCTGTGAATTCTTTATCAATCTAGTGATAGTCGGTCACCTGGTTAATTTTAAATTTCTTTTGTACCATCAGTATAGATTAAGGCAAATACGGTCTACTGTGGATTTCCTAACGGTCATCTCTAAACGCATATACCATACATTGAACTAGACAAGTGAAGCTAGGACTGTAGCGCTTAATATATCCAAAGTCTTTGACAAAGTCTGGCAAAAAGGATTTCTCATACAAATTCACTCATATGGTATTACTGAACTAATATTTAATATAATTAGATCCTTCTTATCCAACAGAAGATCCAGGTTGTCCTCGTTGTCCGTTCATCCAAACAATATGACATAAATGCAGGTGTGTCCCATCGATCGATCCTTGGACTTTTATTGTTCCTGATTTTCATAAACGACCTCCCTGACGACATTGTGTCTGAAATGTTTATATTTGCTGACGACACTACGCTCTACTCTTGCCATGTAAAACAGATGTGCGCATATCCGAGGCAATGGCTGAATCCTTAGAAAGTGACCTCCAGTCTGTAGTGGACTGGGGTCATAAATAGATGGTAATATTAAATGCTGGCAAGTTGCCACATTGGGCGTAAGGGGCTACTGAGAATTAAGAATTTGCCATGGCAATCAGCGGTTGAAGGAGTTAATTAAGCTCCCTTCCTTCAATAACTACAAAAAACTTCTTCAACCACCGATTGTCGTGGCAAATAGCACAATACCTGAGAGTTAAGCGTTCAAACTTCTCGGCCTAACATTCACAGGTAACATCTATTGGAACAAATATATAGAAGAAATTGCCAAGGCTGCTGCAAATAAAGTGGGCTCCCTTTACAGTGCGAGAAAACTTCTGACACCTGACATTATCCTATATCTCTACAAACCCACCATCTGCCCATACATGGAGTATTGTTGTCACATCTGGTCTAGTGCACCATTCACTAGTCTCTTCCTCTTAGACAAGGTTAAAAAATAGTATCTAATCTAATAGGTTCCTTACTATCCACCAAGCTGCACCCTGTCCCATCGCCGCTATGTTGCACCCCTGTGCTTGTTTTACAAGTGCTTCAATGGAATGTGCTCCTATGAACTTGCTGCTCTGGTGCCGCATCGACGTAAATACCCTCGACCAACTTGTCAAGCATCTAACTCCCATCCATTCACTGTGAAGGTGCCTGGGAGGCCGGAAAGCCCTCTACTCCAATAGCTTCTTTCCTAGAGCTGCCGGCCTTTGGAACTTTCTTCCTGCTCCCTGTTTCTTCAACTGTACCAACATGAAGAAATTTAAAACTAATTTGAACAAGCATATAACTCCACGGCTCCCAATTTAGGATGAACCTCTAAACTTTAAAATGCTCCAAAGAATGTTTATATTTGGGGAATATTTATTAATTGATGTCTAATACCTATTGGCAAAATTTCACAAAAATCGGAGGTATCGGAATTTTCACGAAAGTTATTACCCCCTTTTTGCCCCATTGCCCAAACTAATTTTAACTAAATATAGCCCACATTACTCAGCTATATGCCTAGCAGCTGATCGTTTAATTAGTTTAGGAGCGAATCCGATACACAGCAATATTTAAACATCTACACATAGTTAACTTTATATTAATAGAGATATAGGAAAGTCGGCCTTCATTCTCATATGCTGTCATCGATACGTCGCGTTCTACGAACTCAATATTTCATTCTGAATCGCCAAGTATATTTGTGGATCGTGAGAGCACGTTCTCGTGATAATAGCATTAATTCATTCGTCTGATTACGAACGGGTATTAAATAACATACAAGGGTAGATTGCTGTAAACGAGAGAGACTGAACGTAACGATTATAAACAAGTACTATTTCTGTCTTCGTGTGTTATTGTTTGTGAGTTTGTTGATGCAGAAACACTTCATTTGGCACCCATTACCCGAGGGTATAACTAATTGCAAAAAATGTTCAGTCATGCGATGCGATGACTAAATTGATGCCTCATAAGAACCAACAAACAACAACAGAAAAAGTTTCATCTTCGATATTAGCGAAAAATAAACAATAAACGATATTAATTATGCTGTTTGGCGCTCCGTGTACATTGCACTTATGCGTGCCAAATGATAACGAATATGGGTAGGTAGCCGTGGTGAGGCGGACGGGTCACTCAGCGTGTCGTGTTCTAGTCCTGATGGGTCTATAACATCACTTTCACTAGGGAGGTTGGCAACGCTCATATTTTCCCGCCTTCTGTAACTACCCGTTTCAATCGGGGAAATCGATGTCAATCTAAACAGTATCAGGCAAATCAAAACATTGTATCTTGCTGAATCGCGCGCATCACGTTTGATATCTTATGCAACAGTTCACGTTTGAATCGATTTGTTCATTTACTTATTAATACTGTTGGTAAGATTATGAAACCAGAACCCCCCTCCTTTAATCTCATCTATCCCGTAGTATCGATGACCGTTTTGGCGCTAGGGATTACCTGGCATATTTCTACAGCCTCCCGATTTTCTGCTTTCCTGAGCATGCTACGGCCTTTTGGCTAAGATCAAAGTGTAGTATCTGTTCCGATGGATACTGCACCCCATAGATTGGTATTGTCTTGGCCTTCGGAGCTTGATTTATACCGGTCTATGGGGCTGTCCTGTGCAGTTCTAGGAGGTCCATCCTCCCAGGCTTCGCTTCCCCTCTTTGGGGAGGAGTAAATTTATTCCTTACTGCCTGAGGCGCCCCTACCGGGGAATGCCAACGGGGCTTCCCAGGCAATTTTTAAACCCCACTTTCCCGACCCGACCTTGGGTCACATCTTACTTGTGGGAGTAAGATAAAAACTGGCCTTGTGCCTGGAGAGGAGTAAATCAATACTCAGCGCCAACCATGTCCTCCCTTGGATGTTGCCCTCACACCTTTTTCTTTGTCTGCCCTTCCTTCTTTCTCCTTATACAGTTTCTTCACCAGATTGTCTTTTCGAGACCTAATAAGATGTTCACCTTTTTCACAGTGGTCAGTAGATTCTCATAGGGGCCCGACTGCTTGTATGGGTCTCTTATTCTCTTCTTCATTTGTAATGTGGTCCCTGTATGAAATGTTGAGAACCCTTTTATCCGGGTCTGCAGTTAGCGTCCACGGCTCACACGTATACCGAAATATGACTAGGCATCACCGACATATCGGTAAAATAGTGATTTGAGTTAAAACCGTTGATATTGTGTTTTGCTTTATCCGTTAACAGAATGTAACGCATTTTTGCATCAGTAAATATCGAAATACAATATCTATAACAAATGAACCGTTGTATACGATCGCATATGTTGCATACGATTTTTGTTGAATACGATTGTATACTTTTTATACGATAATATGTCATACGATTGTACACGTTTTATACGAATGTCGTGCATACGTTGTATACGATTATCGTTGTATAAGATTGTATACGATTATCGTTGTATACAAATCGTTGAATCGAAACACAGTATCTTTTAGAATGTAATCGTTGTATATGATTAGTTGAACACGAATTACTATTTTGCCCATGTGAGGTAATGTGTTCATAACTTCCTTCATGACTAATACATTATTGAGCACAATCGATGCAATATATTATATATATATATTAATTTTATACGTACATAAAAGTAATCAATGGACACGTGTTTCTGTCTCACAGCCGTCATCAGCATGGCTAACTTAGACAAGGATCGAACCTTCGATATTGATGTCTATAGCGCAGCGTCTTTACAATTGGACCAAGACGCCCTGTCTAGAAATATGTACGATTTTTATCACCTAAATATTTAATGTATTTTTATGTAATTATTTTTATTGCTGATTTCAGCGTTCGTTGGTTTTTGCTTACTATTATTTTGATTGTCTCCTAAGTGATTAAGATTCAGAAAATTTATTTTATAGGACGTATTTTTCGTTACTATATGTATGTTTATTAATGTTATACGTACATAAAAGTAATTCATGGACACATGTTTCTGGCTCACAGTCGTCATCAGCATGGCTAACTTAGATAAGGATCGAACCTTCGATATCGATGTCTATAGTCCACCGTCTTTATCATTGGACCAAGACGCCCTGTCTAGAAATATGTACGATTTTTATCACGTAAATATCTAATACATATATAATGAAAAATACGTCCTATAAAGTTAAGGGCGACTAATTTACTGCATCTTAATCGTTTAGGAAGCGAGCCAATCGAAATAATAGTAAGCAAAAAAACAATAAACGCTGCAATCACCAATAAAAATAATTACATAAAAATACATACATATACATATATATATATATATATATATATTTAAGGTAAAATGTATATATGATTTTCTAGATGCAATAGTTTACTTAGCTCTGGTTGATAAGGGTTGACTCCAGATTCGCTTTATACGAGGGTAGATAGCGAAATGGTTGATTGAATCAACTAATCTCGAAGAGCATACATGAACCTATAGTTAAGGACAATGGATCCATAGTTAAGTGTAATAAAATATACGGTGAGTGAAAACCTTGTCATCGTTTTTTTTTCCAATGAGTTTCCAACAACCCGGACGAGATAAACGTATTCAAACATCGTCCTCATCCATGACTCCCCACCCAACCGCTAAAGGAACAATACGGATACACCCGCCCCCGGATTTGTTTATATATCATGGTATCAGTGATTTAGATGAGTAAATACTAAATGTTTATCCTGGGTGTGAAGTAAAGAAATACAATGCGTAAAACTAAAAAAAAATAGATAGAAATAGGCTCCTACCGTTAAGGTGTTCGGTAAAATTAATAACCTCAGTTAAATGTTCGGTACTCCTTAGTAACCAGCCGTAAATGTAGAACTCACCTATAAAAAAGGAAAAAGAAATTAAAAATTAATTGTTCATTTTGAAACAAAGTTTGTCTGAACATTTTGCAATAAAGAACAAAAACATAAGTTAGTCGTGAGAGTTAATACCTCCGCCTGACAACGTAAGGATGGGCTAAAATATTATCTAGGCTTTACTTCATATTGTATTCCCAAACGTATCCCCTGAAAATGTTGATAATTCAAAAACCTATGTATCTGATAAGGGTGAAATTCTGCGTCGTGGTTACTGTTATCAAAGGACATTAGATCCATACATCAATTTTGGTCAAAATTTCGACCTTGATTGAGCATTTAAACGTCAAGGTTATATAAGTATACATATATATTGTTAGAGACTACTTGTATTTATTTTATTAAAGTTTTTATAATGAATTTATTCTGTGATTGCAAGACATTTCGGTGTATTGCAATGAATAATGGCTAAGTCACGAAAGTCTTATGCGACTCAAAAGTGGAAGACAATAAAATGAAATTGATAACCCCAGTGTGTTTTAACAAGCAAGTTTTCGCTTAACAGCAGGAATCGATAACTGTAGAGGTGTGAAGTACAACTGCCAAAAATTCTCAATATAAGTGCATGTAGTAATTTAGTTTAAAGCGAGCCTTAATTTTTAAAAAGTCCGGGTTTTTTTTTAGTGCAGAAGCACTGGTGATTTTATTGTATCGTGTGATGAGAAATTCTAAACAAGCCAAAAAGAAGAGGAAATCAGCATGTAGTTATTATTCCCTTTCTTTCTCTCCTCTGTCTGTCTGCCTTCTTTAAAGAAGCAATATGTAAGTCATAGGCGTTAGAGAAGTGTGTTATCATAGTTCACCCCAAACAAGGCAGGGCGTCACTGTAGACGTAAGGGGCTACTAAGAATTAGGATGAAGTTTTCGGGGTCATCCTAAGGTGAGCTGGGCAGCAAGATATCTGTTTACATTAGTTTTAAATTTCTGCATATCAGTAGAGTCGTGGAAACAGGGAGCAGGGACGGAGTTTCCAGAAACAGGCAGCACGATGAAAGAAACTATTGGAGTAGAAGGTTCTCTGGCATCTGTGAACCTTAGCAGTAAATGGATGGAACTTAGCTGATTATCGGGTTTGTCGAGTGTATTTACGTCGAGGGGGGAGGGACCAAGAGCAGCAACTTCATCAGAGCACCTTCCCTTGAATTACTTATAAAACAGGAACAAGGATGCAACATTGCGGCGATGGGACAGGGGCTGCAGCTTGGTGGATAGTGAGTGACCTATTAAGTTGGCGACTCTTTTTTGGACCTTGTCTAAGAGGGAGAGACTAATGGATGATGCACCAACCCAGATGTGGCAACATTACTTCATGCATGGACAGATGGTGGCTTTGTAGAGATATAGGATAATGTCAGGTGTGAGAAGTTTACGAGCTCGGTAGAGGGAGCTCACCTTTTTTGCAGCAGCCTTGGACATGTATTCAATGTATTTGTTTCAATTCATGTAACCTGTAAATGTTAGGCCTAGGGGTTTGAGCGTTGGCACATCAGGTAGGGGTTTTGCCATGGCAATCGGTGGTTGAAAAGGTTTCTTGTACTTTTGAAGGAAAGGAGCTTTTCCTTTGCGGCATTAAATGTTACCATCCATTTATGACCCCATTCCACTACTGACTGGAGGTCACTTTCTAAGGATTCAGCCATTGCCTCGTGGATGTGTGCGTCCGTTTTGCCTACATGACGAGAGTAGAGCGTGGTGTCGTCAGTAAATATACCAATCTTAGAGTCAATGTCATCAGGGAGGTCGTTTATGAAAATCAGGAATACTAAAGGTCCATGGATGAATCCCTAGTGTACACCAGCATTTATTTATTTGCTAAATAATTTATTTATTTATTTGCTAAATAAAAAGATATTTAAAAGTTTATTTGGTATTAAGAATAAGAGAAATACCCACAAAACTTTCTCTTTTAACATGTATTGGCCTAAAGTCAAGATGTAGTTTTAAGATTGAACACTTTTTAACTTTTCAGGTTAAGCCTTTTCCCCCTCTCTTTCTTATTTCTTTTTTTTAAACTTCACCGAATTAGACGTTATTTTATATGAATATAAATATTAGTGCGAACATAGTCGAAGCATAATATTTTCCGTTATTTTTGACGGAGGGTGTACACTTGTAGGTTCCCATGTTTGCTCAAAGGAACACTAGAAAAAAAAACCCAAATCAAAACCAACGAAAACAAAAACAAGGAAGGCGTTTTCCCTTCACCGTGAATGTTGAAGTGCTTATCAGTTGGACTACGAAGTAGGATTGCCATTAGCAGATACGAGTAAGCATCTACTTGCGTCCATTGTATTTAGACACTGCATTTGTAGATTCTAAATCTTGTTAATGTTAATGTAAGTTCGCCTGAAAATGAATGGCAACGAGAAAATCGCCTCTTGAAAACTATCTATGTGATTTTTATTGCCTTTACGTTTGTTATGAGAAGATTTTGGCGGGGAATTGGCTGATTCGATGAAAAGAAAAGGGTTATTAATATTAAAGCGAAGAAATATTATAGAATTTACAGCCTCCACTCGGAATTCTATCAATAGGCTACAATGGCTGCCAAAGAGGAAGAAGATATCGACATTTCTCGTTCTTTTGTGGCTAAATAATAGGATACATGTCGATTAGAACAAGAGTTTAATGAAACAAAGTCTATTTTTGGTAATGAAGTGGTTAGTGTGCCTTTGTAAGCAACTGGAAAAGCGGAGAGCGAACAAGTCTAGCGACAGATCAGAGAGGATGGCAACAGATATATAAAGAAAGAGAGAGAGAGAGAGAGAGAGAGAGAGAGAGAGAGATGATGATGATGATGCCGAGGTGCAAGCGATTGCTAGAGAGGTTAAAAAACTAACAGAAAAAGAGAGATACAGACTGACAGAAAGAACCCGAGTGAAAGTAAGAGTATTAGAAAAAGAGAAAAAAGGAAAAGAAATTGTAATAAAGAAAATGAAGATTAGGAACAAAGAGCTCTCTCTCTCTCTCTCTCTCTCTCTCTCTCTCTCTTTGTTCATAATCTTCAGAGACAGAGAATAAACCAAAAGAGGAAACAAAAAGTGAAATAGAAAGAGAGATACATACAGAGGAACTTAGTAGAGAGAAACGAGAGAGAGAGAGAGAGAGAGAGAGAGGATTAAGAAGACAACAATTGGTATAGGTAAACAGACAGACAAAAAGAATGATGGATAAGTTATAGATATATAAAACAAATTAAATTACGTTATTAAATAAGTACAAAGATGTAAACAAAATAAAATTAATGTAAACTACACACACACACACACACACACACACACACACACACACACACATATATATATATATATATATATATATATATATATATATATGTTGCGTGTATGCGTATGTAGTGGTGATTGTATTGATGTGTCTTAGATGTTAATCCAATGAAACTCCGGTGTTTATACAACAGTGCTCAATAACAAGTAGAGCTCTATTGTATATATTAGAAAAATACCAAAAACGGAGAAAATTATTTCACCTTACATAATAGGTTTGAATTATTTATTTCTAAAATCATTATTCCAGTTTTTATCAAAAAAACTTACATTATTTTAATTTTAGAAAATATTTAAAAAATTGACTTAAGGGGTTTAGAGAAATTGTAATTAAGAGGATATTGCGTAATTGGTATCTAATGTCTATGGAACCAATTAAATGCAAATCTGAAATGTTTGAATTTCAAAACAGGATGTTTTATATATAGTATGCCTCCTAAAACCGTTTATATATTCAAAAGAAACTGAAATTCTGGGCATATTATTCATTGATGTCAAATACATATTGTTCAAATTAAGCAAAGATCGGAGGTATCTGAATTTTCACGAAGGGCTTTCACCTCCTCTGCCCCACTATTGCATAAATTAAAGTAAACTAAATATAGCCCGGATTACCAACCCTTACACCTCACATCTGTGTTTCAAAATTCATAATGATTGGTTAATTTGTTGAAGAGTGAATCCTTTACATACAAATATATAAACATATATACATAGCTAACACACACACATCATATATATATATATATATATATATATATATATATATATATATATATATATATATATAACGATACCTGATTCCAGGATAGGTAAAATTAATTCTCGAATTCGAACAGTTTTGCACCAGTTTAATTCCTCTGACTAAGATAAAAATCAATATATATTAATACTGAACCTTATGTCTAGAATCATTATTCTAATTTTGATAAAAATCCATTACATGATTTTGATTCTAGAGAATGTCTAAAACGTAATGGATTTTTATCAAAATTGGAATAATGATTCTAGACATGATTTTTAGTATCATCGTATCTTGATTTTACTCTTTGCTGTTCAAAGCTGTTCTATTGGGCGAATTAATTTCGCCTGTCCTGGAACGAGTACTTTTCTAGTTTCTATATAAACACAACGACATATATAAACAAACATTTCAACGGAAATATGACTTAACTATCTAAATATCAAAATTAAAAATAAATAACACATATTATTAACACGTAATATAACATATTTATGAATTTTCATATCAACATTTTTCATGCAAACTAATGTACACCCGCTTCTTGGACGGTGTTGGTGCAGCACCTGGGTATGTCAATTTCCATCTTTACCTAGCTTCTACCGGTTTATAGCTAGCGTGAAGAAGAATATGTGAGATTTTGTGAAAAAAATATGCTATTTTGTATTTGCATGAGAGAGTACGTAACTACAATAGATGTAATTACGTATCGTTTTTTCGGGCAAAAACATTAAAAATAGTATTTTAAGCTAAACTAATTCGTTTTGAACTAATGCTGAATACACTTTATGTCTACTTTTTATACGGATTATCAAAAAAAAACCACTTATTTTAAAAAGATATCTTACGTAATGCCTATTTTAAATGTTATTCTGTTATGTATTCAATTTTAAAAAAAAAGCTTTCTGAATTACGTGATATTCAAGTTCTGGTAGTGATTTCCGCCTTAAAAATGTGTACTCTGACTATTCCTTTTATGTCAACCAATCACACGCTTCCATTTGCATACAGATAGACAAACTCAAAAACACCATAACTTTTTAATAAGATATAGATACATTAAATATCACCCTGTTGTATACGCCAATAATGTAATTCATTCATTTCGTATGAATCAGATGATTCTATTGTTGGGATTGGTTTCTCCGAAGTTTTTTCTAGAAAAGCATCGGGTGAAGGAACCACGTGAAGATTTCCAACATCCTAAGTTAGAGTGTTTCTGTGGAACGAACTGAATTCGAACTTGGCACACCCAGGTTGCCAGTCCGTGTCGTTAACCATTTCGCCACCGTGATTAAAAGTATATTAAAATGTTGGGAATAATAATGAAATCATTGAAGTACTATTCAAAGCGTGTTCAGAAAAGTTGTGTTTTCTTCTAGTGATAGAAGGTTCTGAAGTTTTTGCACTTTTTAGTCACAACTTATCAAGGCCAAGAGCCACCTAAAGATGTCTTGATTAAATGGAACGATTGCCAGCCGAATTTTATTAATGCAATGAACTAAGTTCGATTATTTATGCGAAGGTTCACGACTAGGTACTTGTTGACATTGGATTTAAAAACGACTATGGTGTACATACTGACAACATGCTTACAAAATTAACTTGCCGTCCATGTGCGTTCATTTGTTTTCACTTGTAGCGTCGCATGGTTCTTGGAGAATCGCCCATAAAGACCAATTAACGGAGTCTCTACGACTTCGTAAAATTTGCATATTAATTGGTAGACATGAGACATGGTAATTGAGAGACATTAATAAAAGTAAATATAAAGAGCAAAGTCAGTCAAGGTAGACACACCTAATTTTGGAATGCTATTTATTTGGTGAAGATGCGGGTGGGTGAGGGTACGGCGAATATTACGATAGCGTTCGTCTGTTACCGTTGGCAGCGTCATGTTCTCTGCGATGCTGATGTCATAGATGCTGGTATTCTACTCCAAACGAGTGTGATTATTCTCCATCTTGGATCTGAATTATCTTCTTTATTCAAAAACTGGGCGCGAATTTCGCATCAGTGTTATCAAATGACATGTATCTAATAGAAATAACTCATCTGTTTATTAAAAGCAACACTATCAGCATTAATGAATTTATATTAAACAAAATTGGGCATCCCTTATGATATCACTAATCTTATTTCAACTTTTAATATATATATATATATATATATATATATATATATATATATATATATATATATATATATATATATCGCGATCAAATTATTCTTTTGATCGACTATCCCCATTTTATGTATTAATATTTAGATTTAAGATTCATATTATTAGCATTATAATTTTGTCGATTTGCTTTTTTAAACTTAGTTATTCAAATGTGCAGTTTATTCTGTCTACAATTAGTCACCATTTCACATTTCCTATTAAGTATTTATTTACATCTTTAACATCTCTATTTTTCGCTCAAACATAAATTACACAAATCATCTGCATGTTTAAGAGGTTCCATCCAACTATCGCTTTTCTTAAGTTCCCAGTAGTAGCTGGATAAAGATGTACTATATATATATATATATATATGTTTTTTTATTATTAAATGTGCTTTTATGATTATAATATATTTTTAAGAGGGTTGTTCTTATACATATTTTTGCTATTCGGGTTGCCTCGATCCACAGTCGGTACTCTCTGAAAAGGTTTCTACGAGAATATAGTTAAGTGTTACGCAATCTCTAACCGTACTTTGTTTAGACTCAGCACAATTTAAGTCCAGTTACAGAGAACATGTAAGATAGCTGAATTGGTTTGATCTGTTTGTTCTACGGCAAATCAACCGAGTTAAACAATTGTAATTTGATAATTGAATACCGATAAACAATAACTATTGTAAACAGTACACGATTAAGTGAATTATAAGTTGTCATTTTATCCATACCTTCGGGAAGGGATTGATGGTTAATACCTTTCCCAAAATTATTCGTGCGTAAATGATCACAATAAAACCGATTAGATTTGAACTAGGTATAGCCGATTCCATAACCCATGACGTTATTCATTAGGCTACTATGTCCACCCCTACTAAAGCTAACACGGTTGTATTCAAATACATATACAAAAACAAAGTTGAGCACGTAACCACAGGACTGCTTCCATACAGACTGCAACATGGTCGTCTTCAAGTCCAATGTAAACAAACTATTGTCGAGCATTCCTTTTGAGTAATCAAATTTTGTCCATTTCGTCAATCCTCTCATAGTATTGTTCATCACCGAACTGACAATCTCATTAATCCTTAAACTCGCGTGGCTTTTGGCCTTGGTAACAAATGACACATTAGTATTAAAACATCCCTAGCTTTTTCGACACCACCCTCTTGGAGATCTGCAGGAAAGAATCAATATAATTCTACCTGATATGACACGGAAAGTCTTTGAGAACTTGTGGGAGCAACGACATCAATTTATTGCAAAATGCAGTTGCCATTCCTCTGATATCATTGTAAAACTAAATTAAAAGCAAACTATGTTTTATATACGTTTTAGAACTATAATACTTTTTTTCTAGATAGTTTACACTATGTCAAATCAAAATGTCGGAGATCCCTACGCCGCAAATCGATTTAATGTCAGTAAAGTATTATTTCTGTATCCATTAATTTTTCGTCTGAAAAAATGAAACATGACGTATGTATGTGTGTTTGTATGAACCAAAACACAACCAAAACAAACGAAATTAATTCGTATTGAAATCGCATAGTTTCAACCGTATTAATACATGTGCAATAGTAAGTAAATGTTCATTTTCGTTCGACTTTTTGATGTGTGTGGCGCCCTGTTTTTATTTTTTTTAAAGTGGAAGACCACTTCTTACGCCATGTTGGTATGCAGTTTCAACATGTTACTGGCTATCTTGCTTTCGCTTGTTGCTGGTTTTCAACATTTTGAACCGAGAGAGGGATACATCTGTTGTACAAAGCTATATCTTTTTATTTAGAATCTCAGTACAGATACTTCTTCAGTCAATGACAGTGTGGAGATGGAAAAGTTGCGATTCGTGTGGGCCTGACAGTTACTGATCTGTATACAGACAACATTAGTTTTATCCTAACATTTATTTTCTGAATGAAGGAGTGACACTCGTCTGATAAGACGTTGCTATCATAATATGTTCGTATAGACACCCATAACCTTCACAGTTGAGCAGCTAAAAAGTTGATAAAGTGTACTAAGTGATATATGGGGTTAATTTCAACAGTGATCAGAGTGTTGTCCGAGAAGAGCACGCACTGTACTCTCTCTAGTTTTTAAAAATTACTATAATTAACTTTAGAGAATTCAAACTTCATCTATCAAAATGTGATACTGAGTTGGGAGATTATCAGTTCGTAAGCAAAAAGAAGTATGTGATTGAGTTACAAAAAGGAATAGGCAGAGTACACATTACTAAAGCAGTAGTAATGCCCGATATATTCAGTTTAATTTAGTTTTATAAAAAGGAGCAAAAAGGAGTGGACGCCCTTCGTGAAAATTCAGATGCTTCGATTTTAGCGAATTTATTTTACAATGACTATTAGATATTAATTAATAAATGTTCCCAAAATTTCAGTTTCATTTGAGTATTTTAAATGGTTTTAGGGTGAAATATTAGAGGCAAAAAAAAAACTATTTTAAAATTCAAATATTTCAGATTTGCATTAAAGTTTATCAATAGTTATTAGACACCAATTAAACAATTTAAATTTTTTCATGAGACCCTTTATATCTTAAGTTTTACATTGCAGACATTTTCTAGATTCAAAATGCCTTAATGGGTTTTGATCAAAAGAGGAATAAGGATTCTAAATATAAGGTTGAGTAGCATTATATTTTGATTTTAATTTACTTAAGGAGACATACAATGGTGCAAAACTGTTATGTTCGGGAAATTTGGTTTCCCCGTCCTGGGACGCGTCGTCTTCTAATTTATTTTAAATGCATCCACAATCAGCTCATATGTAAAAGGTTGGGAATTATAGTTTAATTGCTAATCGTTCTTAACAATTATCTACGTAGGATAAACGCATAGAGTAAATGTGGTATTTTGGTGAGAGTAACAAGCATAAGATAAGCCTAAAAGTGTATTGACAAAATTACATAACCATCACCCCCCTTTCCCTCATAACGATTCGGCGTCATGCCTAAGGCAAAGGATGGACATTTATGATCATAGTTTTTGAAACCCAAAAATACCTTGCTACTAATGTAAAATATGTTGTCTAAATAAAACTATACCATTTTGTATTCATCACTGGTATCACGGTTTATCTAATAACGAGCGACACCGGGCGGTCATATTTATCATAAATATAAAAAGAGCACAGCTTCAGCCAATGATACATCAGTTAAGAAAAGAAAACAAAAATGATTTGCGTTCAGTCAGAATATGTGCGTATTAGGTTTCATAGCCAGCGTTTATTTATTACATGAAAACCTACAGAACAAAAGTGATGAAATGTAAGTTTGCACTGAAAGAAAATATTGAGACTAATAATTAACTCATTCGCCGAGGTTCACAATCACTCATTGTTCTATAATTAGAACCTGTATTGATGGCCAGTCGTGATTAATGTTATTTCTCTGCTTTGTGATAAATATAGTATTGACAACAGAATTTATTTGATTTTCATGAAGGATGGTGTTATTTGTCCGTTTTAAAGCGTACCAACCATGTAGATTATTTAACCAGTTAGGATACCTGTCCTATGACGGGTCCATACTAGCGTGGCCTTTGGGGGGCTCTTAATTAGCTGGAAGAAATCCAAATCCTAATACTTTAAAGCAACGCTAAATGCTGCAACAATAAAAACTATTTAAATATAGAATTTACACAACTTAAGTTACGAGTTTAGAAAAAGGTTAATCAATTTATCTTCTATATACTATAAAACAGTTTTTTTTAGTTTGTTCGTACGCAAACAAAAACATGTGATTGGTTGACAAAAAAGGAGTAGGCAGAGTACACATTACTAAAGCAGTAGTGTTTACGATGTCGATAACCGAGTTCGAATTTCACCTAATTCGAAAAGATTTCTTAACTGGATACGTGTTTTATAAATTTGAGGAAATTAACATAACATAATAACATTGTGTAAATATTTTTAAAAACTAAGTGACCCCTTTCTGATAATCCGCAAAAAAGTAAACATGAAGGGTATTCGGTATTAGTTCAAAAGAAATTATTTCTGCTTAAAAACATGATTTGCAATGTGATTTTTTTAATAAAAATAAATACGTAAATATATTCATCATAGTTACTTGCTCTCTCATGCAAATACAGACAGCGTATTTTTCCACGACATTTCACAAATATCTTTCTACGTAATAGCTATAAAGTAATAAAAGCTAGGTAAAGATAGAACTTGACATACCCAGGTACTGTATCAACACCATTTAGGAGCGGGTGTGAACTAGTTTATTCTTTACAAGTTAGGATCACATTACGGTTTGTCTTAAAATGATTTTACAATTTCTAACGTTTAGGAATCAACATAATTTTGTTTCTTCTAACAAACCAGAAGTTACACTGTTCACCCAAAGACTGTTTTAAACATTTTTACTTGTACTCCGAGGATCGGGTTAACAGAAAAAAATAATATCGAAAAACAAAGTATTTAGCATAAGAAGGTTAAATCCACAAAATATACAAAATAAACTAAGTAAGTCAGCAATGGCTGAGTTGAGTCTGCAAATACTGTGAGATCTGGTTTTTATCAGAAATATAGATGGTTTAATTTTCTTTATTTATGTATATATCACGTCTGTAAGGACTGAATTTATTTTTAAAACCCAACTTTTATGTTTACTTCGAACTGCTATTAAAAATGTCCACAATTCATAGCGACTGAAAAACCTGAATGTCAATGCAGTAAACAGCATAGTATAGTGAATGAGGTCCTTATAGATTGTGCCCAATTAGACATGCTCAAAGCCAAATGGGGTACACGTATCCGGCTAATTTTGAAAGAGTCTAAATATTAAAAGATTTGAACCCTGATATTTGAAATCAATCAAACACGCGTTTGAAAATGATTGAAATGTGTTTCAATTTTTAGAATCAGCGAAATCTTCTATAATTTAACGATGATTTGAAACACAATAAACTTAGAGAGAAAAATGATTGGTAGTTTCATGCTGCCTCGGGTATCCCGTTTATAAGAAAAAGATGTCCTGTTTTATGACAATTTTGAATAAGTGAGGAATAATTCATACAATATTTCATATTCGTATGTCTGCTAATCCAAAAGTAGTTAGCGTACACACAAACAGACGATCTGCAAGAATGAAGACACGTCTCTTATATTAGTATAGATTTGCTTTCGAGGGACGCATAGGTTTACTAGTTTAAGTGAAATACTTTTGTTTTAATTCGTAAAGAAAACCGACGTTCGCATTTATTATAGGACAATAGTAACATAAAATATGTCTTTTTAATGAGGGCATACCTTCACAATCCAAGCGATTAGATGAAGTGTATTAGAATAGATACTACGCTTTGATCTTAGCCAAAAGAGTAGTAGTTGTTTTCTTATTTCTATTGCTTACTTGATGTTGTACGTTCACATCTCCATATTACATAATATTCTTAATGTGAGTTACCAACATAAAGACACGAACTCTATCTATTGTCGAAATGAAAAAAAAGATTTAAGAGAAAAAGCAGAGTAATTCTTGCGCTTTCTCTCTCTCTCTCTCTATCTCTCATTGTGTTTGTGTGTATGTGATTGTGTGCAGACACACATCTGATATTATTGGTGTTAGTGCATACAGGTTTATTGAAAACAAACGGGTGGGCGGCAAAAAAAGTGAACGGCGTTAACCTTGTGACCTTAGCACATTGTCTGGTCGCTAAAAATGAATTGTGTTCGTTGGTGGTGAGCCTCGATGCTATATTCATTACTAGAATGTGTAATAAACGGAAAAAAGTAAAATAAAACAAACAAAAATGTAACAAAAGATGCAAGGAAGAAACTAAGAGCGAAAGAAAGAAAACATAACATAATAACAAATAAAAAAGAAAATAAATAAACTAATAAAAACAAAAAGAGGAAAGATCTCAGGTAACAAAATTAACGTCAAGGAGATGGAAGAAAGAACCAACAATATAGAAATAACCTGTATAATAATACGCCTCTCCGTTCGTTTGTGAGTGCGTACTTTACATGACCATTTTTTAACATGAGATCGTCCGATACCCAAAGAGTAAGAGATTGAGAAATATCTGGTTTTGCTAGGTATCAAAAAAATTAGATATCATCCACTTTAAAATACATTGTTCCAAGATCGAATAAACTAGAATTATGTCACCTCCTAAATTTAACACTTTAAAAGCTTATTATTGGCATTATTTTTCATTTCAATGTAAATTTAATTCATCTAATTGTTACAATCTATATATTAATCTGCTAAGCCACTTCATGTTCGAACTACGTTATCACCTTTCACACGCATAAAAAATGAAATCGCCCGATGCTGATTAATCTAATGTCGCTAAGGTAAAAAATATGACTTTACCCATTTAAAATGAATTATTTAAAAATCAAATTATGTCGCCCCGTCAACTCAAACGGTAGAATTTTTAATAAATACATTTTCAAAAGTGACATTAGTTTTATTGATTTAAAAAATATTTAACAGACATTATTTTCACAATAAAAAGACAGGGAATATTTATGGTTGTAAAAATAATTAAATTTCTACTATCTAAAATAAATAATGAGAAACATATTCTTTTATTTATTTATTGAAAGAATATTTAGTAGACAATGACAATTATTTTGATGGAAAGAGGAAGATTAATTTTTGTTCTTAATAGTGATGATCCTGATAAACATTTATTATTTAAAAATAAATATTATTAAAAATAAATTACACACATTGATGTAAAAAGCACTGTGGAATTTCTACAAGGTCCCGTTAGTTTTAAATAAATAAATAAATTGAAAAAGTGGCATTCGTTTTCCAGTCTGTAGTGGAATGAGGTCATAAATGGATGATAACATGTAATGCTGCTAAGACAAAGCTCCTTTCTTTCAACAACTACAAGAAACCTCTACAACCACCAATTGCTATGCCAAATAACACCCTATCTGAGGTCCAACGTTCAAACTCTTCGGCCTAACAGTCACAGGTAACATGAATTGGAACAAATACATCAAATGCATTACCAAGACCGTTGCAAAGCTTCTCACACCTGATAGTATCCTATATCTCTACAAACCAACCATCCGCTTATGCATGGAGTATTGTTGTTACATCTGGGCCTGTGCACCATCCACTAGTCTCTCCCTCTTAGACAAGGTAAAAAAAGAGCCGCTAATCTAATAGGTCCCTCACTATCCACCAAGCTCCATCCCCTGTCCCATCGCCACAATGTTGCATCCTTGTGCTTGTTTTACAAGTACTTCAATGGAATGTACTCCGATGAACTTGCTGATCTGGTGCCCCTCAACGTAAATACACTTGACCAACCCGACAATCAGCTAAATCCCATCAATTAAATGTGGAGACCCCCAGATGCCGGAGAGCCTTCTACTCCAATAGCTTCTTTCCTAGAGCTGCCGGCTTTTGAAACTCCCTTCCTGCTCCCTGTTTCCA
Organism: Sepiola atlantica; assembly: GCA_963556195.1. Lineage (NCBI taxonomy): Eukaryota > Metazoa > Mollusca > Cephalopoda > Sepiida > Sepiolidae > Sepiola > Sepiola atlantica. The sequence goes on from OY744520.1 coordinate 97,090,510, forward strand.
CGACTGTACCGACATGCAGAAATTTAAAACTAATGTGGACAAGCATCTCGCTGCACAGCTCATAATTTAGGATGACCCAAAAAAAACTTTCACCCTAATTCTCAGTAGCCCCTTACGTCTACAGTAGCAATTTGCCTTGTATGGGGTGAACTAATTAAAAAGAATATATTTCAAGAATATTTTACGGTAAAAAGAAAAAAGTATTTATTTTTAAAGGATTTAAATTGTAAATTAGAGCCAGACTGATGAAGGGGATCTTCTATGGTCAGTTGTCGAATGAGACCAGGCGAGTTCGTTGGCCCGAAGGTCACTTTAATGAAGTATGTATAATGATGGACCAACTTTCAGAAGGAACTCCTGTTCAAACAACACCGTAATAACACTGACAAAGGCTTTCTCTCAGCTGTCACGAGTTCGACTCACTATCAGTTTTTAATCCATCTGTTTTAAAGTCAGTTACTCTCTACATATGTAAATTAGTTGCGTACGCTGCAAATTGGTTCCAACTACACAAATCTGCTATTACGAACATAATTTATTTTTTCTCTAGAAAATGGTTGTCCTACACGTGCAGCATCTACTAGTATATATGAGTCAATAACAACTATTACATTTAAATCAACGCGAAGTAAAACTGGCAGCTGCTGACCACTTCAATCAGGGCACTCAATATATGCGCCAGCTGCATTAAATACTGACATTCTAAGATCAATGGTTAGTTAAACTAAATTAGGCTAACTTTACAATACAGGAATGGCGGGGGATATCGCCTATTCGGGTGAAATATTAAATGGCCTCTGTCAGATTAGTGGTCAGTATATTGTATGGTTTACAGCAGGCTTCGGTAACCTCATGTGGGAATATATATATATATATATATATATATATATATATATATATATATATATATATAACATGCTCTGTACCCTGTAATCGAGTATCATCGAGCTTATTTTTATTGGGCCAATCCCGGTCTTCACTGAATAAAATATCTTCTAAGTGAACAATCTCTCTCTCATATATATATATATATATATATATATATATATATATATAGCATCAGAACAGGTATGATTAAACAGACGAATTCTGTTATTTTTTTTTAACTCTCGCTTCCTCATTTTGCCCTATAGTCTTCATATTCCATGATCGATGTTTCTGACCAAGGGGGGAGAATTGCTGTGTTCTGGATCGGAATATATCCATCTAACATCTATCGTTGGCTAGTTTATTTTTACCTTGAAGTACTATTTTTTTAGCTCCTTAAACCAAGTGGCTTCATGCTTTGTCTGGAGCGATTTCCATATAAATATATGTATATAATTATTTTTACAATAAATGTTTTTAATACTTATCGACATACATATATGTTTCATCCTTACAGAATTTCAAATGTAGAGATAACTGTCCCGCCGGTCGCACGGTCCGAACCACGGGCACGAGTAACCTTTTAACTCAAACACAAACATCTTAATCACCATGGTCGTCGTAAGAGCTATGCAGAATGAACAAAAATAAAGTCTATTATTTTTTATCAAGCGAACATATAGTAAGCCGCCATATAGTGTTCGAAAATCCAATTGGACGGAACCTGCATTTAGCTTTTATTCACAGAATGATTTTTATTTCCATTTAATTGCCCAGTCGTAAAGGGACATATAGCCCTTTTTGTTGCTTGACAGAGTTCAAAATCATTGGCCGAAACGTGAAGATAACCTCACAGATGATAACAGTAGTCCGAATAATAAAAAAAATCCAAACCATCTAGCTGTATATGAAATAATAAGAGTACAGCCAGAGCTTTTAAATAAATACTTTTTTGTTTTATAAATATATATAAGAGGTTTGTGTAGTTTGCTTGACGCATTGTTTATTAGTATATAGAAATGTGATACTTAGAATGCAATACAATGCAGAGGTGTAACGGATAGACACAAGTTGGAGCAAATAAGACATATAATGGTGGAAGAAATTAAATAGTTTACTCGTCGTAGAACGGGTGTAAAATTAATTCGCCGAACAGAAAAGAGCTTCACCAATTGTCTGTCCATTCACGAAAATTAAAATCAAGATATAATTATACTAAACATCATGTCTATTTAAATTTTGATCCAAATCCATTACATGATTTGTTTTTATTCTAAAAAATGTCTCAAATTAAAGCTTCAGCTTAATGGATCTTAAGATTAAAGTGACATTCAGACAATCTTGATTAATTGGGTTATAATTACTATGAATCAAATTCAATGCAAGTCTGAAACATTTGAATTTTCAAATGAGAGGTTGCGTCCATATTATCCCTCCGAAAACTCTTATATACTTATATACTTAACAAGAAACTGCAATTTGGGGAATATTTATTAATTGATGTCTAATATTTATTGCTAAAATTTCACTAAAATCTGATCAAATATTTTTTTTTCACGGAAGGGCTTCCACCCACTTTTTACCCCCTTTGCATACAACTATATTAAAATTAAATATAGCCACTAGTAACCATCATTATGTCAAGCAGCTGTGTTACAAAATGTATAATGATTAATTAGTTGAGGATTCAATCCTATACATACCTTACTTTTTATACAGTACCGTCCAAAATTAAGGAACAAAAATAAAATCTTCCTAATCTCAAATAAATTATATTTTAATATTTGTGAAAATTTCACTACATATGTAAATTATGTAGATGGACTTTTACCGAGATTTTCAGATGAATTAAAATAATATTATTAAAGTTATCCACCATTTTACATATTTCAAGTGTCCAAAATTACGGAACATTAAGGAAAAATAATTGTTTAAAGTTTAAAACAGTAGGGTTTTTTTGTATAAAAGGATGAAAATAAATATTCTAAACTTTAATTATCATCACTGTTGCAAGTCACGCAACATCAATAATGTCAAAAAGAAATAAAACTAATTTAAGCGACAAAGCAAAAATCGTCAAGTTAAGAAAGGAAAAGTTGGCAATAGAAGAAATCGGAAAACGTGTGAAACGTTCAAAAAGTGTTGTAAGCCGAGTTCTCAAACTTTATAAAGAAACTGGAAGGTTAAGTAACACAAAGAAATCTGGTAGACCAAGATAGACAATGGCAAAAGAGGACAGAGTTATACAACGCCTAGTGTTAAAAGACCGTTTCCTTACAGCTGGCAAAATTCTAAACAAATGGAAGGTGTCACGAATGTTTCACGACAAACTGTGTCCAGAAGGTTGCAAGAAATAGGTCTTTTTGCACCATCTCCTCCAGAAAAGCCGCTAATAAGTAAAAAAGCAAAGCAGCTAGATTGGCGTTCGCAAAAACCATGTTATATGGTAAGAAGAAAATTGGAAAAAAGTGTATTTCAGTGACGAACGAAATTTAATGTATTTGTCAGTGATGGAAAACAATTTGTAAGAAGAAGAAAAAGCGAAAGTTTGGATCCTAGCTGCATAAAAAAAACTGTTAAATTTGGTGGAGGTAGCGTGATGGTTTTCGGCATGATATCATGGAAGGGGACATCACTACTTGTACGCTTAAATACTAGAGTAAATTCCACTGTATACAAGAATGTTGTAGAACAGTATGTTTTGCCAGCGTTGCACAATTCTGGTATCGAAAAATATGTTTTTTTTTATGCAGGATAATGCTCCCTGCCATAAGGCAAAGCTGGTTATGAATTATCTGGTTGATCAAGAAGTAGAGGTAATGGACTGGCCTGCTCAGAGTCCTAACATGAACCCTATAGAAAACTTATGGAAGACTCTAGGACATAATGTTATGGCAAAGAATCCGAAAAACATCGAAGACTTGTGGCTGAAACTGAAAGATGAATGGGCCAAGATAACTGTGGCCCAATGTCAAGATTTAGTGAAACCTGCAGTCGTAGATGCGCAGCAGTTATTGAAATCAAAGGTGGAAGTACCAAATATTAAATCTCTTTTGCCTTTTTAATGTAATTTAGTTAAATATGATATTTTGTTCCTTAATTTTGAACACTTGAAATCTGTAAAATGGTGGATTACTTTAAAAATATTCTTTTAATTCATCTGAAAATCTCGGTAAAAGTCCAACTACATAATGTGTATATTCAGTGAAATTTTCACAAAAATTATTATATAATTTTGTTTAGATTCAGAAGATTCAATTTTAGTTCCTTAATTTTTGACGGTATCGTATATGAATACAGACTAGCCGCTCTATGACGTGTTTATAAACATTAGCAATCCTTAGACCTTTTGGTAAGTACAAAGGGGGAGAATCCAATATTATTTCAAAGTACCTAAACGCTTTCTACTACAGAGATAATTATATGTAAATCGAACATGTACGACCGAAATAATCGACTTGGAATGTTGTTTTAATTTGTGGATTTAGAGGATCTTAAATAATCAGAGGAAAAGTGATTGATCCTCATTTTTTTGTATTTTTCTCCTTCCATGCCGCCACTCAACCATTATCATTATCCGTTTTCTTCGTTCACTTACTGGCCTCATCTTCGCACCCTTTCTAAAGATCAATCATCTTTTTATTATCGTTACACACAGTTTTCAAGGTTGCTGAATTTGCGCTCTATACGACGCGTGCTTTATTTAAAACGGTACCAAAATATATTAACTCACAAAAATTGATCTACTTTTAAATTATTGTAATCGATTTATCCATTATTTATATCTATTATTAAAAATGTAACCCGTAATATCAGATAAGTCGTGTTTGGAGGCAAAAACAATAACAAAAAAGAAAATTATAATGTCCTATTTCCCCCCGACCTGCTCAACACCGGAGCCAAGAATGCAGAACAATCGCCATGATTGTCTTTTGTAAACTTTTAGCCAGCTGTTCAGCTTCGCCTGGATCAGAAACAAATTGGACGTTCAACAAAGCGATTTCCAATCGTTGTTTGTGTCGATATCAAATCTTGCAGACCCTTTTACCAACGTTTCTTTTGATATAATAACGATTTCTATATTTACCAATAGCATTCATTTATACTAGCGGGACCCGTGGAAATTCCATGGTTGTGTCTTTCACTCGTTGTATATTGTTGCCGTGCATTCTATGGAACGCATACCCCACAGTATTATTGTGCCAACTTAGTTCCAACTGAAACATACTTATCTATATATTTGATTATGAGGGTCAATCCCCATAATCTTTGTAGAAGTTTGCGATATATTTGCAGTCTATGGACGCCCGACGCGAACGCAGACCCACGATATTATTGTGCCATCTGTAAACAGATATTACACTTTGATCTTAGCGTGAAGGCCAAGATAGTGTATTTTACTTCGTGTTTCACGTTAGACACAACAGAAACATCAGATTAAATTTTAAAGAATTACTATTTTAGAGATTGCATATTTGGCGATAAGGCGATCTCAACATTAATATCATTTTTGAATTATACGAAATCATTCATTAATTCATGCTCTTCTTTTTTATGTTAATTGCTACATTTCCTTGAAAGGCCTTTCTCATTAAATCGATTTTTCGTTATTTTCTCGAATTAAATCATATATATTTCACATTATGTTTTAAATTTATTAACATTTTCAAATTTGATTTTTACGATTACTTCAATATATAGCGCTTCTGTTATGTATAAGTCGCAATATCAGTTAAAACGTTCACAAAAAGCTAATCATATACCTATTATATATGTAACTAGAGATAAGTAAGTTGGGAAGTCAATTTCTTACAACCGTCCAACAGATAACAGCATGTAAAATGGACGTTAAATCAAAACATCAAGATGATGTACACTATCCGTCAAGAATGAAGGAAAAAATTATGCTTCGCCAGTGTTCGTACAAATATTCATATAAAATCATAAACTTACATAAGAAATTTCATGATTTTCATATATTAATTATTATTATTATTATTGTTATTTGTGATAACCTAAAGAAATAAGTACCAGCGTTGGAGGATTTCTTTGTGAGTTCATTTCAGGCGGTGAAGGTTGCTTGAATTGCCGTTTGCTTTCTCGCTTCCTCTCACCACATGAAATTTCTTCGTCTGGAAGCTAGAAAAAAGTGTGTTTTTACTCGCTAACTTTTGTGGAACGAGACGGATTCATGTTTATTTATATACAAAGAAATACACATTGGTCTTTATCATAGAGTTGAGGATAACATCAAAATAAACTTCTCAAAAACGGTTGCTTAGATATGAATTCCGAAACTGAACCGAATCAAGAGAGTAGACTTTGTACAAATAAATGACTCAATATCTTTTAAGATAAGTTTTATCGTATTACAGATTTAAGAATCGGATTTTTGATTAATTTGAATTTGTATGCAAATGTATAACACCATTTTGAAATATATTACAACACCTCCCTGCGAAAAGACGAGGCGGGTGAAACTTAATTTTGTGTGATACTTGTAAGCATTGGGTACACAAGAAGCACAGTGGAAGTGCTGGTAGGTCGATAGAGGATAACCAGTTTGTCCGCAAGAGGTGTAAGACAATAGAGACAAATGAGAACTTAAATATGGAGAAAGTATATTTGGATAGGCGAAACTATTGAGATTATTCGGAAGTATTTTACTTTTGTGATACCATTAGAGCACAGTGAGGATCAGGTGTACGTATGAGTGCAAGAGTTAGGAGTGGATGGAGTAAGTTCAAAGAATGTTTGCTATTATTAACAAGCAGAGCGTTACCAATGCCAACCAAGGGAAGAGTTTATCAAGTATACGTACGCAATGTGGTGGTGTATAGAAATGAAACCTAACAAGTGAGGGTTGAGGACATGAGTTGCATGGAAAGAAACGATATGAAAATGATACGATGGATGTAATATGAGTCTTAAAGACAGACTTAGATCTCACGGTGTCAGATGTAGATTAAATTTGGACAGTATAGAGAGATAGGTTCTGAACAGGAGACTTCGATGTTATGGCCACGCTGAAAGAATGGATACGTTGATGTACAAGAGATGTGGTAGCAGGGTCAGTTGGCAGGGGAAATCCAAAGAAAACCTGGGAGAAAGTGATAAGGATGTACTTGAGAAATAAGCGGGATAACTAACGCCTTGGCCAGAGATAGGTTTGTTTAAGAGTCATTTTTTCAAAGCCGTCCAACACATGCCAGCATGTAAAACGGACGTTAAACCGATGATGATGATGATGATGATGATGATGATGATGATGATGATGATGATGATGATCTTAAGAATGGATACTATTGTATTGCAGTAATTTTGGGGTTTGAAACCGTTAGAATAGTTATACAAAAATTGAATGTAAAAATAATTTAATCTTAGAGTTAATAAGAATATACTTAATTTACTTGGTTGTTTCATGACGTCATCAGGAACAGAGACGCTGGGAGAATGGCGCTCGTCTATTATATACGAACGAGCATTTCTGTGTTGGTCCATAGTGACGTCACGATCAAGCAAAATACTTTATGGAAACGAGATATGCTTTGCTAACCAGTGATAAAGTACTCTGAAAATGATATCTCGTCAGTGGAGCAACGCGATTTTGTGAATGAATACAATACTATTTTTTATGAATGAATAAGGCGATTATATTTTCGAACTTATCTCAATATGGCGGCTATTATATAATATATCATTACGTTCGATCTTGTGTGTACGAATTGTATGGGGCAAGAATTCTGGGGATTTTTTTCATCTTAACCTGTCGTTCAGTCTCACTTGTTACTCATGATCGAGTTTACAACAGCTATGTTCGTACTTCCATGTTATATACGAGTGAATAGTAGGGCTCCCACTAGCTCTGTCTCTTTGAGGATGCAGAGGAAATAGATGGCTATGGTTTTCTGGATATGTAGCGTGCGCCTTGACAACAGAGTTGGTTCTGCCCCCTGCTAATGAGGCTGAATGTTCCCATACTGGGGTCAGCTGGATAAACGGATGTACACGCATCTCAACTGAAAGTAAGCGAAGAAAAAGCAGGCCGAGAAAGACTGAATAACTCAGTCAAAAATGACCTCAAGCAATGGCACATCGAAACCAAATGATAGAGTTCTATGAAGAAAGTCACCCAAGCAGTCTGTTATGTTCTTACAATAACATGTGTTTCCCTTGAAATAAAATGTCTAATCATTAAGCAATCATTTTATTTTTTAACACGATTTGCAATTATTGGATTTAAATTTCTCAGTAAAATTTCCCATCAAATCACATTCTCCAATGACATTTTCATTCTCCTGTCTAATATGTTTCCATATTTTATATTTTTGTTTTAACAGTTGCTTATATTAAACTTGAATTTCCATCTGTCAATGGAAATAGCCCCTTTTTTTCTTCATTTTTTTAATTTGATTAATGCGATGAAGATTCTGCTAATCATTGAAATTCTACAGTTTGTCAATAATTGTAAAATCATTCTAAAAATTCACAACAATTCTTATACTGAGAAATGAGTAACGAATCCGTTTTGTACGTCTGTCCAGAAGGGATTTAGAAATGGTTCCAGTTTTTGTATAGAAGAATTTCTGAAGAAACCCATAAATACAGCAGAAGATTTGCGATTATTGTTTTCGTTTGTTGACAGTCGTTAAATTCTAAGGGTTCGCTTAGTGTGTTCGGAATGATTGTATACAAATGAAAGAATCCGTGTACTTCCAAATGGCCACCATGCAAGATATGGAAGAGGCACGTTAAACGAAGAAGATCATTGCATAATTGCAATAGAAAATTAAAATATATGATTATAATAAAACACGTAACAATTACTTAACCCATCATAGATTGATTAACCGTAATACAAATAAAACGAACTAATGTCTGTGCCGAAATTTCGTTTTAGATTTTAAAATGGTAGACGTACAAATGAGTATAATATCGTTAACTCTATATAACAGAAGAACTAATAAAACTTCGCCAAACTCCAACAAAGTTGACATTTAAAAGGAAAGTATACCTTTTATATATGAACGAAATAGGGCCAGTTTAATCTCAATATCAGCAAAAGGGGCGTAACCGTCAATCTGTCGCCCGATTGATGGCTGTGAGACATGGCCAATATAAAGTAGTCAATCGGTGGAAGTGAGAAGTTGTTGACAATGACTGCCTCCGCTGCATTTTGCATTACATGCGGATCGACTGTGTCCCAACTGCTGTTCTCCACCAACACCTCCATTTGAGGTCTCTACCGTCTGTCCTATTGCAGCGACGCATCCGATGATAGTTGGGGAATGCAGTTCGTCGCCCGGACGGAGAGCTAATTCACGATGTAATCCTTCCTACTTTTATTTCTTTGTGATGCACGCGTATCGACTGAAAGCTGGGGAACTGGACAACAATCATCAATAAAGACGGCTGAGCTCTCAGGTCCACAGGTGGTCGGCCCTTGACGATGGAATCGCGATTGGTTAGTACGACCATGCTCAAAATCGCCATGCATGGGCTGTCGTGGTTCGGCATGTAGTGCAGGCCAGGAAAAGAACCGGCTCAATCCGATCAAGGTGACTATTGCAATAACAACAACACCCCATAAAGTCTAACTCTTTCTCATCGTAGTAGGGGGTAACATGGTAGTTGCAGAGCTATGCCGACTGGAACTCCGGTTCCTGTCATGATCACTCATGGCGAACAGGTTTGGCACGGAACGGTATTAGAGTCGAAACCCGGTTAACGGAGCTCTGACAAAAATCCAGGCTCCGTCGTCTTTAGGTCGACTCTACCTCTGCGTGTAGCAAACGAAGATGTGTCAGGGACGGAACTGAAAATCAATGTAGTGAAAGTGGCAACTTTTGAGACATTCTTTTGTATGATCTGGACCAAACTGTCCTCGACTTCGCATGCAACCGTTGAGCTTTTCTGATCTTGGTCAATGCGTTACCGAGTAGCTTCGATCAACGAAGAGGACTTCATGCAGAAAAGTCAATCCTGAGGCACGATCTTCGTGAGTTCTATGTGAAAATTCCACTCGCCTAACAAACAACAACAAAATAGTGGACAAACGAAACCTGGCGGTGCTGTTCAGTTAAATAATCTCTAGCAAGTAAATAGATTCGCAAATAGATTAGCAAATAGAAATCCATGGCATTGTCTTTATTTCCAAAAATAACAGCTGACATTTATTTTATGACGTCACCAGACCATCGAAGTACCGACTTCAGGATTATAACCATAATAGATTTCGATGACATTTTTATCGAGGACTTCCATGTTAGTGACCTTTTCCTGGCATCGGATTCATCGGAAAATACGGAGCGTTGGTTTTGAAAATAATGTTTTGGAATTTTTTTAGATCAGGATTGATAATTTGTATCGTTTGGATTATTCGGATCAATGTTCTCATCTTGAATATATTTCACACAACGTTTCGGCTGATGTAACCTCTAACTATCGTCGGAAATTTCTACGGAATTTCGGATAAAACCCTTCATTTAATCCACGAGGAAAGACTGTTCTTGTTCCGTCAGTCATGACCGGGTAGAAGTAATAATTATTATGTCATTTTTAGTTGTTATCGCCTGTAGTAAGGATTGAACCTTCAACCGATAGAAGACTGTCACTTAGAACTGATTACTATTTAATTATATTCTTAGTATCGCTTATACCGAGAATAACATTCATAATGAGAACATTCGTTTAAATAATCTAAACCGTACAAATTTTGGTAATAGGTTTCGTAGTCATGTAAAAGTAATGCGTGAACCACAACATTGTGTATTTATTTTATATCGTGTGTGTAATTTGATGTCATGACGATTTAGAACTTCATTGTGAAGCCGTCACACAGTTTTGTTTGCTTTGCAGAATCGGGTCGATATGTCTTTGTTAATTGAGCCATCCTCCGCTAGTTATACTGTTGGATACTGCTTACCTCAAACTGTGTGTACCCAGGTGTCGTTGCTGCTGGCTGGTGTATCGCGGCCGTTGAACAATAACATGTGGGCGTCGCACATATGGGTAAAGGGTTTTTATTTCAACTAAGACACGACAGAACTAGAAGCAGTTTGTACGAGAGAGAGAGAGAATAACAGAGAGAGAGAGGAGAAAGAGAGAGAGAGAGAATAATGGATTACTTGGGGAGATATTTACCATGCCATCTTGGTTGGACGTCAGGACATTGCGGACCCTGCGTACAGGCAGCAGACCGGCCGTTTTTCACGTCAGCCTCCGTTGGTGGACAAGATCAAGAGACAGAATCAGCCCCGAACGGACGTGACGTCATTTCCGACTTTCGCTTTCACCCTTCACCTTTCAGGGCGTCCTCCGACTTTTTGGGGACCCCCCGCTCTCTCTCTCTCTCACTCTCTCTCTCTCTCTCTCTCTCTCTCTCTCTCTCTCTCTCTCTCTCTCTCTCTATCACTATCTCTCTCACATCCCACTATCTAACAATAATTGTTAGTGTTTAATAGATCTGAAAATAACGTGCATCACATTCAATAATGCTCTCAAACTCTCTTTTACTTAAATCTAGTTGTGTATGAGATTTGTGTTTTGTTTTAGAAGAAGAGCAAAGTGTAATTCACCAAAGCAGATGAGAGGCGTATTATGTCGACTGCAAACTAAAGTTGTTATTTTATTTGCTGCTTTGTTTTTCATTTTTGAGGCTTTGCACAAACTATCTATTTTAGGGGGCCGCGGCAAACAACAGATATTAATCAATGATATGACATCGAAAGTATTTGTACAAACTTTCCTCTACAAAAGGTCATATCGATCCTTTTCCCGCTCGATGAGCAGATATAAACAAGTAAGGGGTAAAATATGCACCGTGGCTTTTGATGTTTATATTTATTTTGTATTTGATTTCATTAGATTAAATTGGGAGAAGGGAAACAAATTCGGAAAGGCAGATTCTTTCATAAAAGTAAAAGAAATCATTTCATTAAACATTATTTGATTTAAGTTTACAATTTGTCTTTTATTCTATCTCTTCTCTTTATTTTTTTTTCATTATACGGCAATCATATAGATTGGCGTCCTCCAACATGATACGATAAAAATGTGTATAAGCGATGGAAATGATTTTATGTTGTTGTTGATTTTTAAATCATATTTAATGAGGAAACATTTCGAGGAAAGATCTACTCATAATTACTCATGTAACCGGAAGAAAAGCACGTTTGAAATGTTTAAATATGCTACAAGAATGGAGTCTGAACAACTACAAAATGGCCGCCATTGTCTCTTTTTGACAGACAATGTATTACAACGTCTGTTTCCCCTATTACTGCGTAACAATACATTTATTTTAACTCCAAAAGGTTCCTCATTAGATAATATTAAAAAACACAACAGCATAACACCATTTTCATCGGCGATGCGCAATCTTTTGCATTATGTTTGGGGTTGCCAACCTATATGATTGCCTATTTTACTTAAGTTTGTTCTCAGAGATCAACATGCCTCTTTCCTTATACGAGATTTCTTTATAAGATACATAGATATCCAAGTGTTTATTTAAGGTACCGTACATCTCACACTTTAAGTAAGTATAGCAGTTAACAACAATCATATCTATCTATCAGCGTATGTCTATTCAATATTCAATGAAAAATGCCAGTATACTGAAATCATATGCCCTTAATAGGGTTAAGATAAAAATTCATATACACTAAATGTACAAAAGCAAGGAAATTCCCAAATTGTTACACTTTTATTGTCATTAAGGGTATGCGAGCACAACAGGGCTATGTATTTTACTGGTAGCGCACCTCACACACTTCATCCACTCATGCATAGATTTTTATACTGTAGTGATGTGATAATGAAATGGTTTGGTTGATATGTAGTCATACCCTTAATGACAATAAAAGTGTAAACATTTGGGAATTTCCTTGCTTTTGTACATTTAGTGTATATGAATTTTCATCTTAACCCTATTAAGGGCATATGATTTCAGTATACTGGCATTTTTCATGGAATGTCACTACTTGCCTTCTCATAAGGTTTTTTGGAATTTTCTGGAAAACTAAGGTATATGGTAAACTGAAATTAAAATGCCATTAACTAGACCCTAGAACCTCTATCTCTGACAAAAATCAGCTGAATCCATCAAATAGTTGATGAGATACAGGGTGGCACATACGTACGTACGTACGTACGTACGTACACACAGATAACATGATTTCATGATTGAACTTTCTGGATCTCTGGGTTGCATTGACTAATGATGCTGACATTCTACACACTTATAGAACCTATCAAATAAATTTTTTGTGCACAGTTTTAACTAATTTGGTTTATTGTTTTTTGAGTTATGATTGATCAAAAAAATGAGATTTCCAGCATAGGCCATTCGTGAAGTTTATTATGGGATAGAGCGCTCTCACGCCTCCCTTGATTTCCCTATGTATCTTAGGTCGTATCAATCATTGCTTATATCTATCTGTTTATCTATCCCCCTCGCTGTCGCTGTCAATTTCATGGGCGTACGTCCGTTATCACCCTCCACCCTTTTTTTAAAAAAAATAAGATCGCCGAATCGCCGAAGATGTAATGCAAAATACTTCCTTTTTTAAAATTTCAACTGATATCGTTGTTGTATCGAACGTGAGACTCGAACTTTCTTGGACTGCGGGCTACGAACAAAGTGTAGTATATGTTTTGTCCAAGGATGGTGCAATAACATAATGTGGTCTGCTTTCTAGGCGGACGTTCATAAAATCGACATATGTCAAACTGTTACAAGGCTTTTGGAGATAGACCCCATAAGCAGATATATTCTGAAACTCCATTAACCAGAGTACTTAGATAAGTATGTTTCAGTTTAAACAAATATGGTACACTAATATCATTGGGTCTGCATTCGCACCGGACGTCAATAAAACAGCCTAACAATAAAGATATACCGTTATATCTTTTACACAACTAATCGTCCTCATTGTTTTAAGAACGGCAGCAATCTACAACAGATGAAAGAAACAACTGCGGACTTTCCACGGGCCACTTGCATATCTAAATCTGTTTTTATCTATCTAATTCTTAATCTTAGGTTGTTCTAAGTCATCCTAGGTAGATCATATCTCTGTATAGATTGTATAGTCAATTCCTATTTATATCTCTCAAGCTGTTATCTATCTACATATGTAACTCGGTCCGTTACTATTTTAGTCTTATTATATCTACGTGTACAGTTTTAGAGTCTGTTCATACATATGTCTTTGTCCATCTGTTTTTCTATTTACTTGTCTGTCCGTATATCTTAGTCTGTTGTCTCGCTGTCTATCTATCAATTTCAACATAGAGATTTACTATCGTCCATATAAATATATTATTTTTTGTCTCTTCATATCTAATTAACTATCAATCTTAGCTTTTATCAATATTAGTTCCATCTATATATGTATCATTGTCAACATCTATATATATATGTGTGTGTGTGTATCATTGTCCATACTTATCCATCTATATATCAATATATGCATCATTGGTTATATCTATATATCTATATATGTATCATTGCCCATATCTATCCATCTATATATATCTATATATGTATCATAGTTTATATCTATATATCTATATATGTATCATGGTCTATACTTATCCATCTATAGATCTATATATGCATCATTGTCGATGCCTATCAATCTATATATCTATATATCTCTCATTGTGTATGTCTATCCATCATTCTATCTATAGATGTATTATTGTTTATACAACAAAAGCTGAAGAGAGCCAGATGGCTAAGTCCTTCTGTGCTTGAAACCGACGGTACGAATGTTGTACTAAATTTACTGTACCAATATATATATATATATATATATCATTGTCTATCTATCTCCCTATATATATGTATCATAATTTATATATGTCTATCTATCTATATGTATATATATGTATCATAGTTTATATCTATATATTTATCATTGTTGATGTTTACACACCTATATATCTATATATGTATAATTGTTCATGTCTATCCATCTATACATCTATCTATGTGTCATTATCTATATCCATCTATATGTCTATCCATGTATCATTGTGTCTATATCTCTATATATCATTGTTCATATATATAACTCATTGTTCTCTCTGTCTCTCTCATATATATATATATATATATATATATATATATATAGATAATGTTGTTGTCCTATATATCTTAGTTTGATTATATCTTTATAGATTTCATAGCGTTTATTCATTTGTTATATATATATATATATATATATATATATATATATATTCAATTAATTAATCTTGACATTTATGGTCAAGATGATATATTGATTGAAAATAATATGTTCTTCGTAAAAGAACATGATCGATTTTATATAATATATATAGAAAAGTACAAACATGTAGTGAAAGAAAAAATACATGTTTTTTTTTTCAAAAAGAGAAAATGAACGGATTGCCTTTTACACGAGTATATGCTGTTCAGTCGCGTTTGTGGCTTACGAGAACAGTGTCTATGGAAGCACGTAATAGAATCCCGGCAATTCTGTAGCTTCACCAGCCACTCCAGCCATTGTAACCAAGCGAAATGTATGTAGCAAACTTGTGATATACTATTAGTCCTTCCGATCTACAAAAGTAGCCAACAACAACTTGGAAGCAAACCACAGTTGAAACAACCTTAGTCAACGTAACAAATATAAACTATGTTTGTTTCTGTACAGCATAACGTCCACATCGCATGACCAATCGTTACCAAACTTTGTCAAACTATCTGTAATGGTCTAACTTAAAACTAATTTCATTTTGGGGTATCTATATCGAAGGACAAGATCAAGATGACGGAAATGATGAAATTTACACTTTTGCCGATAACTTGAGTTAGGTTAATCGTAGATATTCGTTACTTAGCCCATACTATAGCGTCGTATACGACGTTAAATCTGAATTTTTACTTTGACCATAAAAAGTTCGATCACAGTCGAAATTTTGACGGAATTTCAACTTTTGATTTTTTTCCAAATTTGATGTATGGATCTGATGCTATTTGATAACAGTAGCAACGATGTGAAATTTCTAGACTATTTGATGTATTTTCTTATTTTGAACATAGACTATTTATCCCTTTTTTATTAAAAATGGATTTAAAATATTTGCTAAATGTTCACTAATATTTTTATATTTGTGTTCCTATATTTCTCTTTATTTATTTAAGACAATCGAATTATTTTACATCTACGCGGAGAAGTAAAACAGATGTTAAATTTCGTATCCCTACGTCGAACTAATTTAAGTAGATTAAAAAGATGCAATAATTTCGTTTGATCGTTGTCCGTGTAGATAAGCGTTCGCCTTCAATTCCACTACTTCATGCCATCGTGGGTTCGAATCTCATACAAGACACTAGTTTTTTTTATAGAGTTCCAGTTATTTCCTATTCGATGGAGATAAACCTGAATTTTTTTTTTAAATAAATAAAGTATGAAAATATGTTTAAGCAGTGTTCATAACTTCTAATCTTTTCTATAAAATGTAAGCATAGCCGGGTACTTAATTTATTCTTATATAAATATAAGTGTGTATGTCTTACCGGAAATTGAATGACGTTATAATAAATCACATCGACTTAAAAATATCAGTGAATGATAACAGTGTCTATTTATTTTTACGTGGTTTTCTTTACGGAACATTCCCGGTTTTTTAAAGCTGCAATTGTGATTTTCTAAATAAATAAATGCGAAAGTTTTTTTTTCATTCATCACTACTATATAAACATAGAAACGGGTTACAATTATTTAAATTAATAGCACAACATATTATGTACCTTCTTGCCATTAAATCGGACATTAGGTCAGATGTGGTTTTGAAAAGTCAGCGCACTTGGGCCCACAAAAATGCTTAAATATCCCCGTCGGAATTCCCCGGTAGGCGCGTCTCAGTCTATTAGCAATAAACTAACTCTTTCTCAGAGAGAATGTAAAACCTGTGAAGTGGACTTCCTAGGACTGAACAGAACCTATACGTCAGCCCGACAACTGCAAAGCCACTGTCGGACTGATTCTATGATACAACATATACTGTATATATAGTACATACGAAAGACCAAAGCACAGCGATTTGAATGTCTAATTTGCATAACTCATTTTTACCATACAGATGGGTACACATAGTAAAATAGATAGGTTCACATAGATGGGTACACATTATTTCATAACAAAAATAGAGAAAATATGTTATTCAATATTTTCACAAACATTATCAAATATTCAAATCAAATGAAAATAATACAAATACAAGAATATAAGTTAGTCGTGAGACTACATACTTCCACCTGACAACGTAAAAATGGGGCAAAGTCTTATCTGGGCCTTACTTCCCCATATTTTATGAAGTATTCCTCACTTTATCTCGTAGAAACATTGATAAGTCCGTGTAACTCTGATGCACACAGGAAGATTACATTGCTTTATATTGAGATATTTCACCAAGGCCAAAAGCCACTCGAGTGTAAATGTGAATGCAATTGTCAGTTGAATGATAAAACAGTACTATGAGAGAATTGAGAAAATACATAAGTGAACATTTATCAAATATTTTTTATACATTATTAACAAAAAAAACAGAATACATGTTTTTTTTTTCTTATAAGCAAACAATATGTAGTTGTTCGGGCGGCTGAAAAGTAATGTCAACATTTTGTGACATTTGTTTCTAAGTTATGTCTACGTATCTTTAATGTTGAATAATGAGTTTTAATATAGGTTAAAAAAAAAACGCATGAATACAATTTTACTTTATATATATATATATATATATATATATATATGAAGAGTTTGAATGATGAACGCCATTTTCAAAATTACGAAACTATCACTACAAAAAGTGTTTCATTTAAACACTCGACCACTCCCCAAATCATATTTTACATAATATGATACCAGCATAATTTCTATTGGCTTTCAATTAAAATAAGCTTTTAGTCGAATGCTAAGTTCAATCCGCCGTTCCATCGCCGCTAATGTTTCATCCCTGTGCTTGTTTTGCAAGTACTTGAATGAAATGTGCTCCGACTAACTTGCTGCTCTGGTGACCCCTCGACGTAAATACACCCGACAATCAGCTACATCCCATCCATACTCTGTGTAGGTCTCCAGATGCCGGAGGACTTTCTACTTTAATAGTGTTTTTTCTTCCTCGAACTGCTAGCCTTTGGAATTCTCTCGCTGTTCCCTGACTGTACCGAAATGCACAAATTTAAATGTAAACAAATATCTCTCTGTTCAACTACTCACTTAGTATCCCCCCTATAAATCTGGCGCCTAATCCACAGTAGCCCCTTACGCCTCAGTGGCAATGTTCGTTGTCTATGGTTAATTAAAGTAAATAAATATTCGTCCTTTTATTGTTTAATATCTCAATTTAAACGAATTAAGTTTATCGTCTTTTGCATTCGATCTCTTCATTATATATATATATATATATATATATATATATATATATATATCTGAAGAGTTCGAACGTAAAACGCGATTAGCCGCTGTGTTTGCTATTTAGATGTTAACTTACTTCCCATTTCTCGACAATGCGCGTTGAAGCAGTAGTACGCGCCTCGGCTACTGAGTAAAACATGACTTTTCTATCGGGGTTTGAGCCGTGTGACTGGCAGAAATTGTCTCCTCCCATACTTACGATTTTTAGGTTCGGCATGAAACACTAGTGTATATATATATATATATATATATTTACATATGTTGGATAATGGCTATGAGGATGGAAGCATCTATTGGAGATCAGGTTTGACTTGCGCGGTTTGTGGCGGAGTCATCCCGTGAAAAGCTGGGCGATGTGTTTCCCATGGTTTGCGGGGACATTGACGAGACCTTAAGTTCAGAGGTTAGATCACACCTGCGTGATCATGAGGTTTCGTGACGTCAGAGTTTTTCGCTGTGAGAAAAATAAATTGAGATTTGATCAGTTCTTGCCTGGAAGCCAACGAAAGAACATCGGACGATAAAATGTAGCTGTTACAAGCTTAAGGGATTTGAATCCCAACATAAGAGCCACAAAATGAATCTCCAATTCCCCTCCCTGTGCAAGCGACTAAATAGTTAAGAAATTACTAGCGTAACCTCTCTCTATCTCTCTTAAACAACGATCGCTCATCGTCGTCTATTAGCTAGTAAATAAAAAATGGCTCGAATTTAAAAAAAAAACAGTAAAAGCTTTGTTGTACTTTATTGAAGAAAAAGATTGATTTCAGCCCGCGAAGAAACCGCCAGAATCGTGAGAAGAAACGAAGTTGCAGCGACAGAGGATAGCGGCGACACAGTATCAAGCAACAGACAACAAGGTAGTACGAATAGTCGCGACAACGAAGCTGCGACAACGATTAAGGTTAGTACAAATAGCTGCAGGCGGCGACAAATGATGGCGAGAAAGAACGCACAAGCCAGTACGAATAGTTCCCGGGCTGTTGGAATTCGCCGAATCAAGAAACGACACATCGCCCCATTTCGGATCAACGGACGAGAGTTCTTCTTCTTCTTCTTCTTCTACGACGACCAAGAGATTCCGACACAACTTATTAAGAACTACTTAAGAATTTATTATAAAACCAGTCAATGTAACACACATATATATATACATATATATATATATATATATATATACATATATATATATATATATACATATATATATATATATATATACATATATATATACATATATATATATATATATATACATATATATATATATATATATACATATATATATATATATATACATATACATATATATATATATATATACATATATATATATATATATACATATACATATATATATACATATATACATATATATATACATATATATATATATATACATATATATATATATATATACATATATATATATACATATATATATATACATATACATATATATATATACATATATATATATATATACATATATATATATATATATACATATATATATATACATATATATATATATATATACATATATATATATACATATATATATATATATACATATATATATATATATACATATATATATATATATATATATATATATACATATATATATATATATATATATATATATACATATATATATATATATATATATATATACATACATAAATGTTCCAACAAAATAACGAAGATCAAATAAAGATAAGGTAAACACTAATAGAAGTCGCATAATGAAGTGTGCTCCTAACCCCCCCCCCCCCAAAAAAAAAAACGCAACATAAAATTGATAAAAAAAACAGATAAAAAATGCAAACTAATTAAAGGTCAAATAGTATCCTGTCAAAATCTTGAGTGTTTGTTCTTCATTCTTTCTCATTTATTTCGAATATACCAATATACGATAGCCATCTTTATGAAGACAAAAAAATTTATTTTCTTCAATGAGGATGTTTGAATTCGTATAATGTTCTGGTAATACATACATAACTTATGCACAGACACCACGCAAAAATAATTTATACATGTTTAAAGTGTTTGCTTCCTTCGTTGACAACCTGCACTTTGAGCAGTACAAAGCAGCAGTAAAATATTTATGTGTCACACTTTTACTGCTATTTCGCATATTTTGTGCTTTAAATACCAATTCACTTATCATGTATCATCATTTAAGTATGGTACCAGTCCAAGATGCAATAGAATTCTAAGTTTGAGAGAAGATATATTATAGTTAAATATGACGGTAGACTTAATCAGCGTCACATCACCGCAAACATCGGGTTCCACTTTCCAGTGTTAACTGATTGATTGTCCAATTTATCAGTGAAGGAAAATAATCAACATTATCTAGCCTAGATCCATCAGGACTCTTTGACAAGTCTTCATTATTAATGATAATCAGAGTGTCTATTTACTTATTTCATGTCTGTGTACATTCCATTCCTTTCTTTCAGTGGAGTTCCTAATACCTTTACGAATTAAAGAACTATTGATACCGAATTCAAATGCTATTAATCGCATTGTTTTGTGACGCATTAATAATGTTTAAAAAGGTATGAACCCATAGCCCGCAACTTGTAAGAATCACCGTATAAATTGAATCATTTATAATAAGTCTGATATTTCGGCATCAACTTACCCACAAAAGAGTTAATATAACATAAAACAGACAAAATAAACAATTTCTTTTTTTATATACAGTTTTCAGCATGTCGCCGATCGTAAAACTTCCAACACATTGTTTAGTGACGACAGAGTAATCTGATGTTCTTTAACCAGTGTGTTGGATATTTTCAACTTACGTTAGTTCACAGCGTTGTCATGACAATCAGTTAAAAGGTCAGGAAAATAGTTGATTTAAACAGTAAACTATTCATGTCACATATCATATATCAAATATCATATATCACATATCATATCACATATCACATATCATATCACATATCATATCACATACTCGCAATCAAAATAAAATGTATTTGAAACGTAGCTAGAACGTTCTGTATCAGCTGTACACATATGAGCAATTCTTAGCTGGGAATATATTAGCAATTCTTTAGTTGGGAATATATTAGCAATTCTTTAGTTGGGAATATATTAGCAATTCTTTAGTTGGGAATATATTAGCAATTCTTTAGTTGGGAACATATTAGCAATTCTTTAGTTGGGAACATATTAGCAATTCTTTAGTTGGGAATATATTAGCAATTCTTTAGTTGGGAATATATTAGCAATTCTTTAGTTGCGGACATATTAGCAATTCTTTAGTTGGGGACATATTAGCAATTCTTTAGTTGGGGACATATTAGCAATTCTTTAGTTGGGGACATATTAGCAATTCTTTAGTTGGGGACATATTAGCAATTCTTTAGTTGGGGACATATTAGCAATTCTTTAGTTGGGGACATATTAGCAATTCTTTAGTTGGGGACATATTAGCAATTCTATAGTTAGGGACATATTAGCAATTCTTTAGTTGGGGACATATTAGCAATTCTTTAGTTGGGGACATATTAGCAATTCTTTAGTTGGGGACATATTAGCAATTCTTTAGTTGGGGATGTATTAGCAATTCTTTAGTTGGGGACATATTAGCAATTCTTTAGTTGGGGATATATTAGCAATTCTTTAGTTGGGGATATATTAGCAATTCTTTAGTTGGGGATATATTAGCAATTACTCTGCCGGACACATACTAGAATTCCTTAGCTGTGCAGATATTGGAAATTCCTTAGTTGGGGACATATTTGCAATTTCTTAGCAGGGCACATGTTAGCAATTACTTGGCCGGATACATATTAAACATTCCTGCTTAGTCGGGCACATATTAGTAATGCCTAAGCCGAGAACATAGCAATTTCTTCCAGGGAGCCCATAAAGCAATTCCCTAACGGGGAACATGTTAGCAATCGGTTAACAGAGCGTATGTTAGAAATTCCTTAGCTGGGGAAATAGAAATTCCTTTATGAGGCACATAGCAATTTCATTACAGGCCACTTATAAGCAATTTCTTAAACCGGGAAGATATAAACAATTTCTTCAACCGGGCACATATTAGCAATTTCTTTAACCGGGCACATATTAGCAGTTTCTTTAACTGGGCACATATGAGCAGTTTTTTAACTGGGTACATATGAGCAGTTTCTTTAACCGGGCACATATGAGCAGTTTCTTCAACTGGGCACATATGAGCAGTTTCTTTAACTGGGCACATATGAGCAGTTTCTTTAACTGGGCACATATGAGCAGTTTCTTTAACTGGGCACATATGAGCAGTTTCTTTAACTGGGCACATATGAGCAGTTTCTTTAACTGGGCACATATGAGCAGTTTCTTTAACTGGGCACATATGAGCAGTTTCTTTAACTGGGCACATATGAGCAGTTTCTTTAACTGGGCACATATGAGCAATTTGTTTAACCGGCACATATGCATATTAGTAATTTCTTCAACTAGGCACATATTAGCATTTTTTTAAACCGGGCACATATCCGGAATAGGGCTTATGTTTGCAATTTCGTTGTTTGTAACGTATTGGAAATCCCATAGCGAGACACATATTTAAAATGTCATAACGGGACACATATTAGAAATTGGGGAGAGGAAAATTAATATTCTTGACTTTTTACTAACTCAATTTTTGAGCGATAAAAGAGAACTTTAATGGAACATTCGAATAGATATGTATCTCATATACAGATCAAGTGTTAGCCCCAGGAAGGGAACCCTTGATTTCATAGGACTTCGACTGGAGTAAAATGAAACAAACAGAGAGAAATTCCATAGACGGGCACATATTGAAACACAACACCGCCACCCCCAGTAGAAGGTAATCCATTAGAATGTGGTTTAAAGGAAACAGAAAAGATGCTGCACTGCCTCCCATTGCCCAACAAGGACAGATATTACTTTAGTCTTGGGATGGAACATTGAAAGCTAATACATTAGTCTGAAATAGTTTAGTAAACTGAATAGAGCATTAAAAATAGTAATAGGAGAATAGAAATTGAACCTTGGGTTTACTTTCGGCAGCCTCGTAACTCTCGCTTCCCTTATTTTGTACTTTAGTTTTCACATTCCATGGGCGATATTTCTGAGAAAGGTAAGGAATTGCTGTTTTCTGGGTCGGATTCTATCCCGCTAACACTTATCGTTGGCTAGTTTTTTACCTTGACATAGTATTGTTTAGCTCCTTACATCAAGTGGCTTCATGCCTTTTCTGGAGCGATTTCTGTATAAAAATAGTATAGTTTCGGCTTAACACAGACAGATACAAAATCTCCATTATTAATAGATATGCATATATGTACAACTATTTGGCGTAAAATAGTAACATATGATTTAATACGTTTTTATTATGACAATATGCAGATTATTTCAAACTCTTAGCGCACAAATGTGACATACTATTTGTACTTTTTCATTATGATAATTAGCACTTGTTTACAAACATATGCCGTACAAGTGTGGCATGCTTTTTATAATTTGTAGTATTTAGATAATTCAGACTACTGTTTTCATTCATGTTGGCCCATGATTCAACGGATAAAGTGCTAAGTAATAATTAGCTTTAACTGATAGTCTTCTGGAGGCTAAATGTTCAATCCTCAGTACAGGCGATACTAAGAATATAATTAAGAATTACTTAAGATTTCTACTTAGTCATGACTGACGGAACGAGAACAATCGACCCCGTTTATTAAATAAAAGGTTCCGTTCGAAATTCCGTACAAACACCAGAGTTCGGCAAGACGCGCCTGAAGAAGAAATCATAAGTTACATCGGTCAAAACGTCTGTGAGGATAACACCCAAGATGAGAACAGTAGTCCAAATAATCCAAATAATCCTAATTATTAAACCTTTATCTAAAAAAAATCCGGAAACATGACATTTTATACGTTTTGTAAATAAAAATATGCAGATGCTTATAAACTTTGACGTACAAATGTGGCAGAATATTTAAGACGTGCTCATTATGTAATGTCCCAAATAGTATGGTAATTACCCATAAGCCTTTCGATAATCACATAAAAGCAGTGAAGGAAAAAAAGATATGGAGCAGGCGAAGTGAAGTTCAGGCTGGGTCAAACTGACCCCGCTTTTACGAAAGCCGATGTCAAAACGATTGTTCTAATTCTGAGAATTAGGCGTCTTTGAATGGTTCGCATTTAATCCCTTTTGATTGGTGAAAACGAGAGTGAGAGAGAGAGGGGGGGTTGAAGAGAGAGATATAGTGGGGTATAAATGCCTGTATAATACCTTTTGATTCTTAAAGGGTGGGTAAAAACAAAAGCAAAAAAGCAACAAGAAAATAGAGAGAGAAAGTTATGAGAAAAACATTTGCTGTAAATATTAATGTGAAAAACAGCATGATTAATAATATTAAAATAATCTATCTACTATCAAAAATTTATGGTGTTTTTGGAGTTTGTCTGTTCGTACACACATAGAAACATGTGACTGGTTGACAAAAAATGAATAGGCAGAGTACACATTACTAAGGCAGTAAAGTAGTTTTTTTATAATGTTAATGCCCAAGTTCGAATCTCACGTAAGTCGAAACGAGTTTTAACTAGATACATGTTTAATAAATAAAAAATTAAAA
>OY744520.1:97117946-97125446 GCA_963556195.1 Sepiola atlantica
CTTCCGTTTGCTCGCTGAACCCTAATCCGTCAATCATTCTCTCGCCCAGAGCTTCGACTTTCGTTATGGGGCAAAAGTAACGAAAAATTTAATATAATAATAACTATGTATTTATCTTAAAATAAATATATCTGTATTATCTGTGATATTTATATAATAATGTCCTAAGGCAATTTCATGTTGGTACGCACGTTATCACCTTGCACTTCTTTTTTAAAGGATGGGATCACACGATCGCCAACGATGCATTGCAAAAAATTCCATCTTATCTCGCTGTTGTGTCGAACATGAAACTCGAACTAAAATATACTATCATGGCCTTCGGGCTAGAATCAAAGTAGTATCTGTTCTGGCCGAAGATAGTACAATAATATCGTGGGGTCTCCGTTCGCCCCGGACGTTCATAGAATGGAAATATGTCACAAATTCCTACAATGGTTTTGGAGATAGACTCTCTCATTAACAGATATATTCTGAAACTAGATTAATCACAGTACTTAGATAAGTATGTTTCGGTTTAAACAAAGGTGGTACAATAATATTGTGGGGTCTGCATTCGCGCCAAACATTCACAGAATCCACAGCAGCAGTATATAACAAATGACAGATACAACTGTGGAATTTCCACAGGTCCCGTTAGTTGAATACTATTCCATTATTACATTTGAAATAGAAAGAAACACTGCATGTTACATTTATTCAACGCTTATGTTACAATGTTGCTTGGAGTAATATGATTTGGAATTGTTTAGACGTGGTTTATCAAATACAAAAACTAATTAAATAGGATTCACCTATCGACCAATACGATGGTAAATAGGTGTGAATGCTTTGTTTAATCATATCACATACAAGGCATTGGAAGTTTAATAAACAGTAGCTGGCGAAATTTTAATGAGAAAGAGTTTTCTTTTTTCCATCCATTTGCCTAGCGTCAGGTGAAATTTTCATGGACAGAGCTTTTTTTTAAAAGGTTTCACGCTTGTAGAACACATTAACGCGGGACCACTTCCCTGTTGATTATAATTTAGTCGTCTTCAAATCCAATGTCAACAAATTCTTGTCATAAATCGCCCCCATGTAAACCAATCGCAGTTCATACCATAGATTAATGTTACTACTCCCATAGTGTTCTTCATCTTTTGGTTGACAATAATTTCGTCTCAGTAACTCTTATTATCGTGTGGCTCTTGGCCTTCGCAAAGTG
Organism: Sepiola atlantica; assembly: GCA_963556195.1. Lineage (NCBI taxonomy): Eukaryota > Metazoa > Mollusca > Cephalopoda > Sepiida > Sepiolidae > Sepiola > Sepiola atlantica. The sequence continues at coordinate 97,119,154 of OY744520.1, forward strand.
GTGACCCGATAATAGAAAACGGATACATGCAAAGCAACATCTTGCTAGATGGAAGTTTTACATCCTTGAAGAGCGAGGATACAACTCAAAACAACTCTTAATTAAGTGATGATGGATAATAATGATAATAAATAAAAGGGAATTAAATTTGACAGAAGTCCAATAAACTCACCTCCCCCCCCAAAAAAAAACACACGCGCACACTCAGACGCATGCGGTAGCACCAGCCTTGGATAGAATCTCATGAAATACCTATGAAAGATCAAGGAAGATTGAAAGACTGAAAAGGGAGAGCACTAATCAGACCTCCACGAGAAGGACGCGGAGAGTGCTGGGACCTTGGCGAGGCTTAGTGCCACTCAGATTCTAGAGAAGACCAATGGTTGTTGACGACGAGATATGAACTTTATACAGCCGTTGTGATAAGGCAAACGGATTTTCAACGGTTATCGAAAGAGGCAGAGATTCTGGAAATCTGAGGAGACTAGACTCCAGGAAACACCACAATCACTAATAATGACTTATGTAAAACTTCTTATTGGATAAGTACTCCTCCTCCTCCTCCTCCTCCTCCTCCTAATACTACTGCTACTACTACATCTACCACTACTACTACTAATAATAACAGAAGCAGCAGCAGAAGCAGCACTGCGAAAACACGGCTAGAAATTTAGAAAGTCATTACACAAAACCAAAGAATTTGAAACTGTCAGAGTAAAAAGAAAATCTCGGTGGAATCAGAATCGGTTGGTACCACAAAAAATAGTCACAAAGGGGTAGAGAATAGAAAATTCGAATAGGAAGAGCAATAGAGACCTCCAGAGTAACCATAGAATTTACCCCCTATATGTAGCACGATGTTACATTAAACTAGGTTAATATTATCATTGTACCATTCAAAAGAAAAAAGAAAATGTTTTTAAATAATTGATAAATATCTGGTGTAGTTGTTTTTCAACGATTTAGATTTACTCATTTTAAAATGAATTGCCCCCAAAGCGCAGAACGTCATAAATGAAATTCTGTTGTGATCAAAGATCAGCGATATCATCTACTCTTTATTGGCTTATGGTGTGTACAGACACATGTATGCAAATTAGATTATTACGTTTAAAAAAGAGAGTCACTCTTTCTCTAAATGCTCATAGAGACATTAAAAAATATTACAGAGTAGTTGAACGAACGTAGAGTGAGAATTTTTATTCTGTATAATCAATTAGCTTGATGACTTCTCCGGCAATAAAAAAAAAACGTTTCTGTGTAGCTTATTCGCCATAAGTATATTTTCACACTACTACTAAGTTGTACTCACTGAAAATATATACGGAATATATTATATTATAATATAATATATTATATTATAATATTATAATATATGTGTATGTACATGAAATAGTCATTATATATGTGTGTGTGTGTGTGTTTGTGTGTATATGTGTGTGTGTGTGCGTGCTTCATTCATACACGTATTTCGGTTACCTATATATTCCTTCCACTACAGGGTCGTTTTCTCTTCTCTTCAAGCTGTCCCCACGCCGCCCCGTTTTGTTTGCCACAACGAGTACCCTACCTCGCCAACTTTGACTTCACCTCCACAGGAGCCCTTTTGGCAGCAGGCTCCATACTTTTAAAGAATTCCCTCCTCCTCCTCCCAATATTTGCCGCTCGAAAGAACTAGGCTACCGAGAATGTAAAGCTTACGGTGTGACTTTCATCTCACCCTCATCTGCCTCCTTTGCCATTTGGTTTTTGGTTTGTATTATTCCTAGACGGCCCTGTCTCGTTATTTGCTAAAAAAAAATCTTCAAAGATCTTCTTGTGGGATATTTAATACTCCATAAATAGATGAGCATATTTCGAGCGTTTTTTTTCCTTCTTCTTTCTTATCTTACCTGCCCTAAGTATTTTTGTTGGTTTCTTTGGATTTTGAAAGTCTGGCTTATAGTCACCTTTTATTCCAGTTACATATTCACCAGTTTTATAACTTTTTAGAACTCTTCCGTAACTTATTCAGTATTTTAATTATTTACAAGCAATCGGGTAATAACGGTGAAATTGCAGTACAGTTAACAGTCGAGAAATCGTAACGAAGAAATCAAAACAACAAATAATTTATAGCAAACGTAGAATAAAATTCTCTATCTACTGAATACTTTTAACGTGTGGAAACTGCACATGATAACACGAAACACAACATGGCGACCCAAGTATAGGTTTTACCTCGCTAAACTTAAGCAATTAAGTGATGTTTTCCGAGGTTTATCTTGGGGGAAGGGGCATTCAGTCTAAGGGTTAGTGGCAGGTAAGTATTTGTAACTACTTTTTCAGTGTGAATTTAACCACAGTAAGTGTCAGAGAGTTTGGTTTTAGTTTGACAATAAACAAGTTCTGAAAGAAAAAAATTGCAAAGTGTTTCAGCACGTTAAGAGTAACAGGTCACAAGATAATGAAATTATTTTGCGTTTGGTATAAGGTATATGTTTAGCTTTCGGTTTTACCATTTCTCGACTGTTATCTACACTGCAATTTTACGAGAATAGCATTATACGCAACTTTCTGAAAATATCGGTTACTTTTTTATAAAAAATAGAATTTCGTACTTGATATAAAAAAGTGTACTAATTAAGTAAACTAATTAAGTAAACTAATTAAGTAAATGCCAAAAATACGTACATTTTTTATTTCTATTTTCAAAAACTAAATCTACCACACAATTAGATTTTATGGTGCCTTTAAAAAACAGGACTCATATCCAGACAGACTAGAAAATGCCGAAGAAGTTTACGATTTTAAAGTCGCGAAAAAAATGTAAAAAGGAAAACAATATTAAACATGCGAATGAAAATCCTGAAAGGCTAGGTTAGGGTTAAAACAAACAAAAAAAACTCCCCTCCCCCCCCCCATAAAAAATAAAGTTGAAAAAACTCCCTAAAAAAAAACAAAGAAAAAATAAAGTTGAGGTGTTTACTGATTTGAAGAAAATTATAAAACTCATTCTTAATACAGCGGAGGGTGGGGCGCTCAGAGCTAACTTCCCTACCTTAATAGAGTACAAAACTGACTTTGAAATCTTCTCTCCCCTAAAGCCTATTTCGATACACTATCGTTATTTTCATTGTCGGTGCTCAGCTGAGCTTTCATCTATGCTCCACCTGTAAAACATTTACACAAACACCCGTCTAGCTACAGCCACTGTAAATAATTTCCATTTCTTCCTCTGTGTACATAAAACTAAATGGAACTTCCATGAACAAAGTTTCTTTCGAAGAACTACCCGTCTGTTGAACACAATAACACGAGGCTACTTTCCAGCTGACTACAACATGACCGTTTGTCTCACCGTCCACCTTTAGGCCTTGATAAGCAGTGACCTTTTTGACCCGTTTGTACATTAAAAACTGATCCTAACCATAAGTCAGAGAAAACATGAAAACATTATTTCATTTAATGACGGTTATAATTGACTTTCCGACGCTGACGTGGCCTTTTCCGGTCTGTTCCATAAATCGTTATTGGAACATTTCTGTTGATATTGGCCCTGTTCTGTAGCAGTACCGATTTGTTTTAAATCTAATTAGACTGTTATTTAACAAGCTGGCGTATATTCAAAGTAGGAAAGAATCTTCACGTACGTAAACAACGCACTTGTTCAAACGATATTAAACTTGCAAAGTATTATTCACTCTATGCAATTAAACATTGGTTTATTGTATTTCCTTGTTTCATGTTTTATCTCTATTCAAAATAGATCTTTCTTTCCGCACAATCTATAAACGATGAACAAATATTGCAGAATACTCGTGACCCGTTAATATATAATTTCTTACCTTTCACATTGCCTGATTATCCTATTTTTACAAGGATTACTAGGTCAAAGGAATTACAATAATCAGAAAACATTGTGATGTCACAATATACTATTTCACTCTTCCGACATTACAAAATAGTCCAATCACAAATTTAACAAGTCTGAACTTCGATGGTGGTGTTTATATTATATACAAGTATGTGTTATAGACTGAAAAAGATTTCGTCTTGAAATTAGTGTTTGTGGATAGAACGAATTATTTGTGCTTAACGGTAATTACAAGCAAATGGACGTGCGTATGTTGATATTAATAAAAAAAATGTTCTCTTTGTAATTCAGAAAGACTATTACATGCGCCTTAAGATATAAAATGAGCCTTTTTCAAGTTGAAAATGTCCAATTGTTCATAAAAGATTAATATTCATTAATTTCTTATCAAAAAGTCTATTTTTAAAGAACATATTTAAATTAAAAACTATAATAACACCTATATATATATATATATATAGTAAGCTACGAAAATATATTTATGGCAATTAAGCTACACAGAGGTTCCCGCGTTTCATCCCCGGGTGTAATCTTCAGGCTAAAATGTATGGAGTTATTTTTGCCGGGTGTTTTTATATACACGGCTAGCTAGTTAACCAATTAGATTCTTTGTCGTTCTCTCAGCCAATCGTTGGGCTTCCCACGAACAAAGGTATGGTTAGTGTTACTTTCTATATCCTGTTCTATTGTTCTCTTTTCTATAGATTGGCCTATATCCTGTTCCTTTGTTGTGTCAATATAATGGGTGAATTTATTTTAACACGTGGTTCCTTGTATTTCTATTTTAGGTTTTAATTAAAAAAAATAAAAACTTAAAATTGATACATAAAAAATTATATCTCCTTATAAAATGTTATGTGGATACATGAAATAGTAATATATATATATATATATATATATATATATATATATATATATATATATATATATATATATATATAAACAAGCAATACTATAATGAGGTATTAATAAGATCTGGACATATAAGGGAAATCATTTTGTTAAGAGTGGATCGAATAGAAATACGGAAGTGAAATTAGCAAATAAAATACCACACGATATTCTATCATATAATATGGCTATGGATAACATGCAATAAAAAATGAACATAAATCAGATCAACAACTTACATATACGTAATGATGAACAAACATACACCATATCAACCAACATAAAATAGTACTAATAAGAAAAGAAATTTGCGACGCAATTCTATATGATTTAAGCTACCAAACAGTAAGCACATCCTAAACAATATTCTTAAAATTTCTACCAGATTGTGGAAAACAGAATATCCCTGCAAAAAGTAGATTAGGTAAAAATATTAATAAAAACAGTGTAAATGTATCATACTCAACATAAATCAACTTATCTTCAACCATTATAGCTTCTAATAATACTTAAATAAATCGGAAGATAAATAATGGAGGATTAAATATCCATACAAACCCTCTATTAGAAACCAATGTAATTTACACATGTGAATAAATGCCTTGTAGGAGGTAAGTGTTTTACTTAAAACATGGTTTATAAATGTAATGTTGTGGGGCGAAATAATACCAAGACATACATATGATCAACTGATGGTAGTTTAAAATATAGGTATAGAAATCACAGATCGTTTATAGGGGACCAACGTAGATGTTAACGATAATTTAACATTAAACTAAATGTATAAAATAATTACGAAAACATATCGCTCGTTTCGAATTGTAATGATCTATTATAGTAAAGCAAATAAATAAACCTCTGGTAGTTTAAAGAATGTAACCTATGAACTCTTTAATCTAAGCATGTAATAACGCCTAAAGATAATGTAGTTAATAAAAGGCGGGAAATATTAGAAAATTGTATGCACGGCTCTAGATACACTTTCCTGTTTTATGCCTGATTACTTATCCAATAGAGTCAATGTACAGTAGACAAAAGAATATATATATATATAATAATATATGATAGGTGAATGCATAAATTATTACATATATAAATCTACCTTTTCATAAATTTATAAATAGTTAATATATTTTTTTGAATATATCTCATAAGTAAGTTATATGTGTATCCATTCTACATACTTATATATAAATTTATAGTTAACTAGTATATTAAGAATATCTTTAAGGTAAACATTTTACACTTGAATGAAGGACGCTAATCTCTTTTTGGGATAATTGATAGCAAAATATAAAAAATGATAACACTTTTAATTAGAAAGAACATATTACTAATACTTACATAATTGCCATTATAAATAATTCATAGTTCGGATAAGAAATCAATAAATATTCTTAGCGTATAGATTTAGTGATACTACTGTGGCCATATTTTTTTGTTCGTTGTATATAATTTGTTTAGCTCTTTTGAGCTTTTGATAAGTGGATAATCTATTTTTATTAAATTGAACCTTTTGGCTGAATCGGGGAATTCCAAAGTTTTT
>OY744520.1:97130446-97320446 GCA_963556195.1 Sepiola atlantica
TTGTTACTTTGTAATATTTGCTGTGTATATGTTCATATTTTGCATGTTATTAATATATGTTCTATTGTTAGTCCTTGATTACAATGGCTACATCGAGGTTCATCGTCCCCTCCAAGCAGATGTATGTGGATCAGTCATGTATAACCCATACGAATACGTGTAAATATCGTATCTTGGCTTCTATCGATTATCATGTTTATGTTTTCCGTACCAACTATGGGTTGATGTTCATGCATTTTGTTTCGATGAAAGGTGTTCCATATTGCTTGCCATTTCAATTTTATGCATTCTTTGACTTTTTATTTAAAATCTGTATGTGGAATTTTGATATTTTTATATATCATTGTAAACGGCTGTTTTGTCTAACATCCTTTTGTGCTTTAAAATTATTCTGATATTCTTCCTGTATATTGGATATGTAAAGCTGGTTTCATGCCCTCTCTTTTAAAGCAATGAGAGAAGATAACGAGTATGTTAATATTACATACTGGTTTCGTAAACATCTTAACTGATATCGTTGCAATTTTACTTTTGTTAAATTTTTAGAGGTATTAGTAATAAACGCAATAATGTATAATTATTGGTATTTATTAGTAATAGTTACATTTGCTGCCGGGAACAAAGATTTGCTTCTAACAAGAACAATGGATTACCTCGGGAAAATATTCTAAGCAAGATATAGTATATATTCAAAGAAATTAATAAAATAAATTTTTAGTGTTCAACATAACAACAACGTTCAACAAAAGAAAATGGCTAGTCAGAATCAAAAATCGATTTTGTAAGAAAAAAGGTATCGATGATAAATATCGAGAAATTGATCGACTTTACTTTATTATATTATATAGACTAGAAAATATGCTCATTCTGATCGCATATTTTTGCTATTATATGTCAAATAAATATATATAATACTGACCCTCCAAAAGATGAGGTAATGCCTGGGGATGCTATCATGACAAACGAACATATACTATACTACAACCTAAGAAAAGAGGTAATGCCTGGGAGGATGGTCTAATGACAACAGAACAAATACTACACTCCTAAAAGAATGGGGCAATGCTTGGGAGTATTCTATCATAACTACAAACAGATATTACACTACCCCCTCCCCGAATTGAGCATTAAAAGCTAGTTATAGTATAGCCTCGGCTTCAGACAGAACAATACCAAATATCTATTAGTAATATATATAAAAATAAACTTTTTTAAATTAAATTTTGTAAGTTTTCTTTTATATTTAAACACATCGTTTAGCTATATGGACTGGATCCTCAAGCAGCCATCCGTACAGAATATGGGTTTTAGCTTGTAGTCTTCCGACTTTTGGAAGGCCTGTTCGTAAACGAAACAGTAATCTTGCCACTTCACGAGCTGCTCAGGTATTATCAGCACAAAAGCGAAATTCTTCGGATTCTGTTGGTTTCCTGCTCGTTCAGATTCTATAAGTATTACCATTACATCTCATGCTTAGCTGAACTAAACTTTTATATATGTATACTTGAAAGCTGATAAAATGTCTGTCTTCTTATTCCCTCCCTTTCCCTCACCTTCTTTACACAACTCTACTGTGATTTACGTACACGTAAGGGGCACTTGATTCCGTTGCAGATTACAGTTGCTAAGAAAATGCCATCCACGTTCCGTTGTAGGCTTCTAAGCATCTGGGGATGTTTTCATTTTTTTATTTTTTATTATACATGAAGTATATATATATATATATATATATATATATATATATATATATATAATAAGTGTGCCCTTTATGAAAAGAGGATGTAGATATTTACTCTCTCATCCTCCCCTTCCCAATGCGCCCCAAACACCTCATCCATCCGGCCTGCTTCCTCCCATTCGGAAACAGTGGGAAATGCCACGTGTAATAATTGACCTGATGCAACGTTCATTACAAAAGATGCCGCATGATAAGGAAAAAAATTACTCGTTAACCATTTAAGGCGATGTCCTGACCGCACTGAGCCCCCCCCCCCCCCCTTCGCACACCGCCTTCATAGGGAAACGCTGTTAGAAGAAGGGCATTTGGCTATAACATATCATTACAAAATAAACTGTTCTTAATCCATAACCCTTTTTATTAGGTCGTTGCGGTACAACGTTTTATATTATATATATATATATATATATATATATATATATATATATATATATTCACATTCGTAGTACACATTTCTATTTTATTCGGCCATGTTTCGCCCAGAAGATGAACATAACTATTTTTTACTTTCTATACATACAGACTATTTCCAAGTAATGTACTTGTGTTTCTAACTTTTTTATTCTCTTAAACCATCCTGAGGAAGTTTTTTCTTGATGAAGACGACACGTTGATGACTTTACTGATAATTTAGTTCCTCTTTCTTTCATTCACATCACATTCGGAATACTATTTCTATTTTGATCATACAGATATATTCATATATATATATATATATATATATATATATATATATATATATATATATATATATATATGCATAAATTTATGAAAACATTGTTAGAAATAACAGAATTAGTCTGTTTAAGTATATCTTTTTTATTTTTTTCAAGTTTACTGATCGTCTTTTTTGTATTAAAATTAAAAAAAAATGTACTGTAGGTGTCACGAACGTTTTCGATTCTTCGTCGAATCACTCTCAGGTGTCAAAAGCAAATGAACAAAAAAAGCTGAAGAAAGAAGAGACTTTTTAAAAGACGTATTGTTCCAAGAAAGACGATTTGAATTCAGCGATGCCGGAGTAGCATCACATGAATATTCAACAAAATATGTGATGCCACTCCGGAAGGTCGGGATGATAAGCCAGGGCACAAGAGGTAGCACTCTCTGACCCAGCAAAAAATGTTTGTAGCAACTCCGTTGGCATTCTACGGTATGAGCGCCTCAGGCGATTGGTCATACCCATGCCCTTGTCCAAAAGATAGAAGGTAAGACCTGGTTAGGTGGGTCTTCTAAGACAACCGAAAACAAATACCTCCGCCCGACAGAGCATGGTCAGAAGATGCCACAACGGCCCACCCTCTGTCGGACTGATCGTCGAAGACGTATCCTCGACTAATATTGAGTATCAAATAGAATTCAAAGGATTCAATGATACAAGAAAATAGTTCAAAAGAGGGAGGAACCTAGTTTGCTTGGGCTTATATAGAGTAGCTCACGTGACCCCTAAGGGAGCTGTGATTGGGTTACTTGTTGGCCAACCAATGCGACCGTTAAAAGGGACAAGGGAGACAATCACTGACCAATCAATGAATGAATTATAAGTTCCAATAATATTATGAAAATATTAATATGAAAATAATAGAATTATGTCAGTAATTTAATTTTTCATGTATAGATTATTATTATCATCATCATCATCATTTTTGATGACTTAAAGAAGAACAACTATCACTCACCGTTGACAAAGTCATTAACAAGTATTACTAACTTATCATTTGATGTACATTAATAAGTAGTTAATATATTACAACTGCGTAGTACGTTAAGTAGAAAGTGGATATTGGGTTTACTTTCGATAGACTCGTAACTCTCGGTTCTCCTCTATTTTGTTCTGAAATCCTCACATTCGATAAGCGATGTTATTCCACATGATGAGCGATGCTCTTGACAAAAGGGAAACATATTGCTGTTTTCTTGGTTCAATAGATGGTATGTGGGGATTTTTAATCCTCTCGTAGTATTCGTCATCATTCAACTGTCAATAATCTATCCATCTCATTAACCTTCAGTGTTTTAGCCTTGATAAGTGTTGACTTATTAGTTAAACCTGTAATCGTATTGCAACGAATAGTTATTCTATGTTTTTGAAGTACTGATGTTGATATGCCTTAAACTAAACAAAACCTTAGAACTGTAGCATTCATGGCCTCTGTTCAGTCTTGAGATACAATGGATGCCCCCTGTAAGAGTGGCTGCACGTGTGATTGTGAAACAAGGGTTGCGCAATTATCAACCACGTCTCTCCCGAATCAACACTGCTTGATTCCAATGGCAAGGATAAGTCCAGGGTGACTAGAAACAATGCCGAGAGAAGTGGAGAGCACATACAACACCTGATATTTCCAAATGGTCACCCATCTAGTACTGACCAGACTCAACGTCGCTTAACTACGGTGATCTGACGGGAACCGGTGTTTCAACGTGACTATGCCGTATACTGTAGCATACATCTAAACGAATTGGGCTGATTTCAAAACACCCAGCAGCATCTTGTTTTATATACTATTTATGCATATATGATCTCAGTAATGAAGTTAACTAATTTGCGTATTGATGTGAAAGAAGATACTTTATTAATAAACTATACTTTGTTATTTTTTTTAATTCAACGATGGTTTTCATTTTGATATAACAATTAGTTCTGTTTAGAAATATTGATTTATTTCGTGGACAAATGTTTAGCAAGTCAATGGAATTCAGAAATTCAAACGTTGGTGGGTTCTCTTTTTCTTGGTTATTATGACAGGACAGTTGTTTATTTCCAGGCCTATTCCTGAAAGGAACGCGATTTTCAATAAGCTGCGACCCAACCTTCAATAAACTCACTATCGCCCAGGCAATTTGTTTCGTTTCTTTTCTTTACGGTCACATGTAAAAGATAAATAAATTTGTATCAAAATAACCAAAATGTTCATGTTTATCTATCTATATGAATAAATGCGAATATGTTCGTATCGTGTTTACAACAATTAAATGTTTATTATTTAAAAATGTTGTTTCAAGTATTTTAAGTATAGAAGTTTACGAAATGATAGTGAGCTGACGAAGCCATCGACTCATAATATAAGGGACACGTTCTTTCTCTGTGTGTGCCTGTCTGTACGTCAGTCACAAATTTTAAAGAAATATCTTAACTTGTTTTGAAAATGGAAAATATTGTATCCATGCTAAATAATAAATTCCCAACAAATAAAGCGGATGCCATGACCAGAAATCGAAACCTAAACCTTGACATCTTCAGTCTGATGTTCGACGAACTGAGCTATTGAGATTTTCTTATAAATACACCTTAAAACATTACCTTAAAACATGATTATAGCTTTGACGTGAGTTTATAAATTTATCATTTACGTCATTTTTCAAAACATGAATTAAATATAATCAATAAATAAATGGTTAAACATTACTAATAACTTTAGAAATTGTTTTAATTGTCCATAACAATTTAATTTGCTTTATTGGTGTTGAAACTATTTAATACATTATATCATATTTACTAGAATTTGGACCCATATATATATATATATATATATATATATATATATATATATATATATATACTGTTTAGGCCCGGAGGATCCAGTCTAGTTAGTAATTTTCGTAGATTTTATTCTTCGGCACAGTTACTGTATGATATAACTTTGTTAGAAGTTATAATAACAAAAATAACCAGAGTGTAAGTCTTTAAAAAAGGAGGTTTATTACAAAACAACAGCACTACAGGTAATCCAATTGGATTAGCCTAATACACTCGTATACTATCGAATACAGTCCACCATATACACTACTGTTCGTAGTATATATATATACTACAGACTAGTACACTTATCAGCCTTTATGGGAGTCAGGTATCTCATCACAACACTGTACAACGGTACAACGAAGATAGTTAAGTAAAACCCATTTCCAATTCCAACCTGATTTTTATTCATGTTTTGCTTGATTTTGTCCATATTGAAGTATAGATAAACTTCATTTTTCTGATTGATTATCAATTTAAAAGAATAACAAGGATTGGATGACATATTGTAACAGCCGGGAATGAAGTCGGTGATGCTCTGATTGATTATTGATGTTGAAGGGACTAATCATTATGTAAGTAAGAAAATAATTTCGTTTCTTTTTTTTGTATTCTTCAAACTAGCAAATATATACTCCCTTCGATCGCATATTTCTGCTAGCTTGGGTAGATGATATCATGACGAACATATACTACACTACCCCTTCACAAAGGTAATGCCTAGTAAGAAAATTTCATATAGAAAAGAAACACTATACTACCCCCTCCCATAACAATGAGGAGGTCATGCCTAAGAGAGTGATCTCATAACAAAAAACAGATACTAGACTACCCCTCCAAAGAAGGAGGTAATGCCTTGGAGGATGCTAATAAATCCTGCACCACACAGTGCTCTAACAGTTTACAACAGAATAGAATGTCAAAACGGTCATTGATTATCTGGCATAAATACACCACTTTTGATACAAGTCGACAAAAACTAAAAAAACTAAAACAAACTAAAAAATTATTCGAACGTTTAGTTTTAGTTTTCTTGATTATCATTAAAATAATACTTTTCTCTGTTCAGAATTTTTTTCGAAACATTAATACATATTTGGACCGTTGGGTATACAAGGGCTACAACAGAAAGCACCTGATTTCTGATAATATTCTCTGCCTATGTAGTAAAAGTCAGACACGTCCTAAAATGAAGTACTAATGCCATATCTAAGGAGTTACCGCTTAGGACATTCTTCGTTGCCTAGACAATGTTCAAAATCGACCCCAAAATCTAGTAGGTGACAATATCTTATTTTCCGTAAAGCCCTTATTTCCCAGAAGAGACGTTACTAGTTTCTCTCTAGTCTATCGTTATTTCCATTGAAGGTGCTCAACTGAGTTCCAATCTCTGGTTGCTCCTTGTAAAACATTCACAACAAGAACTCGTCTTCTACCACAACGAAAAATAAACTCTCCTTTCTTCCTATGTCTTCCTAGCGCCAGGCGAGATTTCCGCGAACTAAACTTATTCGCAAACGAACACATTGTATCAGGACTGCTTCCCTGCAGAGTACAACATGGTCGTCTTCAAATCCAATGCCAACAGATTTGGGTCATGAAGCGCCCCCAAAAGTATTCAAACTCAGTCTATTCCACCAACTATTCTAAATCTTCTCAACTGACAATGATTCCATCGCATTAACCTTTATCCTCGAGTGGCTTTTTATCTTGATAAGTGGTGACCTTTCTAGTAAAAAGGGATACGTGACTGTTGAGTGTCAATCCTACGCTGCCTACACAGTCAATGTACATGTAACTTCAATATGTTCACTGAGACAAAAAGAATAAAACGAATAAAGTAGCATCTCCAACATAATACTCGTTAATTCTGTTTCATATATAGATATTTATAAATAGCTATTACATTACATGTAACACTAAGAGAGGTAATTCGGTATATTTTCAAGCAAACTTAAGCATCAGTAGAAGCTGACTGAAGTATTAGTATTTTTTTTTGTAATCAAGACATGTGTTTTTGCCAAGTGAATTTAATCATAGAAGTTGTTGGTAAGTTGTAGAAGAAATAGGAGTTTGTTTATGTTTCACAATGTTTAAAAGAAATGCGTTGGCCTAAGTTTAATAGATTCGCTATTTAAATATGTATGTGTTATTTGCAGTGGAAATATGTTTGTTTATGTTGCTTTGTGTATCTAGCCATTCGCCAAGCGACACCAACAACATCTCCCACCTAATCAACAACATCTCCCACCAAAAATCCAACCCTGCCTCACCATGGTAGGGACGATTGCAACGTGGCAGTGTCAAAGACATCCACCTAACAGGGATCTGCTGAAACTCCAGGAGGAGTCGGCATCAGGATCCGTCGTCCTCTCGTTGTCTCTGCTTCTGCATGTAACAAATAACGACTGTCAGGCGCAGAACTAAAATCAATGGAGTGAAAGTGGCAACGCTGTGTCTGCGCCATTCTCTTGTGTGTTCTGGGTAAAACCTTTCCCGACTTCGCATGCATAGGTCCAACTCGCCCAGTAAAAAAAACAACAACAGATAACATCAAGTATTACTAGTGTTTGTAAACAAGTATAAGTAAAGTTGTCAACTAAAATCGAGGGCGACCCGAAGGCTCCTTTTTCAGTAGAAACTGCAATGAAATGTACGGGAGAGATCCACTCCTTTCTCGGGATTACTCCACTTATCTTTCAGCGTCACTTTAGAATATTCTGAGTGTTCAGCAAGGGGCACCAAGTATCATTTTAAAGTATTTGGTATGACTCGATCACGGATCGAACCCTGGTATCGTGGCCCATCAGCGAACGCTCTTTTTATTAAGTTACTTTAGTTATAAAATTTGTTAATAAATTGAGAGCAATGAAAGAATAGGTCACCCCCCCCCCTCGCACGCTCAAAACAAAATTTCCTTCAGTTAACATTGCTAATATATTTTATATAGCGATGTCAGTTTTATTTCGTTTTACATGGAAACCTGATATGAGGAGTGGGAGTTTTATAAGAATGCCAAAATTGTGTTAAAGGGTCACAATTTGGCATAGATTTATCTTCGTGTAAATTAGAACCTCATGTTCCAAATCAAGTCAGAAAAAAAACGACGTGTTTTTATCCTTTTATTTTAAGGATAAGGGAACTATATAATTCCTTCCATACCAAGCTGTGGTGGTAAGGACGGGAAGAGACTCTGAAGAGAGGGAGAGGGAGAAAGAGGAGAGAGAGAGAGAGCTGTTACATTCAAACCACATACGTGCGTACATCTCTCCCTTTTGCGTCGGACATAGAACGACGAAATTCTGACTGGGTCGTGTCAACAGCTTTCTGAAAAGGTCAATGAGAGAGAGAAACAGATAGAGTAAGAGAGAGAGTGAGTGAGTGAGTGAGTGAGTGAGTGAGTGAGTGAGAGAGAGAGAGAGAGAGAGAGATGGGGGCAGACGAAATGGGTTACGGTTTGGTCAGTCAGTCATTTAGTTACTTCCTGGGGTTAAATTCAGTATCCTCAGTTCGGAAATATTAGACGTACACCCGTCCAGTCGCACAGGCTCGTACGAACTTAAAAACATGAAGTTTATGACAATTTATTATGCTTTCACGATGAAGGTGGATGCTTAAAATTGCATATATATGTATATATATGGGGGGTTCATTCTTGATAGATTTTTAGTGCAATACTCTGCCGTTTTGTTTTATCGTATGTATAGATATTTATACTCGTCGCTTTCAGTGTAAATATCACTTAATTTCTCTGTACTCACGTGAAAATCTCTCGTGGTTTCACGGACTAAGTGAACGCTTACAGAGTCAAGATGTATCTGTGGGCCGGGTTCGCGCCCTGTAACTATCTGAAGTTGTTATTTCCTGCGCTGATGAGAACCGTAAGCTCGAGACGACGTCTTACGTAGGTAAAATATTAAATACCAAAAAATATATAATTTTACATATATATATATATATATATATATATATATATATATATATATATATATAAAGCTTTTTATACGTGACAAAAATCACAATATATACGTATTCAACATTAATAATGTAATGCAAATCAAAATCCACATTTTTATAGGTTATCTACAAGAAACACCATCTACAGAAACAGACGAAACTGCTAACAATACGGAAGTATTCCACTCTTCAGTATTCATAGTGACAGCGGTACTATCCTAAAATTAATTCACGGGCTCTAAAGGGGTTTGAATCCTTAAGATACTAACTGAATTTGTATATTGCACATTTAGAATTTGTATCCGCCGATTTCAGCACTGGAAAATTCACAAAATACTAAACGGGAGTCATCTATATCTGTCGTGAAACATAAGACACCTAACACTAGAACGTGAAATTGAAATAGGGATCATCAGCTTTTCATCATGTAACTGTTTCGGAGATTTAAGAAAAAAAAATTAAATTCATGGATTGCCCGTAATACTGATCAAAATACAACTCCTTCATACACACTTGACACAATTCAGTTTTGAATTACCCACTAGACACCATCTTAGAGTGTATTAGGTATCTCTGTACAGAGGTTTGTCAGGACAATCTAACATGAGGATTCTTCACCCAACAAGTAAAATCCGATCAAATAAGATCCCACGAAGCCAAATAAGATCCCTCGACACAGCTATACTCTGGTTCATACGAGGAAGGGTGCACCTTCTCTTTGTGATGTCACCTTAAGTAACAGCACGTAGCTGGATGCTCCACCAGACCAGATGAGTTCTTTGTGCTGGAAGTAGAAGATTAGGCAGAGGAAAATTAGTGTTCTTCACTGCTTTACTAACTCAACGTTTGAATGGTAGAGGAAAAGTTTGATTGAACACTCGAATATCTATGTATCTCATATAGAAATCAAGTGCTAGCCCCAAGAAGGGGCCCCCTTGATTTCTGAGAATTTATACTATAGTAAAATGTAACAATTATATATATATATATATACACTAAATCAAAGTTCTAATATAGTGAAAATATATATTTTGTTTAAACCAATCGATGCCAAGATTTTTTATATATACAATGACATCAATAAAATAATAAAAATTAAATAAATGTTAGCATCAATTGGTTTGTAAAAAATATATTATATGTAAATATGTTATATATACATATATATATATATATATATATATATATATATATATATAAATAGTGGGAGAGAGAGAGATGTTTCGAGGTACAACATTTATAAATGGTTTTAAATAAAAGCGGAAATTTAATCTCGAGTGACCTTTCAACCAACATCTCGTCCGGAGAATTACCGACGAAATAGGCGTTTTAAAATAAATAATTTAATAAATTGAGTAAAAATGTTTAAGAAGCAAGTTAGTTTTAAAGGCAACTAAATTGCTTTTGAAACGTTTTTACTCGATTTCTTACATTTAATTATTTATTTTAAAAACGCTTATTTACCCATTTCATCGGCAGTTAAGTTCCCCATTCTTGCTATTTTTCGTTAATTGAATATTTTCTATACCAACGATGTCCGCTGACAAGATGTTGGTCGAAAGAGCTCTCGATATATATATATATATATATATATATATATATATATATATATATATATTAGGTTGAGATAAATAAAATTAGCACATTATCTATATCAGTCCCAAGAATTCAAACTTTAATGTATTTATTTGTCGAGTTTGAATACTTGAAACTGATGCAAATAATGTGTTGATTTTATTTATCTTAACTTACTCTGCGATCGCTCTGATTGGTCTAAAAGTTCAACCATTTAGCTGATCGTATTTGGAGTATTCAAATTCCTATATTTTTTACTAATTCTATAATAGCCTTAGGTGAATCATTCTGTTGTACATTTACATATCTTCACACGTACATATAGAATAAGACACGGGATAGGTAGGTAATTTGGTAGAGAGAGAAAGAGAGAGATGGGTTATTGAGGGGTGCCGAATATAAAGCATATAAAGAGACCTGAAAGCAGATTAACGGTGTAACTTTTATCTGCCTCATATCATCATATCTAAATTTAGCCATACATAGTTGACACATGCAGCGAAATAAGTGATAAAAATAGTTAATCAAATCTTCCAACCGGAAATGCCTTCACAGAAATTGGATATTGTAATTTTTAAATACACACAAATTGCAAAAACACATATATATATATATATATATATATATATATATATATATATATATATATCATGAGTATTGTTAAGATTAAACATGTATATGAATATTAAAAATATTTATAAATAATTATTTAAAGCTCCCTTCAAGAAAACGCACTTTGTAAGGGAATTATGAAAAGCGTCTAACTAAATAAATATTGCAAAATTTACTCCATTTTTAGAGGACGAACAAGCTTACTATGTTCGTTAAATAAATAATAGGAATATTTTACTTCTCTTTCGTATAGCTTTCCCGGCGCCCGTGAGGGTATACGCATCGGATAGAAGTCAAAGATCACTTTAGTCCAATGTTTGAATGCTGCGACTGTTAAACCGTTATGTATAGTCACACAGATGAGTTATGGTTAAGATAGAACATATGTGGATATTAAAATATTTATTATATATATATATATATGTGTGGTTCTGAGTGTCTGTCTCGTGATTCTAGACTGAATCTACGAACGGCGTTCGA
Organism: Sepiola atlantica; assembly: GCA_963556195.1. Classification (NCBI taxonomy): domain Eukaryota; kingdom Metazoa; phylum Mollusca; class Cephalopoda; order Sepiida; family Sepiolidae; genus Sepiola; species Sepiola atlantica. The sequence goes on from OY744520.1 coordinate 97,142,332, forward strand.
GCCTATGCGACCGCCAATCCGACACTGATGAGGGTAAGAGAGCCCGAAACGACGTTGTCTGTAGATGAAAAATGACTTTATTTATATATATATATATATATATACATGCAGAGAGAGTGAGAGAGAGAGAGAGAGAGAGAGAGAGAGAGAGATGATGAGGCGTTCTGTTCGGGTAAGGACGTTTTTCGAATGCTACCGGTTTAGTGGACAGTGTAACTAATGTTTTTAGACATGCGGATCACAAAGGAATGGTTCAAATAATTGCCACGACGTCGATTAACAATAACATTCACATTAATCCTAACTAGATAAGTACAGAGATACATTTTCCTTATGGCTACCAAATACATGTTTACAGCTAGTAGGCAATGTATGCAATTGTTCCTCTCTAGTTCGTTCGCCTGTGCCACTTAACGAATTTAACATCTTCTGTGGCTGGGACAGCGCCACACGTACGTGTTGAACATGCTGATACAAATGCAAATGATTGCCGCAACACCTATGAACACCAAGCCTCAGAGGTTTGAACGTAGTTTCACTCTCTTAGACTAATTTCCTTCGCTGAGTCTGAAAAGTCTAGTCTGTCCTAATATTTAATCCACATCTAGGTAGAATAACTAGATTAATACCTTTCTAAATGGGATTTGTGAAATTCACACTAGTGCTCAATCAAGATTCGAACCAGGACAACTGAGCCCATCATCTACGATCTTACCACATAACCAATTTTACATGCATAGCTTTCCTTGTGCTCTAATTACTACTGGTGTTTATAAAATCATTTGACTGCTATGGTCATTTTATCTACTTATGAATCCGGAAAACTGAGCCCGTTATCCACGATCTTACCACTTAATAAATTTCACACAAAGGGGCTTAATGGAACGGAAGTGATCATCTCCAACAAGATTTCGAATTCGATTTTGAATCCTCTCAAGACAATGAAGAATGCTCTGGGCGTAACCTCTCTAGATGTGGCAGCAGTATTCAATCTTGGGACTTATTTGACTCTTATACAGGTAGAGGTTTGCATTAGGTTTCAGATACTTCCTGGAGCGGTAGAATGAGCCAACCATTTTTCCAGTGCTCCTCGCAAAGGATTGGATGGGATGTAAGCCTTCATTTTCGGATTAGAGTTGAATGTTTCCCATTCAAATTGTCACCTCTACATATTTTAAGTTCATTCTTGTACGAATTTATGTAAAGATTATTCATTGATAATTTACACAATTTGCTAAGCTTAAAATTAAATTTATGTTTTATTCATTACCTTACATTTTTAAAACATAAAAAGGACCAAATTACCGCCTCAAATTTAGAACAAAAAATTAACAAATATCAAATAAGTGTCAGGTAATGTTGAACTCTTGCATCAATATTAAATTACATGCGATAAAAGAACTAATTGAAAAAAATAAAACAATGATGATCCTACTAAAATGACCAGAATAGAACAAGTGATGTTATGAAGACTCCGTATAGGACACACAAATATAACTCATTATTACCTCCTTTGGAAGGAAGCAGCTCCAATTTGCAGTAGACCTATACGATGTGTAATGCATTGACGAATTGTTTGAACCTATAAAAGACTCGACAAAAATATCTCTCAAAAACATACCTGAGGAGGTACTCTTCCAGGTAAATCCAGGCAAAAAATTTGAACATTTAAAAGAAGCTGGTGTTTACAACATAATCTTACAGTAGGTTGTGTTTACAACAGAATCTAACAGAATGTAATTTCTAGAAAATATCAAGGGTTGATATGCCGGAAAATAAAAAAAGAAAACAAAAAGAAATATTTGAAGAGACTAAGAACTTGAAGCACAATGTGTTTACCATAATGACTGGATTCGGCATTAAACAAACCGAAAAGGGTTGATATGATGTAAAATAAAACAAGCAAAACTTTTAAGATGAATCAGCTTTCTCACACGTACATATATATATATATATATATATATATATATATATATATATATATATATATATATATATATATCTGAAATTATAACTATGATTCTTTACTCTCAAGATTAATAAATTATCAATTTCTATACATGAGGATTTTCCTTTACTTTTAAATTATAAATTCTTCTTTGCATTTCTTTGAAGCATGTGGGCATACGACAGTTTCCCACTTTTTAGCGCAGTTCTTTGCATTATTGTTGTATTCTGCAAGATTTTTCTAAGCGGCACCAGTTGGGCAGTAGGGAGCAGACAAGACACTGTTGCATCGTATGGTCCTTCTCTCCACGTTTGGATCATGGTTGGATCAGTTTTATAGCCCCATCTACTCATAACTTATCAAAGTGTAGTATCTGTTCCGATGGATACTGCACTCCATAGACTGGTATTGTCTTGGCTTTCGGGGCTTGATTTACGCCGGTCTATGGGTCTGTCCTGTGCAGTTCTAGGAGGTCCACCCTCCCAGGCTTCGCCTCCCCTCTTTGGGGAGGAGTAAGTTTATTGCTTACTGCCTGAGGCGCCCCTACCGAGGAATGCCGACGGGGCTGCCCAGGCAATTTTTAAACCCCAATCTCTCGACCGGACCTTGGGTCACATCTTATTTGTGGGAGTAAGATAAAAACTGGCCTTGTGCCTAACTGCTGGAGAGGAGTAAATCAATACTCATAACAACTTTTGATCGCCCCATGCCCGTTCTTGAGTGTTTTCCACTTGAGCCAGGGTGCTTCTGATCAGTGAGTAAAGGCCTCAGAAGGGGAGATTCTCGTGTCAGTAGGAGTGCATTCTCTAGCTTTATAAATAATGTTAATATATTTTTTTTTTAACTTTCTTCATATATTTTTTAATATATTTTTTTTTCGCTATATATATATAGACATAAGTTAACGGTTGGCTCTCTCACATTAACTAATATGTATGAATGTGAGCTTATTCAATCTTCTATAATTTAATATGCATGTATATATGTGTACGCGTACATTGTGTGTGTGTGTGTGTGTGTGGACCGAGTTTCATATATGCGGATGTGTGTTTTATAAGGAAAGTTATTTCAGTAGACAGACAGCAGACCGGAAGCGCTTTAACATTAAAGCAGAATGTTTATATGGCTACTCAATTTAAGAGATGTAAAATATGAAATGATTCTAAACTAAAAAAATAAATCTTTGAAAAAGTTATACATAAAAATAATAAATAAAATTTGAATTCACACTTTCCTATGAGGTTAAATGGGAAAAATTCAAATATATTGTATCCTCAATGCGCCCATATTTGAACTTAAATATTCCATTTTTATCATCGGACCAGTTTAATTCATTCTGCATAATATAAAACTAAGCACTCTGAAAGGGTCACTGCGTCAGTAGAAATAGATTTATTACTGTCCTAAATATTGGTCGTTGAATGCTACTGAAATCAATTTACAGCATAAAAATTCAAGAATACCAAATCATTTCAATCTTCAGGATTTACACGCGTTTCTGAAAGCAAATCTGTGTTATTGAATCTAAAACAAATACATAAAAAAGACATTGGACCATCATTAATATAATCGAGGCTCTCATAGTTTCAGACACAAAACGAGGTCCATCATCAAAATCAGATTAAAATGAAAGGCTGGCCATTTTGCCGTCCTTAACAACTGGTCTAGTGAAGTGTATCGTTATAAAGTCCATCGGCTGTCGAGTAACGTGAGATTCAGAAATCCTCATAAAAAGCATTTAATTCATTTCGAAGCCCCAAGCGCTTAAATACGTCGTCAAATACATTATTTATAAAACTGAGGTAAATTAGAAAATGACGGAATAATGGGGGAAGGGGTTAAACTATACGAATAGAATTATCAAACATAATTTAACTGAGTATATATATATATATATATATATATATATATATATATATATATATATTACACTCGTTTGGAAAAGGGAAAAAATACTCAGAGAAATAAGAAAAAGTTACGTGATTCATCTTTGTTCCCCTTCTCGTGTTTCTTTATTCCTCTTTTATGATATAAATCATTTTAAAAAATCCTCATTATATGTAATAATGGCAGTGTGTCTAACATTATTTCACTGTTTGTTAAAACTTTGTACCTACAAAAATCTATTCATATATATATATATATATATATATATATATATATATATATAAGGTGTCGAGATTTCCAGTTTAATGCGACTCTTGTTCCGAGTTCCGAATCGTGCGATTCGTTTAAATAGTTATCTCTACACAGATGATTCTGCAAGGATGAAACGTTTATTAGTAGATAATTAAATATTTATTATTAAATAATTATTTGTAGCGTCTTTCGACCGAACGCTCTAATGAGAAGTAATTACGGCCGTCAAATATAAGCTTTAAATGCGAGAGGCCTCTTGTTGAACACTTTATAACGGCTGATTATCGTTGCCCGTCTACTCGGCATAATAAGATTTATTTCTTATCACTTTTTGTAGCTATTCAGATTAGCTTCATCGGTTAGGGTACTATTGTTCCTGGGTTCGAATCGTTTGAATGGCTTGAATAGTCATCTCTACACTGATGATTCCACAAGGATGAAATGTATACGTTTGTAAGTAATTAAATTATTTATATATATATATATATATATATATATATATATCTGTGTGTGTGTGTGTGAGTGTGTGAGTGTGTGTGTGAGTGTGTGTGTGAGTGTGTGAGTGTGTGTGAGTGTGTGTGTGTGTGTATGTGTTTATTTGCATTCGTGTTTAAATACATATAATTTGTTTTTAGGAGCAGGCTTTTTGGGGAGGGTGTACGTTTTATTTAAGGAGATATAATGCAATTCCGATTATAATTTAATTTACGATATCTTTAGGCTAAAAATGAATTAAAAAATGGCGAATATGTAACGTTTTAGTTCAGCACGTGTATTGTTTAAAAAAAAGAAAAAACAACAGAAAAGAGTGGATGTTTTTTACAAAAAAATGAATGAATGAGGTTAGTTTTTTCTTAAAATCTGAAATATTTTTTGGTTGATGAAACTCAGGCTGTGTAAATGCATCGTCTGTATTAACAATTGATGAAAGGTCTATAATTTGCTTTAGATAAAAAAAACAATTTTACTTTTTATAAGATCTTGTGTGCATTTTACGTCGGAAAAATTCTCAATTTGTATATATGAGCTAAAAAGTAACGTTAGATGCTGAAATAAAACTATTCCATAACCTTTTTGGTAGACTCATCACAACGTGCTCGTAATTTTACAATGTAACTTTAAAAAAGGTTGCTTTGTAATCTTACATTTAATTTCGTTTATCGACTTTACTACAACAATAAATATTCGGACGTTATTTGACTTTTAAGTACTTGGATCGTTTGGTCGCATACGTATGCCACTGACATTCGAATTCAACATGAATACACTGGTGAGTTATTGACGACGAAACAGTTGTCTGTTAATGACTAATAATATATATATATATATATATATATATATATATATATATATATATATATATATAGGGAGTTTCGTGCGGGTTGTCTAGAAGAGATGATGTATGCTGATGATTTAGTACTTGCCGGCGAAACAATGTTTATTAAGTTAAAGACTTGAGGGAATACTATGACAACTAAAGGTATGAGAGTCAATGTTACCACGAGCAAAGTGATGATCAGTGGTGGTAATGTTTGAAATCGCCCCATTTCTTCTGCTCCGTTTATGGAAATGGAGTCGGGTGCAATTATATCTTTTGTGGTACTTGTAAGTATTGGGTAAAAGGAGAGAAGAAAGTGGACCTTGGATTTGCTTTCGCTAACCTCGTAACTCTCGCTTCTCTTATGTTTTCCTTTAGTCTTCACATTCTATGGGCGATGTTTCTAACAAACGTGGAATAATTGCACTTTTCCGGATCAGAATCTATCCATCTAACACTTATAGTTGGCTGGTTTTTAACCTTGAATTTTTTTTTTTAGCTTCTTACATCAAGTGACTTCATGCCTTGTCTGGAGCTATTTCCATAACAAAAAGTGTAGTGGAATTAATGGAAAGTTGGGAGAGGATAACCAGTTTATATGCAAGAAGTATACGACAATGTAGATTGATGAGAATCCAGATGTGGAGAAAGTATTTTTGAATAGTTAAACTATTGAGGTTGTCGAGAAGTTTTGTTAACTTGGTAATACCATTGGAGCACGGGGTTGAGCAGGTGCTAGTGTGATTGCAAGAGTTAAGGCACGTTTGCCTTTACTAACCAGCAGAGCGTTACCACTGTCAACCAAAGTGAAAAGTATACATAGCATTGTACGCAGTGTGATGATGTATAGAAGTAAAACTTGGTCAGTGAGGATTGAGGACATATGTTGCAGGGAAATAAATGATATGAGAATGATACGATGTGTGTGTAATGTGAGTCTTTAAGCAAGGCTTAGTTCTGATAACATCAAAGGAAGATTAAATCGGGACAGTATGGAGAGATGGAAAACATGAGAGGAAGTGATAAATATGAACTTGAGAGAAAGAGGGATAAATCAAGACCTGACCACAGATAGGTCAGCTTGGAAGTCAGTTTTTCTTAAGCCATCCAACACATACCAGAGCTGTGATACAGCGAAAAGTCTGCTTGTGGATGATTACATATGCCCTAACAATATGAGTTGAGTACTGTGGTAAGTGAACTAGTCATTTACGGTTTGCAATGATGCAAAGCTCTTCGTAAAAATGAATACAGCATTCGTAAAAATGAATACAGCATTCTTCAGTAGTTGACAGTGTTTATATAAACATTGAGATTTAACTAACTCGTGGCTCCTGTCTGACGGCCGAATGGTGTGAATCGCCAACTGTCAACTAGAAGGTAGAGTTTCGGGTTGAAGCACTTGGAAGTCTATCCACACAGAATAGTTGTGATACAGCAGAACAATCATTTCTGTGGGCGATATATATATATATATATAGATAGATATGTGTGTGTGTGTGTGTGTGTGTATGTGTGTGTGTGTGAAAAGACAAACGAAAGAAACAAATTTTAAATACAGGAAAATATCATCAAAGAAACGAAAGATTTTACCGGTTTCGTTCGGATCAAACTTAAGACGTTCGTTGATCCGAACGAAACCGGTAAAATCTCCTTTCTTTGATGATTTTTTCTTGTATTTAAAATGTGTTTTTTCCGTTTGTCTTCTTTCACACATCTTGTCTTTCACGGCATTTCATTTTTATGATATATTGTGCATTTTACTCTCATATATATATATATATATATATATTAGACATTTTTCAACTATTAAAACTATATGGAAAAAACGCTTTTAGTCCTAAGTCCTTCGTTAAGTCAATTAATCTGTTACAGTCACTATATTAGTTTGCTTTCAAGAATTTACGCTCGTCTTAATATTATTTTAGGGATCATCAGTTGTTTACCATGAAAAACTGTTTCGGGAATTTAAAAACAAATCAGAATTTTATCTCATAGCTTCCCAGTAGTGTTGATCAGACAGCACTTTCCTAAAAAAAGTAAAGAACCAAAACGTTCCGGAGATCTAGTCTTTTCCTCCAGAATAATTTTTTGCTATCCTATTTTGTTATTAAAAAATGTTCTCCTTACCTGTGTTATTTGTCTTTTATAAGAAAAATGTATTCGTTATTTAAAAAAAAGAATCCTGTATTTTATGGGGTTCGGACGAATTCATTATACTACTTATTTAGTTATTTATATATTTATTTATATTTAAAATATATATGTATTTATATTTAAAATATTGAAAAATTAAATATATACACACACACACACATATATATATATATATATATATATATTTTATACTGAATTTTTTCGATAGTTTTGGATTGGCTCAATTAATCTACTTTGATTAATTTGATATGACTTATAAGCGTCAGGATAGCGGATAATTGCCTTAATATATGTGTGTGTGTGTGTGTGTGTGTCTTAACAGTCAGACAGTTCTAATGGTTTGTATTGCTATCATTGTTTTGTTTTCATTGGCAAAATCTCCAACATTGTAAAATGAGAATTTCTGTGAGTCAGTCTACAAAGACGTAGGTGACCGGAAAAGTTTGCCAAAATGGTGAGGAATTTTCATGACAGTCTAATCGTACAAATTCTTTTTGCTGGTTAAGCTGTCTGATCGTGTTTCTGTAGAAAACGGTGAGAAGCACAGCTGCACTCTCCTAACATATATCAGTTATTTTGCGGGAATAAATATCGTTTAAGGACTTTTTGATTGAATTTACTTCATATGTAGCGTCGCTTGCTCGAAACCTGATTATATCTAATTTATTGTAGCGAAACGATTGTTTCACGGAGGGGTCGTTTCCCCGAAATATCAGCAGAAGAATTCAAAAGAATCTAACTTTTATATACAATGTTTCGGAATTTTTTAGATCTGTATTGATAATTTATATTGGTGTCCGCATAGGTCTGTAACACAACGGATAAAAGTGCTAAGTGAGAATCAGTTTTAAGCCACAGTTTTCTGGGGTGAAGGTTAAATCGTCAGTACGGGTTATAATAAGAACGCAATTAAGAATTACTTAGGACTTATACACTTCATCTTTTCTGTCCTCGGTCAGTGAAGGAGATATTCTTCTAGACTGAAGCAATTTTTATTTTCGTTCCAATCGAGAATGCCCCATTTAGAGGGGTTGGACCCCACATTAAAACCCGACGTTGTGTCTAACTCTTCCCTCGTCGGGAGACAAGTAAATAAGAACTAGACGGTCGTTTGTATTATTTGGATTATGCAAGGACCTATGCCACAACGGATAAAAGTGCTAAGTATTATAAGTTCTAAGTGGAGGTTAAAGGTTCAATCCTCAGTAAGGGCGATAGTAAGGATAAGACTTATACTCTGGCTGCCGGAATGAGAACAAGAGTTCAGTTGGAAATTACGTACAGATTCGACAAGATGCGCCTGAAGAAGGTCAGAGGTTATATCGGCCGAAACGTTGTGAGAATAATATCCAAGATGAGAACAGTAGTCCGAATAATATAAATAATCCAAATTTTATATATTAATCGATTTTATTTTACTTATGTATAATTTGTAAATTTGAAAATATCTAGCGAGCGATATGCACTATTAAGAATGAGAGCCAAATATAGGAATCACTGATCGTGTCATTCAATGCAAAACGAACACACTATTGCACGTTTATCAGAAAACCCTTGTAATGATGACGACACTGATCTAGTCTCTCATCCTGCAAAAGACTTAGAGAATCTTCTAAATACGTTTAACGTCACGGTTGATGTTTTCGTCTTGACGATTAACCAGAATAAGATTGGTATCTCTCTACCAGCAAACATTCCTCTCACAATATACGTAAATGAGCACAAGTTCTACAGATTGCGAAGTTTGTTTATCTAAGTGGGACCGTTTGGAGGTCAGGTTAACTAGATTTAGAGATAGCGTACTAAAATCGGAATTCTTTTGGGAGGCGAGGGTTGAAAAGTTAGTCGCAAAGAGGAATACGACTGAATATACAACTCCTGGTTTACCGTTCTTTTCTTTTAATACCTCTTTTTATATACATATGAGCCAGTTACCAGGCGTGACTAAGAGAGAGAGGTGACTGTGGTCCAGTGGATAACGACACGGACTAACGACCTGAGTATGCCAAGTTCGAATCCAGTCGGTTTCATAGTATCATCTTCACTAAGGGATGTTGGCAACCATTATATGGTCCCTCTTACAAGAATGTTTACAATAAAGAGTTCAGTTTGAAATTCTGTAGAGATTCACAAGTTCAACAAAACGCATCTGAAGGTGAGAGGTTACATCGGTCGAAACGTTGTTAGAATAATATCCAAAATAAGAACTGTGACCTAATTAATAATAAAAATTGTGTATATTAATCGATTATTTTTACTTCTGTATGATTTGTAAATTCTCCACAATGTTGAATTCATAAATATTAGGTACGCTGCAACACGAAAAATAATTAAAACAAGAAAGTTGTACTATCTTATTTGATTCGAATTTACTTTTTACCAAGCGAGACTGATCTAAGGCGCGATCTCCTGTGTACCCACAAAAGATGTACTATCGTCGCTTTCGTCTCAATAGAAGGCAGGCAGCATTATGTGGCTGTGTTTCTGCAACGTAGAACAGTCTACAAGAGGAGGTAGTGACGATGCTTACCATATCCAGGTTTAAAGGGGCTTGGAAAGACATTCACAATTAATATAGATTTAAAGTGCTAGGTAATAATCGATTATAAATCATAGTGTTCTGAGGGTTGAAGGTTCAATCCTCAGTACAGGCGATACTTAAAATAAAATTAAGAAAGACTTAAGACTTCCACTCGGTCATGGCTGATCGGAGGAAACCATTTTATGTAGTGAAGGGAACCGAAAAAGCAAGTAGCAAAGCAGACAGCATCACCGCCTGAAATGAAACCAGAAAGAAATCCTTCACTCTAAATAAAATGTCAACGATCGGTATTTTTTCTTTAGGTCATCAGAAATGGTAATGATTTATATGTGAAATTAAATTACTGGCGTAATTTTATGGTTTTATATGAATATTAATTCGAACACTGGCGAAGCATACTTTTTGTTGGGGGTGTACACTAGTCTATATAATAAAGTATCTAATCTGTATTTTTACATGATTTGTTGCACTTTGGTATTTTTTGTCGATAAAATTGATTTGATATCATCACTGTATATTGAAAATCGAATACACCTACTACAGAGGTGTAATTACAAAAGTTAAAAAATAAAAAAATGTCACCAATGAATTTTATAACCATGTACCACCGCCGTAGGTGGGCTGAATATCTAATTGGTCGAGACGATGATTGTTCGTCAAAATAGCCTTGTGCCTTCTTCAATCAGCAACAACAAACTAATAATCTGGTAAAATATATCAACTGTTTATTGGATAAAGATAATACAGAAATGTTATTCCAGCTCATCGAAAGCGTTGAAAATATACATTTTCCCATCTTACATAGATGTTGGAATATTAGCGCCATGCGCTGAGGGCGGGGGGGTGGTGGGGGGGCACCTACATTAGTACTTAAGGTTAGCCCCAGTAATCTCCCGCACAGTCTGGCAGAAATTTTCGACTACGTGCATCCATTCACCTGGCCATCGGCAACAAATTCAGACTGCTAATTTCGCCTCTGGGCCTAACAAGCCACTTCTCATATCAAGACGCTTTTGTTTTTCAGGGTCAGCACAAGATGTTTCTTACTAATGATTGTATATACGGCTATTTATCCAAATTCATTGTCTATCGCCAATAAAATTTAATCTATTTTTGTATGGATCGACTTGTCATTCTTTTTTTATATTGCTTTTCCATCTACAAGCTGGTCTATGACGAACAAGCGTTTAGAACAAAGACCAGGCGTTCAATGTACTGTCGAAATGATACACTAAGAAAGACCGGCTATCATAATTGTAGATAAGAATATATTGGTAATATTAAATGAATTAGAATAATCCGTTAAATATAGAAACTTTCAAGAAATAACAAACGATTTATGTTGAAGTAAAACGGGTCGCCATAAAACATCACAATCCTAGCTCTTTTTCAAACACTGGTCTGTCATCTTACATGAAACTCCAGGGCTGTAATATCGTTGTGACCTTACTTTGTATGCCTCTATATGTGGTTTACAGAAAAATGCTAAATATTACTCTATTAATGCAATCTGTATATGCGCAATAATCACGTTGAAACTCCTGTTCCCGTCTGATCACCGGAGTTAAGCGACGTTGAGCCTGGTCAGTACAGGTGCTGTATGTGCTCTTGGCTTATATCGGCATTGTTTACAGTCGTTATGGACTTCTCGCCACTTGAATCGAGCAGTGCTTATTCGGGAGAGGTGTGGTTGCTGATTGCGCAACCCTCGCTTCACAATTACAGGCGCAGACACCCTTACGGGGGGTATTCATTGTCTCTCAAGACTGATCGGAGACCATGACTTACGTAAAAATTAGACTAACCAACAATGCACAACACACTTCAGCCAAATTCATGCGTGGTCATTCGAAAGCTCGGGATGCTATATCACGGGGCTACTATACATGTGTATGTTTACTAATATTTTGCTTTTGTAATCATTTTACTTCAATAAGTTCTCAGAAATCAAGAGCTGCTTTCTGGGGCTAACACTTGATTTTTAAGTGAGATATATAGATAGCCGAATGTTCAATTAACAATCTTTCTCTACCTCTCAAAGGTTTAGTTTGTAAAGAAGTGAAGAACATGAATTTTCCTTTTCCCAATTGGCCAGTTAACTATGTTATGATATATTTTTCTTGTGGTCTCTTTGTCCTACTGGATTCCACGACAAGAATTCATCTGGTCTGGTGAAGTATCCAGCTAAGTGCTGTAACTTAGGGTAGCATCACTAAGAGAAGGTGCACTATTCATCGTATGGGCCAGTGTATAGCCGTGTCGATACGGTCTTATTTGGGCTTTAAATAAAAAGTCGCTGTATTTTGGTTGTTATAGGACTTTACTAAGAGGGAAAGAATGAAATTATTTTGTCAGAATGATATACTCTAGATAGAATGAGTTAGATTTACTTTGAAACAATTGTAAAAGCATTTTGCTATGAATTTCGCTTGAAATTTTATAAAAAAGCTATTAATATATATATATATATATATATATATATATTTTTATTTTTTTTTTATTTTTTTTTTTTATTTTATTCCATTAGTTTCGACAAAACAAGTTTTGTTTCATTGGTGCAAATAGCGACCAACTCATCGGGCTGGCGATGGAATTCAAATGGCATAAGTTTTAACTTCGTTAACTAAGTTAAAACTTATGCTATTTGAATTCCATCGCCAGCCCGATGAGTTGGTCGCTATTTGCACCAATGAAACAAAACTTGTTTTGTCGCAACTAATGGAATAAAATCAAAAAAATATATATTTTGCTCTGAATTTTCATTGAGCACTCTCATAAACCAGGTTTCAACTTCCTTCGGATTCATACCCCCTGGATATTTGTAACAAGTTAATTATATATATATATATATATATATATATATATATATATTTCTCATGTTTCATTTTCCTTCATCGAAGTTCTCAGAAATCAAGGGGCACTTTTAGGGGAGCTTACACTTTATCTCTATATAAAATGCATAGATATTCAAATATTCCATTTAGTTCTGTTTTAGTTGTCAAACGTTCGGTTACTAAAGAAGGTAAGAATATGAATTTCCTTCGCCCCAATTGGCCAGTTACCCGTGTTATAGTATATATTTCTTGTAGTCTCTTGGTCTTACCGGATTCTAGGATAATAATTCATCTAGTTTAGTGGAGTATCCAGCTAAGTGCTGTTACTTGAGGTTACGTTACTTGTAGAAAGTGTACTATTCCTCGTATGAGCCAGTGTATAACCGTGTTGAGGGGATCTTATTTGGGTTTCGAATACTATGTTATTTTGAATATTTGGTCACTGTTTACTTGTAGTGGAAAGTGTCCTCATAGCAAGTTGTCCTGAAAAACCCTTGTAAAGAGGAACCGTAGACACTTTAAGATGCTGTCTAGTAGATAATTCAAACATGTGTGTCTGTGTGTGTGTTGAACAAAAGCTTTCATATGACACAACTACGATGTAAAAATAAAGCAGCAAAAACATTTATTTTTGAGTTACTGTCAAAAGTTTTCAGTTTTCTCGTACACATCTGAAGTAAAGGATCGCCTTATGAAACGACCCCCCCCCCTATTGCAGCCTATCTCTATGTAGCGCTGGTGTGGGGCAGTGTTTTCGCTATCATTGTGGCCGGCAGAGGAACCCACGCTCCCTAATCACGTTCTCTCTTTAAGAAACCATTCTTAGATATGAAAAAAATGCCGCTATCTAATTGCCAATGGTAGTTGTACTAAAAATGTGATTTATTGTATATATGTACACATAATTTTCTCGGTGCACATCTGCATTCTGTGGCATCTTTGTAAATAAACATTTTATTTGAACTTAAAACAAAAAGAACGAAAAAAGTAGGACATTGTGTTGAAAACGGTATTTTACTATTTTTATGATTTTGCTAGCAGGACAGATCCACAATAAGGATGCACTCCTAAGACTCTTCAATATGTTTAGGAGGGTCGGACCCCTCAAAAGACTCCATAACAATCAAAAGCATACAACTCGCATGAAAACCGCCTGGAAATAGCGATTTAGATTATGGGTTGAGAAAATCGGTGTTAGAATTGTCAGTATTTTATTCTTTTTTTTTAAGTCTATAACTTCCATCGTGTAAATAGTGGTGTACATGGGTCTGGTAGTGCCCGGGAACAACTCCTTGATTGTATGCGCCAAAGACTTAAGTACAAGTCTTAGTACTGAGCAATGTTATTAGACCGGAAGGTATTTTGAATACAATTTTATGCTCTCCTTCCCAATTTGGATGTCCGGGACAATCTCCCCATCCCCCCCCCCGCTGCTGCTGAGCAAAGTTTCTATGTTTACTTTGTAGAGTTAAGCTCCCATTTAAGGGGTCTTAGAATGTTCAGAATCATATTAAAAGGTTTTTCAGACTGTCTATTTTTTTATCTATGCTAAAGATTTTTATTAAAATCAAATGAATAAAAAACAAAGCAGTAGGGTACTGTTCATTTGGGTTACTTTTATGAGTAAAAAAAACATATAAAACTTTAACATGCTTTGTATGGGTAGATTATTCTTATCAAATGTCATGTTCTTAAATCTAAAAACGTAAAAGTAGTCAGTTCAACACAGAAATAAAAACAGACATACGGGCATATCGCTTTTACAGTTGTACACGTTTTTTTTTTAATAATTCTATGACGAATCGTGCGAGTAAATTCCTAGATCTTTAACACGCAGGATTACTGTTTTGTTAAAATTCAACAACGTACTGGGAAATAATAATTAGAAACTTTAATCACAATGTAAAATGTATCAAGACTGTCTATTTTTTTTTATCTATGCTAAAGATTTTTATTAAAATCAAATGAATAAAAAACAAAGCAGTAGGGTACTGTTCATTTGGGTTACTTTTATGAGTAAAAAAAACATATAAAACTTTAACATGCTTTGTATGGGTAGATTATTCTTATCAAATGTCATGTTCTTAAATCTAAAAACGTAAAAGTAGTCAGTTCAACACAGAAATAAAAACAGACATACGGGCATATCGCTTTTACAGTTGTACACGTTTTTTTTAAAATAATTCTATGACGAATCGTGCGAGTAAATTCCTAGATCTTTAACACGCAGGATTACTGTTTTGTTAAAATTCAACCACGTACTGGGAAATAATAATTAGAAACTTTAATCACAATGTAAAATGTATCAAGACAAACTCATAAAAAATAGCAATAAGAACAACAGTTTTGGTGATTTTATATTTCAAGTAATAGCCCCGAAAGAAAACAGTTTATCCAGAGACCTTCTCTTTGCTTTTGAATAATAGCATCCAAGAAAACTTTAATAGTGGCTCCTAAATTATACGGCCACATAATTTTCTAACTTTGTTCACCTATATTTACACAGCAGGATTAGCAAATATACACGCATACCTACACACACGAAGGCTTGTATCCAACTTTTGTATAGAATCAGGTTTCGTATTCGCTAAAAGTGTGTGTATATATATATATATATATATATATATATATATATATATATATATATATATATATATATATATATATTGCTAAAAGAATACCTGTCCCAGGACGGGTAAAATGTATTCCCCGAACAGAACAATTTCGGGCTGATTTTGTCTACCCTAACGGAGATTAAAATCAAGATATAATGATATTAAATCTTATGTCTAGAATCTGTATTCTAACTGGAATCAAAATCCATTGCATCATTTTGTTTCTAAAAAATGGTTTACATTTAAGTCTAAAGCTTAATGGGCTTACGAAGAAATTGTAATTCAGGGAATCTTGCTTAATTTGTGTGGAATGACTATTTATCAAATTCGATGTAAATCTGAAATATTTTAATGTTAAAATGACAGGTTGTGCCTATATTATGCCTCCTAAAGCCCCTATAAAATACTCCAAAAGAAACTAACATTTGGAAAATATTTCTTAATTAAATGTCTAATACCTATTGTTAAAATTTCACAAAAATCGGGGGTTATCCGAATTTTCACGAATGGCTTCGACCCACAGCCCCTTTACCCCCTTTTGATTACACGAAATGAAACTAAATATAACCCACATTTGGACCCATGATGACTTACAGCTATGTTCTAAAATTCATAGTGATCGCTTAATTAGTTTAGGAGTGAATCGTGTGCAGACAAATATAAACATATTCGCATACCTAACTTCATATCCCAAAGCTATGTTTGTATTGCAATTTTTAACATCATTTTAAGACTCATGATATACACGATATACATAAGAATATTTATCAAAAATACAATAATGCGCACAAGTCAGGAACTTTTATAATTATATAGTGTACACTGTTGTCTACATCATTTTAGCATCTACCGCCCATACGCAAACAACTTTGATTTTGTTATTTATGTGATTGTTATACTTCAAAGATTCGACGAATATCGTCTAATGTTGTATTATGTTATTTATTAACTTGAAATGTTAGAGCTTAATTAGCGTCTTTAAATAAATATAGGAATTAATTGATTTAATTATTTATTAGTTAAGCTTAAGTTTAATCCTAGTTTATAGCGTGACTTCGCCAGGTACGTAGGTAGGTAGTGATAGCAGTATTTAGATTAATCGACGTGTATGGACGAGACATACAGTTACAAAACATCAATAGAAATTTAGACATATATTGTATTGCGAATGAAAATTGTATTGATCAACACATACTTGTGCAAGATCATACGTAGACAAAAGTTGGAGAAGTGCTTGCTTACGGATACGCAGTAGTGTGATGATGGGTGGGGGGGGGGCGTTGGCCCCAGGCATCCAAATTCGGCGGGGTCATCCAACTGTATTCAAACTATCTCCCTTTCTTATAATATTTCCCAGTACTAGTACATATACTTGAGTTTTTGGGACATATAATCAAGGAGTTGGCCCACGAACATCTGTACACCGCTTCACGCCACTACTTAAATTATTAAAGTTATGGACTTAGAAAAGAATATAATTCTGATCATTCTAAGAACCTTTTTAATGGGAGCTTAATTCTACAAATTAAAAATAAAAAAATTCTCAGCGGTAGGGTGTGGAGTGGGGGGAGGGAGGAACGGCTCTAGGGCAGTGACCCCGGCAAATAAATTGTGTGTGTGTGTAGTTGGGTAAGGATAAAAACATCTAATCATAGTATAACTATCTCCCTTTCTCATATTTCTCAGTACTCGGACTTATACTTGAGTCTTTGCAACATGCAATCAAGGAGTTGTACCCCCCACCGGGCATCGCAATGGCATCACTAGACCTCTGCACGCCATTGTGTATACGCGTGTATACGCGCGCATACGCACTTGCGCGCACACAGAAATAACATAGCACACCCGCACCCTATTATTGTGAGCTTCATCAGACAAAAAATTGAGGGTGTAGATGGAACACCGAAACAAACTTTAATCAAATCTTTACTTGCATCCAAATATATGCCCTTCCCCCCTCCTTATTCCCCCAATCAAACGTGCGTGACGTAGGCAGTTCCGTCCGTGGTGGCACCAGATTTTTTGTTCATCTATATAAAGATTCGTTGACAATGATTCATCATTGACATATCGTAATTGTATATCAGCAACACGTACTTGTTGGATCACAGAATCATGGTTATGTACACGCACGCACGCATACACATTATACAATACACACACACGCGCACGTAAACAAACATACACATTATACAATACACACACACAGAAACACGCGCGCACTTGCACACACGCGCCTATAACTTAGTTTGTCCTGTTGTTAGTTTTATCATAAAACTAGCTGTGTTTAACCGGTGTTGCCTGGGTAGAAACATATTGCCGGTAGAGAAAAATAATTCAAAATATAGTCATGTTTACATTTTTTTTAAAAATAGGATTTAAAATAAAAAGAATTAGTTTTTGTTATCTTTTATTTTATTTCAATAAATATTCGCATATTATTATTAATAATAATAATAATAGTAATAATAGTGCTTCTACAAGATTTGAACCGAACCAAATCGACTTTTACCGAAGTAAACCTAAAATATAGTTTAGGTTTAGGGTTAAAAAAAAACAAAACCAAAAACAGCCCGCTTCAAATTCTGTAGAAGAACCATAATAATTCAATGCGTATTTACCATAGTTACGTATAGGCGAGAAACACACGCATAGAACCACGAGATATTGTCAGAGAAAAGTGAGTTGGCTGTGTAGAGACAAGAAGAAAAAAAGAAGAAAACAAGAAGAAAAAGTTGGACCAAAATCTGCTCTTCTGTCTCTTGTTTTCTATGACGTCCCAAGTTAAAATATCTGCGACACTTTTACAGAGAGATTGACTTTTCTTCCCAAAACAAAACAAACAAAAAACGAAGCGAGACCTTCGGATGCAACCACCCTTATTTTTTAACCAAGGAAAAGAGACGATGAATACATACTCAATCTATCATAATAAAAGAAACAAGTTAGAAGATCTATTTTTTTATGTTAAAAACAAAACACGCACCTTTTTGTCAGTCTCCTTTCCCGGGTAGATCCCATCTCCACGTAGTAGTCAACCTACTAGCAGCAACAGTAGTTGTAGTACTAAAAGCGATTAGTAGTAGTAGTAGTAGTGATTGTGATGGAAGAAGACTGACAGTACTACTCCATTCGAATGCAGTTAAAACTACCACTATTACAACTACTACTACTAAACTCGCAAACGTACTCCCGTTCGAAACTAATTGTTGCCTATGTCGCCCTCTCCTCCAAATAAGTGCTATAAAAATACAGTTTGTAATAATAATTTGAGCTACGACTGCTAATAGTACCGATATATATATATATATATATACATATATATATATATATATATATACATATATATATATATATATATATACATATATATATATATATATATATACATATATATATATATATATATATACATATATATATATATATATATATATATATATATATATATATATATATATATATATATGTTGCAAACGTTACTCTTGGAAACATGAAAAGATCTTAAAGGAAAAACATTTAGGAAATTAGTCAAAAACAATTATATTGGTTTAACTAGTCATTAGTGACTTATTTGCGTTAAAATAATGTGTTTCGGAATTTTTTTAGATGAGGATTGATAATTAATTTGGATTATTCGAACTACTGTTCTCATCTCGGATGTTATTCTTCCAACGTTTCGGCCGATGTAACCTCCGACCTTCTTCAGGTGCAGCTTGTCGAACTCTGGAATCTGTACAGAATTTCGAACTGCACCCGTTATTCAATCCACAGGAGCAGTTTGCTCTTGTTCCGTCAGTCGCGAACAGGACCTGTGGCGCAACGGATAAAAGTACTAGATATATAATCAGTTCTCAGTGACAGTTTTCTCGGAGGTTGAATCCTCAGTACAGGCGATACTAAGAATACAATTACGAATTACTTAAGAGTTATCATGGCTGACAGAGATTGAATTCCGTTCGAAATTGCGTACAGATTCCCGAGTTCGACTAGACGCACCTGAGTACGGTTAGAGGTTATATCGGCCGAAACGTTGTGAGAATAACATCCAAGATGAGAATAGTAATCCGAATAATTCAAATAATACAAACAAAATAATATAAGATTTAAGCAGGTTTTGTTACCGTGATTATCGGTAGCCTGTAAAGTAATACGGGTCAGACATCTTGTTTTTGCGGGAAGTAAGCTACCGGACCATTTTTTACTTTACTTACAACCAATAATTATGGTAACTTAACATGCTTATATGTCATATTAATTATTAAAATTTGTTTAACGCAAATATGTTACAAATGGGTAGGTAATCAAAAGTATTTTCTTTACTAATTTTCCAACTTATGTCGCCAGTAGTAACGTTTACCATATATATATATATATATATATATATATATATATATATATATATATATATATTAGGTACGTGCAAAAATAGGGTTATTCTTGTACGGACTATGCTTATTAAAAAGGGCTTATCATTAATTATTTAATTAGTTTCCGTGTAAACTTTGATTGTGTTTGAAAGATAAAAGCCTAAACTTAATCTCTAAACGAAAAAAACTGCATATTTACGTGTGAAAAATGAATTATAATGAAATATGTAATCACGGCGACTAAAAAACTAAAAAATTCAGCGAATTTTGAACTTTGAAAAAATTACTTGTAAAAATCCCTTGAAAGATAAATATAAGTTTAAAATAATGGTTTCATTATATTCTGTAATTGTTGATTAATAAATATGGAAATTTAATTAAAATTGGTTGATTTCCTGAATTTTAGTGAATTTTTAAGTGAGGGGGGGGGGTCAAAATGTTTTTACATTTTGGGAATCGGCCATTGATTTTGCACGTACCTAATATATATATATATATATATATATATATATATATATATATATATATATATATATATAGCAATAGATAAAGTGAAAGAATAAAATAAGGTACGAATCCAATTTTATTAAAATTAAATGTTCAGGCAAAGTTCTTTAAAGTCCTTAACTCATGAGTTTTCAAAGAAAATCTTCTCCTCAGAGGACTATTACCGCAATGACATTACTGCAGGTAATAAAAATTAAACTTGGAAAATATATAAAAAATATATATAAAAATACATAAAGGTATATAAAACATCAAATATATCGGCCCAAAACTATACAGTTCATCCAAGTCAACAGGTCCAAAATAGCTCCAGGCAAGATATCAAAGAGGTTGATTAAAAAATAATCCAAGTGGTGAATGGTGGTCCAAAATCAGAAAAGTTTATCCAGGCGGGAAGTTCGTTTGCTATCGATGCAGTAGATAACAGTATAACATTATATATATATATATATATATATATATATATATAATTTTTGTTTAATTTTACTTCAGTCGAAGTTCTCAGAAATCAAGGGGTTCCTTCTTGGGGCTAACATTTGATCTCTATATGAGATACATAGAAATTCGAATATGCCATTAATATAATGTTCGGTGCTTTTACACTTTAGCGGATACTTTAAATAAAACAAACTGAGGCATATCTGTTTGATGTATGTACCTGTCACGGGTTGAATAAATCCAATACCAAAAATCACGTAAATGATCAAGTAGTTTTTATTTTATAAAAGAAAATTAAATGTTAGTCATGCACTAAGAGGACAGCCATTTTGAAAGTTCCAAAGGGGGATTAAAAGTTTTAAAAGGGAGAAAAGTTAAATCTATCTATTTTTGTCTTATATAGTACGTCTGTGTTATCTTTCAGGAATTGTGTTTTTTTTAATTGTGTTTTTCATTTTTAAAAATGGGAAAAGTTAAATGTATCTCTCGACGTCACGTAATCAAATAGAGCGATTTTTTAAAGTTACGGTTATCCCCCTTTTAAAACTTTCAGCCCCCCTTTGAAAACTTTCAAAATGGCTGTCCTCTTCATTAAAACTGAGATAGGTATATTTACTGACAACACCACGCTCTCGTCATGTGGGCAAAACGGACGCGCACATATCTGAGGCAATGGCTGAATCCTTAGAAACTCCTCGGCCTAACATTCATAGGTAACATGAATTGGAATAAATACATTGGAGACATTGCCAAGGCTACTGCAAAGAAGGTGGGCTCCCTCGACTGTGCCAGTAAACTTCTCACGCCTGACATTATCATATATCTCTACAAAGCCACCATCCGCCTATGCATTGAGTATTGTTGCCACATCTGGGCTGGGGCATCATCTGCTAGTTTCTCCCTCTTAGACGATGCCCTAAAAAGAGTCGTTAATCTGATAGGTCCCTCATTATCCACCAAGCTCCAGCCCCTGTCCCATCGCTGCAATGTTGCATCCTTGCGCCTGTTTTACAAATACTTCAATGGATTGTGCTCCGATAAACTTGCTGTGCTGGTGCCCCCTCGAAGTAAATACACTCAACCAACCCGATAATCAGCTAAGTCTCAGCCATTCAATGTGGAGGTCCCCAGATGCCGGAGAGCATTCTACTACGATAGCTTCTTTCCTCGTGCTGCCGGCCTCTGAAACTCCCTACCTGCTCCCCGTTTCCCCGACTGTACCGATATGCAGAAATTTAAAGCTAATGTAAGCAGACATCCCGCTGCACAGCTCCCAACTTCGGATGACCTCCAAAACCTACACCTTTATTTTCAGTAGCCCCTTACATCTACAGTGGCGGCCTGTCTTGTTTGGAGTGAACAATGTTAAAAAATCAGAGGTTAGAATGATTGTTAATCGTGTTATATGTTTATATATGATATTTTTTAAATTATTATTTTCTTTACTTTATAATTAGGCTGCATTTGGTTACCATAAAATGAATTGATATTATATTATAATAAAACCGAAATAATTATTACCAGGTAAGTATTGAGTTTATTATACTGTACCCATATGTATATGCTTCTTTTAAACTATTATTCACCCAAAACAAGGCATATTGCCACTGGGACGTAAGGGCTACTGTGATTAGAAGCTATATTTAAGAGGAACATCCTAAGTGGGGAGTTGTGCAGGAAGATGTTTGTTTATATTACATTTAAATTTTTACATGTCGTACAGTTGGGGAAGCAGGAGGGGGATTACAAAGATAAGCGGTCCGAGGAAAAAAGCTATTTACAGTGACGGAAGGGTTTTGCTGCTATTCGGGTTATTCGGGGATATTAACTTTAAGGGGTACAGTAAGTTCGTCGGGGCACATCCTGTGAAAGTACTTGTAAAACAAGTACAAGAATGCAACATTGCGGCGATTGGACAGGGTCTGGATTTTGGTAGACAGTGCGATGAACATTTTACTGGTATTGCTTCCGTTACGCGTTTCCATATTTTACATTACATTTCAGGATTCGTGGCGGACTTCAGAAATTTGGTAGGACTATGTGCATAGGTTTCGCTTAATTTACATCTTCATTTAATTACAATTTTGTATAATTTTATAATAAAAGGTCGTACCAGGATAAGAGTGTCGTATGATATATTTGAAAATAATAAACATACTAATATTAATAATAGGAAAGAGTGTCTCGAATTAGTTTTATTTACTGAAATAAGTAGTTGGGATGCTGAAAAAAATCTTGGAGTTAGTTTTTGGGTAGACAATGGAACATAATTCCAAAAGAAGACTTCCATAGGTGTTTCCGGCAATGGATGGATCGGTGGGCTAAGTATGTGCAAGCAAAAGGGGCCTATTTTGAAGGGTATTAGGGCCCCAACCCCTACACGTATTTAATATATATATATATATATATATATATATATATATATATATATATATATATATATATATATGAAAAAGGAAGGATGAAGGTAATCCGCCGTAATGGGAAATGAAAAAAGAAAAACCAAAAAGGATGGTATTTTATATATTCATCAACGTTTCGTCTTTATTTGTAAGACTTCTTCAGGATGATAGTATGACTTTTTTCTCAATATTATCATCCTGAAGTCTTACAAATAAAGACGAAACGTTGATGAATATATAAAAAACATCCTTTTTGGTTTTTCCTTTTTCATTTCCCATATATATATATATATATATATATATATATATATATATATATATAATCGTTATTTCCATGGAAGATGTTCGACTGAGCCCCAATCTTTTGTTCCCTCTTGCAGGACATTCACAGCAAGAACTCGAAAAGAACAGTTTCCTTCTGCCGTTTGCCTGGCGTTAGGCATAATTTTCAAGAACAAAGCTTCTTTGCAAGGATTCCCCGTCTGTGGAACACATTACCACAGTACTGCTTCGCTGCAAATTAAAACAGGGTCGTCTTCAAATCAATGTCAATAGATTCCTCTCATGCAGGTAATCAATCTAAAACGTTCAATTAATCATCCTGAATTAAACATCATATAGTTCTTTATTTTTCAATTGGCAATCATTTCATCGGATTAACTCTTGTTCACGAGTGGCTTTTGAACCATTAGTACAGAAGAAATTACCCGAAGCAGTTCAAGCTGCGGAAGGTACCCACCCTCATTGATATTATCGTTGTGCATTGATTTACTCCGTGTGTGAATTAAAAGTCGCACACATGGACGCACAAAGTCGTCTAATTCGGAGGCGGCAAAGAAGGCTGGTTCTTCTGCCGTAGCATACCAGTTGAGGATACGTCTTCGACAACCCTTAGCATACCAGTTGAGGATACGTCTTCGACAACCCTTAGCATACCAGTTGAGGATACGTTTTCGACAACCCTTAGCATACCAGTTGAGGATACGTCTTCGACAACCCTTAGCATACCAGTTGAGGATACGTCTTCGACAACCCTTAGCATACCAGTTGAGGATACGTCTTCGACAACTCTTAGCATACCAGTCGAGGATACGTTCTCGACAATCAGTCCGACAAACACTGGGTAATTGTGAATATCTGCATTTTTTCTCTCGGACTGTAGTATATGTTCTGTTCAGATCTAGGAGGTTTCCTCTCCCAGGCCTTACCTTCTCGCTTCGGGAAGAAGTTAATTGCTAACTGCCTGAGGCGGCATCAACGGGTAAGACCGACGGGGCTGCTTATTCAATTTTTAAGAATCCAGAGTTAATACACCACTACATCCATTGGCATTCCAAATCTGATCTTCTGACCTTGTGGCACATTTTTTCGCAGTGGGATGAAAGTAAATACCACAAGTTCTTAGGTATAACGCCGATGAAGCAATTAAAAGTCTTTGTGTAAAAGGTGGAGGCGCAGTTGGTTACAATACAGTAATCAGATTGCTCAAAACATCTGACTCGTGTTGCAAGACAACAATCGGGCATGGTCAGGTACACCTAAAACGGTGAATTTCGAGCTCGTGCTCCAAGCCATAGAAGCAATGCCAGCGAGTAGTACTCTGAGAATATGAGGCGAGCTCGACATCTAACTGTCTAATATGGTTCGTTATCTTCACAGCTTTGACAAAAAAATATTCCGAATTTTTCAAAAGGTTTCAGAATGATTGATTTATACTTATAGCTCATAACAACTTCTTTTTAGAGGCAAATCTTTTTGTCAGAAAGTCTCGTAACCCTTTCCTCTCCTATTTGGCTTTTGAAGGGCTTACATTTTGGCTAGCTTGTTTGAATTTAAGGAGATTGAACGATAATGGTGAGGTCACTTTCAGGTTTGGTTTGTATTGTAGTGATTCTACCTTCCTCTTCCTTTTTAATATTTTGATTAGCTCTTTAAATCATGTGACTCTATGCCTTGTTTGGAGCAACTTCCATCTGAATCTTATTACATGTGTTTACATTTTTAAAAAAAATACCAAACGACTTTCTCTCGCCTTTCAAAACGTGATCGTCACGACGCTCTAACGGTAAGAAACTAGGGTTAATAATGCTTGAATCCGGGGTTCTAATAGTTTAATCAGCTATACGGTTACCTCATCAATACCGATGAGTGTAGTAGCACGGAAAATATATATGGATATAAAAACTATTTATTTATTAAGCTCTGATAAGTTGATCCCTTTGAGAGAAGTTAAATTGAAGATTTAAATTTAGCAACGTTGCAATGTTTCTCTACCTTTAGGAGATTGGAACACTGTTTTGAGTCCAGGGGGTTTAACGCTGGTGGTGGGGTCTCTTTCAGGCTTTCAGGCTTTATTTTTTTGTTTGATAACTGACAGATAATGAAGTTAGTTAAGTATCCTTAGTAGAGAACGAGATCATAGCGATGTTGCGGTCGGCACTTTCCCGGGTGATGATAAAGGAGACCGAACTCAGGTGTAGCTCCTTGAGAGGAGTTTACATTAGCATTCGCTGAGTGTCGAGGTATTCTCACGTGTCATACATGTGTGTCCTTTGAGGTATTTTCGGCGTGGATATCTAGGCCTGTCACTGCCATGCGAAATTGTCGGCTTTAGGTGCGATTATTTCTCCTCTGAATTCATCACTAGTAGTAGTTAAAAGACTACCTTGTTTTGAAGTGATTCTACCTTCCTCTCCCTTTTTGTTATTATGAAACTTAATCATCTTTCGTTCTTTTTAACTCCTTACATTAAATGGCTGTATGTTTTGTGTGGATCGACATGCGAAAAAAAAATATTGCAATAATGTTAAAACAATGTCAAATAACCTCAATGGGAAATACAACTGCATTTACATTGTCTTTCGTCGGGGTCATCAACGATATAATTTTCTTATCTTATATAAATAGAAATTTTGTACGTCTGTCACAATTTTTCCGTCAGTCACAATTTTTTTTAAACGTAATAAATACATTATGGAATTTATCTTATTTCGAAATACCAGAAATCTTAACTTTTAGAAATGGAAAATATTGCATTAATATTAAATAATAAATTCTCAAAAAACAAACAGATGTCATTACTCGAAACCGAAACCTTCAATCTGAGGTTCTAACAACTGACTTATTTGGACTTTCTTATAAATAGAGCTTAAACATCATCTTGACAAAATAATTATAGCTTTGGCGTGACAACATAGATTAATAATTTACGCCATGTTTCAAAACATGAATTACAATAAAAACGATCACAAAAACTAAAAAAATGAGTGAGTAAACATTATCAATAGCGTTGGAAACCATTTTACTAGTTCAAAGCAATTTATTTTGCTTTAACTGCATATTGGCGTTAAAAAACAATTTAATATTTAATATATTCTAGAATTTCGGTCCATTAGGCTAATAATTCTAGTTTTTTTTTTTTTTCTTTTATGTTTCAAGTTAATTATCTATTTTTCTTCCTTTTCTTTTTTTCTCGGTTTCTTTTCCGTGTTCTTCTCAGAGTTTTTTCTGTTTTTTTTTTCATTTTATTTTGTCATTCTTCTAATTTTTAAAATTATTTTTTGTTCCTTTTCCTTATCTTTTCTGTTTTTATCTTCTAATTTTTAAAATTATTTTTTGTTCCTTTTCCTTATCTTTTCTGTTTTATCTTCTAATTTTTTAAATTATTTTTTGTTCCTTTTCCTTATCTTTTCTGTTTTATCTTCTAATTTTTAAAATTATTTTTTGTTCCTTTTCCTTATCTTTTCTGTTTTATCTTCTAATTTTTAAAATTATTTTTTGTTCCTTTTCCTTATCTTTTCTGTTTTATCTTCTAATTTTTTAAATTATTTTTTGTTCCTTTTCCTTATCTTTTCTGTTTTTATCTTCTAATTTTTTAAATTATTTTTTGTTCCTTTTCCTTATCTTTTCTGTTTTTATCTTCTAATTTTTTAAATTATTTTTTGTTCCTTTTCCTTATCTTTTCTGTTTTATCTTCTAATTTTTTAAATTATTTTTTGTTCCTTTTCCTTATCTTTTCTGTTTTATCTTCTAATTTTTTAAATTATTTTTTGTTCCTTTTCCTTATCTTTTCTGTTTTTATCTTCTAATTTTTTAAATTATTTTTTGTTCCTTTTCCTTATCTTTTCTGTTTTATCTTCTAATTTTTTAAATTATTTTTTGTTCCTTTTCCTTATCTTTTCTGTTTTATCTTCTAATTTTTTAAATTATTTTTTGTTCTTTTTCCTTATCTTTTCTGTTTTTATCTTCTAATTTTTTAAATTATTTTTTGTTCCTTTTCCTTATCTTTTCTGTTTTATCTTCTAATTTTTTAAATTATTTTTTGTTCCTTTTCCTTATCTTTTCTGTTTTATCTTCTAATTTTTTAAATTATTTTTTGTTCCTTTTCCTTATCTTTTCTGTTTTTATCTTCTAATTTTTACTCGCATTTTCTTTTTAGGCTTGTTTTTTTTCTTGTTTGGTTTTCTTTTTCCTCGATCTTCTGTTTTTTTTTTTTTTTGCTTTCCTTTTATTTTTTATCTATTTCTTTTTCTTAAGTTTCTTCTTTTTCCCTTTTCTTTTAATTAATTTTCTTTCTTTTCTTTTTTCTTTTTTTTTACTAACAAGTCACCGCTTATCAAAGCCCAAAAGCCACTCGAAGATAAGGGTTAATAAGTTTATCAAGTGAACAGTGAAACAACATTGTAAGGATTAGTAACGATGGCTGTAACTGGTCAAAATTTGATTATTTAAGAGGACCGTACAACAACAATTTGTTTACATTAAACTTGCAAACGTATATATTGTAGCAGCCCCGTGGTATTGTGTTCGACAGACGAGTAGTTCTAGGGAAGAAACTTTGTTCATGGAAGTTTCGTTTACTTTTAGGTACACAGAGGGAGGGAGAAAGGGAAATTATTGACAGTGGTTGTAGCTAGACGTGGTTTTGTTGTGAATGTTTTACAGGGCTAAGCGTAGATTCTCTTCCGTTTTTCTTCTAGTTATCCATTATTTTTTATCTGTTTCTACTTTTCCTCGTTGTTCTGGACTTTTTCCTGTTTATTTTGTTCATTTATTTTTGTAATTTTCCATTTTTGTCTTTTTTTCCCGCGTCATCCTTTCCTTTTCTCGTTGCATCTTCTAATACTTTTCTCCTTTTCTATTTCTCTTCACTTTAATTTCCTTCATTTTCTTTTTTTCTCACTTTTTATTTTCTTTCCTTTTATTTTTATCTATTTATTATTTTTCTTCCTTTTTTTCTTTTATTCTGTTTTTCTTTTCATTATTTGTCTTTATTTTTTCTATTCGTTTTCCTCTTATTTTTTTTTTTAACCAATCCCAATTCGCTATTCTAATTGCTATCATTCACTTTATTGCAGCAATGTTTTCGCATGCGTTATTGCACTTTTTCTTTACTCGGATTTAAAATTCTTCTTTGATCAAATCCTATTTGAAACGATGCCAAGTACTCCACTGATGATTACAACTACCGTCACCTCCACGTTCTCTTAGTACGTCTATATCTCTCCAGATTCTCATTTCCTCTCAACTCTACTCCTACAGTTTGCTGCTGAAACACTACAATCCGGCACTTGACAATCTGTTATTATTTGTAAAAAGAAAAGAAAATAACACGAACCAGATCTTGCCATCTTATAAAAGACAAAAAAAAACAACAACAAAAAGAACTTAGGATTGTTTATCCTTTTTCTTTCTAAGGTAGATTCAAATTTAGCTTAGTTTATCTGTTTTACGGCATATCAACCCACGTTATACTATTCAATGGCGAAGTAAAATACAATAACGCCAGTAAAGGGTTGATTGCAGAGAAGTTGTTTTTTAATAAGTATCTGAGAGGACAAATGAGCACAAAAAAATGCGACGCAATTTTAACTCGGCTTGCCGATTCTATAGTTGGCATCGGTACTCATTAAGCTACTTCTACACCACTTGATTCCAGTTTGGACATGTAAAAAAAAAACTGTAGTCTATTCCATGAAAACCTGTTGCGGAGACTTACCTCGCCGAAGCAAAAGGAAGTGAGTTATCTGTACATGTGCTTATGGACATGCAATACTTGAACGTTATCCACATTCTAGTCTCTTTATGACATGATCACTATTGGATAGGATATGATGGACGTGTTTAGTTGAAACTAGCGATAGGACGATTTTAATATTTCCCCCAATTCCGATACAATTACCGATTCCGTTCTAAATTCCAGATTCCGATAATATTACCAATTCCGATTCTCTTTAAATCAATAAATATATATTGATATAGAGTTGTTGTTGTTTTATTTTTATTTTTAGATTACCGTAAAAAACTCATATGTGCAAGTGAAGTGCAAAAATACATGTGTGTGTGTGTGTGGGGGGGGGGTGATCTATAAATTTTAATTTTACAGGTAGTTTTAAATGAATAAATATTTACCATTTTATCATTCGTACCAGTAATGGAAAATGAAGTTTTAGACAAAAACAAACAAACAAAAATAAATAAAAAGTATCGATTTTGGCATCGGAAGAAAGGCACATTTTTTATCAATTCCGATACACTAAAGAGTTCCGATTTGTTTCGATTCCTGATTCTGATTAATCGTCCCAACACGAGTTGAAACGTTCGAACTAGTTTACTGGGAAGGTTCAGAACTAACTTCTATGCATTAATATTATCAGTGCAGATAGTGTGGACAAAGGGAAACAGAAAAACTAAACAATTTACTTTCTATTAAACGATCAATATATAAAATTCAACATTCCTATGCTGCTTCTATTTATCTTCCTCCCACAAGGCAAGATGTGACACAAGGTCGAGAAAGTGAGAAAAAACCAGCGCTCGAGAATTTGAGCACTCTGGTCATTTAAAAATTGCCTGGGCAGCCCCGTCGGCATTCCCCGGTAGGAGCACTTCAGGCGATTAGCAATAAACTAACCCCCCTCCCCCTCTCAAAGGGTGAGAAGGCAAAGCCTGGGAGGGTGCACCTCCTAGAACTGCACAGAACGGACAACCGATAAACCGGCGTAAATCAAGACCCGAAGGCCCGGACAATTTACAGAGAAACTAAATAAATTCAAGTAGAACAAAACTAAAGAGGAGACAAATACATAAACTTTTTATCTGAAATTTCAATGTTTCAACAACCCCATCGTTCTAATATCCGACTTTGCTATGTAAATTAAATACGATGTCTGTATGTATTTTTGTGTATTTTAGCTCAGTTATCTCTCAGAAATCAAGGGGCCCTCTTTCCTGGAGCTAACACTTTATTTCTTTATGAGATACGTAGATATCAAAGGGTTCCTTAAAGGATCTCGTCTACTTCTCAAACGTTCAGTTAGTAAAGCAGTGAAAAAGACTAACTGTCATCTCCCCAATTTACCACTTATCTATGTTTTAGTTAATCGATCTTGTGGTCTTTGCTTAGTTTGTCAGGATCTCAGAACAATAATTCATTTAGTCTGGTGGAGTATCTAGCTAAGTGCTGTTACTTGAAATAGCATCACTAGGTGAAGGTGCGCAACACAATTCCTCGAATGAGCTGTGTCTATGATATCTTATTTGGACTCCGATTACTACGTTATGTTGAAGATTTGGTTAGGATTTAGTATTTTCATGTCAGGTTGTCCTGACAAACCCTTATACAGAGAGACCGAAGACACCGAGGAAGTGTCTATTAGGTATTCAAACTCTTTATGTACACGTGTGTGTTTTGTGTGTACACTTAAAACTTTCTCAGCTGAAAAGCTACAATGTTGAAATTTGGTTTACAAATAAACCCTGCTATGGCGCACAAGTTGATGTAAGTGGTCAGGGTGTAGTACGAGAAAGGCATACAGTGTACTCTGTCTATCTAATTCACTAGGACCAACTTCGAATAATTCAAAGTTTATAAAGCAAGGAAGCTGTTTAGTGCTTGTTTTTTTTGTGACGTTTACTTCTTCATTTTACAGCAGTTTTCCAAATGTTCTTCGACGTTTCACTACCAATAGGATAAACTTACAGCGCTAGGATTAGTGAAAGATGTTGATGTTGGTGGTGGGAGTGACGACATACGTTTGATCCCCATTATTATCGCACTGCTTTGCGAGATGCCTGGTATAATACACAATGCTTTGAATTCTTATTTTAGATTATCGTCCCTACTAGGCATTGCTGGGTAGATCTGCTAGTTAAATATACAGTGTGGACCAAAATGATCCGACACATTTGGAGGCCTAATAAAAGCCAGAATAAGAAATAATGAAAAAAAAATGCTCTGAATGTACATATATTTTATTTCAGTAAGTTTTGACAATTTAATTCCAACTCCTTTGGATATATCAAATGTTTTGTTTTTTTCCCCAAACTCCTCGTTATCATTAATACATACAAGGTCGTTAATAAATCGCCTGCAACAATGATAACTATAAGCTCCAGATATATCATGTTTTATTAATGATGACATATATATATATATACATATACATATATATATGTGTGTGTGTGTGTTCATTCTATGTAAATAGAGATTAGCCCAAATGGGTGCAAGATCAAAACCCATTAGAATACTAATAGTTTGTATCAATATTTTATTTCCTATTCAAAAATTACTCTTTAATAAGGTGACTTATAAGTATTGTGAGACCCGTTTTGGAAACACTAGTCTTACCATTCTTACTTTTTCACCAAAAAGCTTTAGATTTTTAAAAGTCTATGTATTTACCTTTCCCTCCTGCAAAAATCTATATTGTTATCTAATTCTTTTATAAGTTACTTATGTGTTATTTTTTATATAAAGTATTAAAATCATATGTGGAAATTGATTTAGCCTTTTTACGAGAATTTATATGATCTAATTGTTCTTTAGCTGGATCTGAATTATTTACCATCCAAAATAGGTTTATATTACTATGAATTTTTTTTTTATTTCATGAAAATTATTTATTTGATTAATTATTAATTTTAAAACTTTAGATATAGTTTCACTTAAGGGTTTTGTGATACAGATCTTGGAGATATGTATTAGAAATCAATAAATATTCCCTAAATTTCAATTTCTTTGAAGTATTTTAAATGTCTTTTTAGGAAGTATAATTCGGGCTCAACCTCACATTTGAAAATTCATTTTTTTCAGATTTACATTAGATTTGATCCATATTCATTAGACACCAATTAAGCAAGATTCCCTGAATTTCAATTTTTATTAAGACCCTTTAAGCTTAAGCTTTCAATCTTAAACATTTTCTAAAATCAAAATAATGTAATGGGTTTTGATGAAAATTCGAATAAAGATTCTAGACATCAGGTTTTGTCGCATTATATATTGATTTAAATTTTAATAGGACATAAAATTCTGTTCGAGTAATTCATTTTACCCATCCTGAGAGGGGTATTAGTGTATTAATGTATGTATCCGTTTGAACATGCACGTATTAGTATGTGTTAAACTACAATGGAGTTCTGCTCATTTTATACTAATTAGTCACCATTTAGCAACGGTCGATAGGTGTTGAAGAGATTGTTATTTGGATGATGGGAAATACTCTTAGGGGATTGAAAACAACGAATAGAATTAATACAATTTGATTACTTAAGAGAATGGCATGACAAGTATTTGTTGACATTGGACTTGACGACGACAATATTGTGGTAATATGTTGCATCGATCGGAAGTCCTTGGGAAGAAACTCATGGAAATTCTGTTTGGTTTTAAGTACACATACAAAAGAAGGGAATTTACTTGCAGTAATAGTTGCTAAGCGAGTTCTTTCTGTGAATAATTTACAGGGGGGGGGGCAGGAATCGGAGCTCAGTTCAGCATCTACCATGGAAATCACGATAGACTGGTTTGGTTGTTTGGTTGTTTAGCTTTACGGCATATCAACCCTTTTCAGGTTATTTTATTCAGAATCCGGTCATTTTGGTAAAAGTTTTTATGCTTCAAGTTCTTTATATGTTCAAGTATTCATTCATGGTGTTTGGTTTAGTTTATTTGTTTTACAGCATTATCAACCCCTTTCGAGTTATTTTATGCCGAATCTAGTCATTTTGGTAAAAGTGTTTACGCTTCAAGTTTTTTTTATATGTCTAAGTATTTATTTATGGTGTTTGGGTCGGTTGATTTCTTTTACGGCATATCAACCCTTGTCGGGTTATTTAATGACGAATCCAGTCATGTTGGTAAAAGTTTCTATATTGAAGTTCTTTATATGTTCACGTATTTATTCATTGTGTTTATTTTTATTGTTTTGTAGAGGAACATTGTTGTTTTTGTTTTGGGCTTTGCAGAAAATGATTGAGTTTTTTAAAGGGAAAGAAAAAACAATAACATCAAGGTTGGTGCATTTTAAGTCATGAACTCGGTATTTGGTAGCACCAGAACGATAGAGTGGAGAAAGGTTAGCAACATCTATTCTGTGAGAAAGGGCGGTAAACTAAGTAAATAGATCATCGCCCACTAGATTGCGAAGTCGATTTTGTACTTTGTAAAGGCAAGAAAGAGTGCTTTGAGCGGCACCTACTCCATCGTAGGGCTTCTCTGACTCTTATACAAGTAGAGGATTTAGTCAGGAATCAGATACTTTCTGGAGTAATAGAATAATCTATTCGACCGCTTTACTCTATATACATTTACCTATTTGTTATATATATATATATATATATATATATATATATATATATATAGAGAGAGAGAGAGAGAGAGAGAGAGAGAGAGAGAGAGAGAGAAGCATTACTATAAATATTACCACTGATCTCCTTTCATTACGAGATATCAGTAGCTTTGCATTTATAAATAGACTAGCGTGTGCATATATGCGTGGGATTAATAACAATTTAATGTATGTGTGCATATGTGATTTAGTGCGTTCGACAAACGAATGTGCATGTATATATGTATGCCGATGATAGGAAGAATTACTGTCTGAATCTATATGGTAGTTGTACACCGAGAAGCGAGTGTATGCATCGTCATTTGTTGCTGGCGAAGATGTACAAACAACAGATGGTTTGAGTGTCATAATTAACCATCAATGTTTTCAGAGCAAGAACCATCTTTGAACTTTTTTAATTTCAATACAATCCTGCCATTACGTTATAATCGACATTTTGCGAATTTCGAACAGTCACGAAATAAATACCGTGTTGACCATTTTCTTCATGTATTGACAATCGATTAAAATGTTTAGTTCGTGATTCGTTATTTATGACCCGTTTAAAGGAAAAAATCAAGTAGTACTGTGTATTTTACTAGTACTTCCACGGAATATGCTCCGACGATCTTACTGCACTTGCATTCCCTCAACGTAAATACCCCTGACCAACCTGACTAGTAGACAATTATCGCTGCTTCACTGTAAAGATCTACAGATGGCGAAAACCTACTTTAATAGCTTTTTTCCTCGAAACACTTGCCTTTGGAATTCCCTCCCTGCTCTCTGTTTCCCCGACTGTACCTTTATGCAGAAATTTAAATGTAATGTGAACTAACGTCTTGCTGTCCAACTCCTCACTTAATCTGGCCCACGGTAGCTCCTTACGTTTCAGTAGTAATGATACTTGTTTAGGATTAATAAAAGTTTAAAAAATACTTTTTGCTTCTAAGCCAAAGGAAAGCATGGATTTCCATAAGCACTTCTGTGGTATTATAGAACTCAGTGTGGCCCTATTTATTTGCCTCGCAAAGTTTTACAGAACAGATAATACACTTTGATCTCAACTCGAAGGAACGACATGTCTTAATATTAAGCGTTTCTTTATGTTTGCGTTTTTTACCCTCCCCTTTCCTATGTTTATATACACGTGTGATTGCGTAAGTTCATGTGTGTGTGTTTTGCTGTGTATATGTTTGTGTTGTTCTGTGTGAGTGTTGTATGTGGTGTTGTTCTTCGTGAATCTGATGCATGAGTACTTGTACTAATGACTAAAAATGATTTAGATAATCACCGGGTGCGCGGAAAGGGGGGGGGTCTTACCCTACTGACACGGCGCTATTCAGCATGACATCTTACTCATCCTTTAAAATCTGACTTTAGGCAAAAAGGGGGATAAGTGCGAGCATGAATGTGAGGGTGATACGAACAAAATCAATTAGTAAAAGAAATACAAGCATTACGATGAAGTACAAGAGAGAGAGAGAGAGAGAGCGCGCGAGAGCGAAGGAGCACAGGGGAGATAGAAAGTGTAAGAGAGGGATGGAGAGAGAATAAGAGAGAGGGAGAGCCCGAAGAAGATATAGAGAGTGCGAGAGAGATGGAGTGTGCAAAAGAAAGAGAGGGGTGGAGTGTACGAGAGAGCGAGAGAGAGACAGATGGAGTGTGAAGGAAAGAGATATGGAGTGTTATGTCCTGTACAAGAGAGAGAGGGGAAGTTTGTAAGAGAGAGAGAGAGAGAGAGCAAGAAAGATGGTGTGTGCAAGAGAGAGGTATATGGAGTGTGGAAGATATATATATATATATATATATATATAGATAGATATATATATGGAGTATGCAAGAAAGAGATGGAGTGTGCAAGAAAGAGATGGAGTGTGCAAGAAAGAGATGGAGTGTGCAAGAAAGAGATGGGGTGTGCAAGAAAGAGATGGATTGTGCAAGAAAGAGATGAAGTTTGCTAGAGAGAGATGAAGTTTGCTAGAGAGATGAAGTTTGCAAGAGAGATGAAGTTTGCAAGAAAGTGAGAGATGGAGTGTGAAAGAGAGTTAGAGATGGAGTGTGAAAGAGAGTGAGAGATGGAGTGTGAAAGAGAGTGAGAGATGGAGTGTGAAAGAGAGTGAGAGATGGAGTGTGAAAGAGAGTGAGAGATGGAGTGTGAAGGAGAGTGAGAGATGGAGTGTGAAAGAGAGTGAGAGATGGAGTGTGAAAGAGAGTGAGAGATGGAGTGTGAAAGAGAGTGAGAGATGGATTGTGCAAGAAAGAGATGGATTGTGCAAGAAAGAGATGGATTGTGCAAGAGAGAGATGAAGTGTGCAAGAGAGAGATGAAGTGTGCAAGAGAGAGATGAAGTGTGCAAGAGAGAGATGAAGTGTGCAAGAGAGAGAGATGAAGTGTGCAAGAGAGAGAGATGAAGTGTGCAAGAGAGAGAGATGAAGTGTGCAAGAGAGAGAGAGATGAAGTATGCAAGAGAGAGAGAGATGAAGTGTGCAAGAGAGAGAGAGATGAAGTGTGCAAGAGAGAGAGATGAAGTGTGCAAGAGAGAGAGATGAAGTGTGCAAGAGAGAGAGATGAAGTGTGCAAGAGAGATGAAGTGTGCAAGAGAGATGAAGTGTGCAAGAGAGATAAAGTTTGCAAGAGAGATGAAGTGTGCAAGAGAGATGAAGTGTGCAAGGGAGATGAAGTGTGCAAGGGAGATGAAGTGTGCAAGGGGGAGAGAGAGGAAGTGTGCAAGGGGGAGAGAGATGAAGTGTGCAAGAGAGAGAGAGAGAGAGATGAAGTGTGCAAGAGAGAGAGAGATGAAGTGTGCAAGAGAGAGAGATGAAGTGTGCAAGAGAGAGAGATGAAGTGTGCAAGAGAGAGAGAGAGAGATGAAGTGTGCAAGAGAGACGAAGTGTGCAAGAGAGACGAAGTGTGCAAGAGAGACGAAGTGTGCAAGAGAGACGAAGTGTGCAAGAGAGACGACGTGTGCAAGAGAGACGACGTGTGCAAGAGAGACGACGTGTGCAAGAGAGACGAAGTGTGCAAGAGAGATGAAGTTAGCAAGAGAGATGAAGTTAGCAAGAGAGATGAAGTTAGCAAGAGAGATGAAGTTGGCAAGAGAGATGAAGTTGGCAAGAGAGATGAAGTGTGCAAGACAGCAAGGGGGTGGGATGTCCCAGAGAGAAAGAGATAGAGAGAGAGAGAAAGGGGGGATAGTGTGATATAGAAGAGTTGAGTGTGCAAGAAAGGTAGATATGTAGCAACGAAGTGCACCCTTTGGTGCCCAAAATGAAAATGCTTAAACTCCTTTTTTTCGCAAATGGCTCGACGCATGCATTCGCCTGAATTAATAAAAAATAAAATAAAAACATTTTAAGACAATTAGATGCATTTCTATGAATCATAAAATTTGCTGTTTTAATCTACCCTGAGTAAATAAAAAGCCAGATATTATCCTTCAACAAACATGTTTAACCGAAATTCACGACAGAGCTAACATCGACATTTCTCCAGCTCCCATATCCCATTTAGTCGGGCTTTAGGAAAGCTGAGAATGCCTTTTCTAAACTCACGCACACACAGTCTTAAGCATACGTACTGACACTAACGCACACACTTTAACACTGCATTAACTCTTTCACCTTATCGTCTGCTGATTGCAAACAAATGTATAAACTTAACCACTTTAATACTTCTAACATTTCTCAATTAACTTTCTACAATTAAAACAAATGACTATTGAATTATTAATATATAAAAAGGATAGGAGAGTAAAGTAAAAGGTGATTAATACTAGGAGTGTAAAAAGTAAACCCTGGGTTTACTTTCAGCAGCCTCGTAAATCTCACTTCCCTTATTTTGTCCTTTCGTCCTCACATTCCATAAGCGATGTTTCTGACAAAGATGGAAGAATTGCTGCTTTGGGGTCGGAATCTATCCATCTAAAACTTATTGTTGGCTAGATTTTGACCTTGAAGTGGTAATTTTTTGTGTTACTTACATCAAGTGGATTGATGTCTGGTCTCTTAGAGATTTCCATAAAAAATAACCTTCAATCAAATGAATATTTTATAATTGAGTAGTGGAGTTTTGATTACGATTTTTAAGACCCGTGGATAATTCACAGCCCTTAAATTATCCGCCTCAGACTTCTTCGATATCTCAGCTAATGAATTCCCCTTTTCTGACAGGACTCTCAAAAACTCTATGTAGACTTCTATTTTAAACATATATAAAATATCTCCTTCGTGTACTCATGCTTTTGAATTCATTAATTAGGAAAGAAAAATCGAACAAGAAACCCACGGAACTTACATACACCAATTTGACCGAAATACTAAATGGACTATTCGAAAAATTGAAAAATTAAAAAAAAGTATTTCAAGCAAAAACACTTCGTGTTATTTAATAATGTTTTCCTTAGAGATTCTACGAAAGTTGCCTTATAGCTACATGTCGGTCTATTTTTAACTTCCCCGAACAGGGCTCAACTTTAATCTTATTAAAGAGGCTTATAATATATATATATATATATATATATATATATATATATATATATATATAAGAGAGAGAGAGAGAGAGGTTGCTAGAGAAAGATGGAGAATGCAAGAGAGATAGTGCGAGTTAGTCGTATGAAGTAATAGAAGGGTAAGGAAAACAAAAATGTGTAGGAGTAAGAGAGAGAGGGGGAGAAGGGGGGCAGTAAGAGAAAATGTGACCAAAATAAAGTTTGTGACCGATAGAGTTAGATATAAAAACAACATAATTAGTAAAGAAGTAATAAATTAGTTGATGAAGAGAAAACTAGAGATTGAGAGAGTGATCCTGTGAGCATGCGAGAGAGTGAAAAAGAGTAGTTAACAAGTAAGAATGAGAGTAAGAGAGCCGAAATGAGAAGGAGGGGGTGTAAGTCAGTGAGAGAATAATAGGGGTAGATAGTGTGAGACATAGATATATTTAGAGAGAGAAAGAGAGAGAGACATGGGGGAGTGAACGAACAGCATAAAGAGAGGGAGAGAAAAAGTGAATATTTAGTTAAAGAGAAAGAGGGGGTGAGTGTTAGTCCATGAGACAGCAGAGAGAGAGAGAGAGAGAGAGAGAGAGAAACAGAGACAAAGAGTGTGCTTCAGTGTGAGAGAGTGTATAACTTATAAAGAGAAAGGGAGAGACAGAGTGATAGAAGAAAGAGAGAGAGAGGGGTGAGGAGTGATAAGCAGAGAGTGAGTAAAAAAAGGGAGAGAGTGAGTGTGTATGTGTTTCAGCGTGGAATAGTAAAGGTGAGAGAGTGTGTGCGTGTGAATCAGTGAAATTCAAAGAAATAACCAGAATGAGGAGGGGGGACATCCATAATTTTGTTTTTCTTCAGCCCTGTTCACTCTTATGAGAGGGGTTCATTCGTGCCCATATAGAGAACCAAAACAGTTAAGCAGAAAACTATGCTCTTGGCTAATATCAAAAGTTGATAAAGACAAAAGAAAAACGGTACAAAAATAGTTCCACATTATCTTCGTTTCAAAAATATACACACAATATCTTTGGTATGTATGTAGATATGTATCTTTAGTATGTGTTGCTATCTGTCCCGAGTGATTGCCATTCTCCAAGACCTGAAATTATCTATCTATCCCAGTATATGTGTCTATCCTTCTGTACGGTTCTATTTACCAGGGCGTATCTCCGTCGATTTCATTTCGTTCATGTCTATTGGTCTATGAAGAAAATAGGGATAACTCATCCTCCAAGTTCTGTGAAAACGTAAAGAAAGATTTATCACAGTGCTTGTAAAATATTCAGCTTCATCTAACCGTGCGAATCGTTTGTCAAGCGATCAAAGATAGCATCCGCGCTAGGTGGTCCATATTTCGCGAGCAATAGATCGACTATTGTACAAGAATAATTTTTCAATTTGTGGTTTTCTTTGTGTATTCCCAGCCCTGTGGCCTAATTTAACGTTAATTTAATTGTATTACGTACAGAACACGATTACAAAAAAAATGATGCATGATATACTGTAAGAATAAAATTCCAATGTTAAATATATATATATATATATATATATATATATATATATATAATGATTTAAACCTTGAACGAGATATCATCTGCCTTTTTTGGTCCTAGAAGTATATAAAAAAATGGCTAATTTCTCTCTTTTCGATCCCCTTTAAGTGCGTCTGGACTCGCCTATATTTTGAGCAATTTCTCCACACTGCTCCCACGCAAAGAGTTTTCTTCACATTCTACAATTCATCTGACTTCTTTTCAACGGAAATTTACCACCCGGACAATCTGCATATATTTTTCACGGAACTTCTCTTTTCATTCACTGCGTTTTTTTAACAAAAATTCCTTTAATAATAATTTTCATATTTTTCAAATATTTGAACTTTGGTTTTTTCGAAAGCCAACTTATCCATCTGTATTTCTCCTCTGATGATAAGATTTCGATCTTTGAAAAGTCTTGGCTTAAGGAAAGAATAATAAACACTAATTTATTACTGAATACACCTTGCATTGAACAATTGAAATTTTAAATAAATTTGGACAATCGTCGCATATTCATCACTCTTTTTTCTTCTATCTCTCTCTCTCTATATATATATATATATATATATATATATATATATATACTATAGCATTAGTGGAAGGCAAACGCCATTGCCATCTCGGCCAAGTAGTCTGTTGATAGAATGAAGGAGAAATATAGTATTTATTTACGATCTCGGTAACATTTGGAGGATTCAATTCTTTTTAGCAAGCAAGTATATATATATATATATATATATAGTATACATATATTT
Source organism: Sepiola atlantica (assembly GCA_963556195.1). NCBI lineage: Eukaryota > Metazoa > Mollusca > Cephalopoda > Sepiida > Sepiolidae > Sepiola > Sepiola atlantica. The sequence goes on from OY744520.1 coordinate 97,182,994, forward strand.
AAGTTAACACAAAAATGTATGTAGTAGTTCAACAGTGTACGACAAAATCTTAATTTAACATCATAAAAATTTTCCTTCAAAAACATATACTGATGAAGCCTCATCACAAATATTTGTGATATTCTTTTATCATAAAAATATATGTTCTCAATATGGGCAGAAACAATTGTCTGTCAATAAAATGTTTTTGAAGGAAATATTGACCGTTTCTCTGAATAACTAAGGTGTATATATATATATATATATATATATATATATATATATATATATATATTACAGTAAGCACATGCAAGCGCATTAGTCCAAGCCTTACAACACGCCATGTCGGCTGTAGGTTTTTATTCAAATAACCAATAAAGCAGTGAGATAAAAGACGATATGACATTATTAATAAGTTTAAGACAATGTTTGCCAAACGTCTGTTCACATTTAGGGTAGTTCAGTCGGTGTCAGTCTATAGTAGAGTTATCTCGTTGTTGTTTTATTTACCTCCTCTCCAGGAGGTTAGGCACAAGGCCAGTTTTATCTTACTCCCACAAGTAAGATGTGACCCAAGGTCTAGTCGGGAAAGTGGAGTTTGAAAAGCCAGCGCTCGAGAAAGTGAGCACTCTGGCCATTATTTTGCCTGGACAGCCCCGTTGGCATTCCCCGGTAGGGGCGCCTCAGGCAGTAATAAACTTACTCCTTCCCAAAGAGGGGAAGCAAAGCCTGGGAGGGTGGGCCTCCTAGACCTGCACAGGACAAACCCATAGACCGGCGTAAATCAAGCCCGAAGGCCAAGACAATACCAGTTCATGGAGTGTAGTATCCATCGGAACAGATACTACACTTTGATCTTAGCCAAAAGGCCAAGCGAATTTGGCAATTTGAAGCGACGTTTTCTTCCCTCGGTTGCCAGTGTAGTCTGGCGAAGACTTGCTGGTATGTGTTTAATACAACCATCAACTATTTGGTAAATCCGATTTATGTAGTTGAAATCCCACCAGCAATCAAATTGATATATAAAATTAATACACCTCTGTGGTTGAGAGAAACTGAAATTTGGGGAATATTTATTTATTGATGTTTTAGATCTACTGTTTAAATTTCGCAAAAATCGGAGGCATACGAATTTTCCCGAATGGCTTCCCTTCCCTTATTACCCTCTTTTCCATGAAACTAAATAATAATAAATATAGCCCACGTTACGACCCCTTACGTATAGCAAATGGGTTCCAAAATTCATAATGATCAGCTAATTAGTTTAGGAGTGAATGCTCTATATACAAATATATAAACATATAGATATACCTAACTTTATATAAATAAATTATACTGTATGAGTAGCAGGAAGACATCTCGTAATAGCCGTTATCATTTGCGTAAAAAGGCAAAAACCGAAAAAAAGAAACATTTCCTAACCACGGTATATTTCGGCATTTTTGTGGTCCAAATATTTTTTTCTCGCCTCATCAGGAGGTTCGATAGAAGGTCAAGTGGTGCACTCTGGCCTACAAAAGAATGCCTGGACAGCATCGTCCACATTCCCCGATAGGGGCATCTTAGACAATTAGCAATAAACTAAACCCTTCTCAAGGAGATGGTAAAGCCTGGGAGAATGTTTTCATTACTGAAGAAAATAAATATATTTTGGTGTTTCTATAATAAAAAGCCGAAAAAAGTTTTTCTCGTCTTTTAGTGTTGGAGAGGTAAATAAGGGGCAGTAACTCTTTACAACAGCTCTAGCTTTCGAACAATATTTTTCCAACCCTAACCCTAACCCTTCTATGTCTAATCGACGTTCTCCTTGCACAGTAGCCACATGTGCGACGCCAATTAAAGCCATCAGTTTTGATTACTGATAGCACAAGTCGCATCTCATGGAAAATCGTGTTTAAAATTCGTTGTAAGAGTTACCTGCTCCTTATTTACCTCTCCAACACTAAAAGACAAGAAAAACTTTTTTTCCGGCTTTTTATTATAGAAGCACCAATATTTTTTACAAATTAAGGGCTATGTCTTCGGGATATCCATTTGTGTACATTGTGCTTTTTATTGCAATCAGTTTAAAAGATAATTGTACTTTTAAACGAATCTTTTGATGGAAATAAGTTGAAATTTTCTGTCTTTATGGCTGAATGAATACTCAGGAATATATAAACCAGCAAAACTGGGTTTCCGATAGATATTCGCAAAAAGAACACTAAGCATATGTACTATTAAAAGTTATAGTATTCTTGGTGCTTGTCTCTTCATACGTAAATAGAAATATGTAATTGGTTGATAAAAGAGGAGTACGCAGACATTATTTTGGTAGCAGTTTTTTTATAGTAGTTGTCAATACCTCAGTTCGAATAACGCATAAGTCTAACAGACTCGACACTTTTTTTATGAATTTTAAGAAATTAACATACCATAACATAAAGAAGTTTTTTTTTATATTACTGGACGAATATTAATAATATCCCTCCTATCCAACAGAAAGATACAGGTTGTCCTTGATAGCCGTTCATCCAAACAATATGACATAAATGCAGGTGTACACCAGGGATCGATCCTTGGAACTTTATTGTTCCTGATTTTCATAAATGACCTCCCTGATGACATTGTGTCTATGATGGGTATATTTGCTGACGAAACCACGCTCTACTCTCGTCATGTGGGTAAAACGGACGCGCACATACCCAAAACAATGGCTGAACCTCAGAAAGTGATCTCCAGTTTGTAGCGGAATGGAGTCATAAATGGATGGTATCATTTAATGCTGCTAAGACAAAGATCCTCTCCTTCAACAACTACAAGAAACCTCTTCAACCACCGATTGCTATGGCAAATAACACCCTACCTGTAAGTCCAACGTTCAAACTCCCCGGCTTAACATTCACATGTAGCATGAATTGGAACAAATACATAGAAGACATTGCTAAACCCATGCAAAGAAGGTGGGCTCCCTCTATCCTTCTAGAAAACTTAACACCTGACAGTATCCTATATCTCTACAAAGTCACCATCCGCCCATGTATGGTGTATTATTGTTACATCTGGGCTGGTGCATGATCCACTTGCCTCCCCCTCTTAGATAAGGTCCAAAAAAGAGTCGCTAATCTAATAGGTCCCTCACTATCCACCAAGCTCCAGCCCTTGTCCCATCGCCGCAATGTTGCATCCTTGCGCCTGTTTTACAAGTACTTTAATGAAATATGCTCCGATGAACTTGATCTGGTTCCCCCTCGACGTAAATACACTCGACCAACCCGACAATCAGCTAAATCCCATCCATTCAATGTGGAGGTCTCCAGATGCCGGAGAGCCTTCGACTTCAATAGCTTCTTTCCGCAAGCTGCCGGCCTTTGGAACTCCCTCCCTGCCTCCTGTTTCCTGGACTGTACAGACATGCAAAAATGTATAACTAATGTGAACAAGCATATCGCTGCACAGCTCCCAATTTAGGATAACCTCATAAACTTTCACCCTAATTCTCAGTAGCCCCTTACGTCTACAGTGACAACTTGCCTTGTTTGGGGTGAACTAAGTTTAAAAAATTGTTTAAATGTGATAACTTCCCAAATATTTAAACCACAAAAGCAACAAGTAAAAAATGGAGAAACATTTTTTAAAGAAAAACGCAAAATTTAGTCTGCCATGACGCTACGATTTGTCCTGCGCATGACTGAATTCAAGGTTGAAAACAGCTGGTAAACATCATCATAACTCACTATCACCGTCGTTCATCACAAACCATTAAGCTGTATAAAACTCTAGAACTAAATCCTGGTTATATTCTGAAAAGAGAATTTTTATACATTTTATAAACTTTTCCAGATGGATTTAACAATGTAATGCAATGCAATTTCCTATCGCCCCGAAAGGATAAGATATTTTTTTCGAAGCACAACTTTTAAATTTTACACATCTAAACTAATTTATTGCGCAGGCAACCAATGAAAAGGTCTCGCCCCGTCAAGGAAAAAAGGAGTTAAAAACAAGAAGAATCTATTAGATGCTTACAGTTCAATGTACAATATGAGAATATGCTTTAATATATATTCTTCTCTGTATAATAAAAGTGAACGCACGTATGTCTGGTTTGCTTCAATAATCACATGTGCAAATTGAATTTTATGAGCAACTAGCTGACTTGGCCAGCTAGTCATCGCTTCGCAAAGTTAAAACCAATAATTTCAATAATAACATTTCATAAATTTCTTGCAAACACAAGACTACAACTTTCGCTTTCATTTGTATCAATAAACATTAACATTTTGGTAATTTTGATAAACATAAACATCTTGGTAATGTTGATACAAATTTATTTATCTTTTTAGTAAGTCCCTAAGGAAATCAAAAGAAAGGAAAATTCAATTCGCTTTATTAAACCATTTTAATTAATTAATGTTAATATTAACGAAGTTATTGCAGATATAGAAATAAAATGGCACTATAAAATCACAAATGTATAACACAAAGCATTAATTTATTATGAACTGTTTGAAAATAGTTATGATACTTAGGCATTCAAATGATTGTCTTTGGATCGTTCGTTGGTACTATATATAGAGTATTTCAAAATATCATGTGGTATTATAGATTTTAATAGCAGTAGCCTGTTTTGATGGTAATATGGGAGTGATAGATGAAAAATCTTTAGTGTTTATTCATTTAGAAGAAAGGGGGGCCTCAACTTAATAATAACTGATAATAATAAAAATAAATTAAAGAATAATGACGTATGCAAATTAATTTTTAAGAAGGCTTAATCTTAGTAACTTATTACCTATATAATAATAGTGAACGCACGTGTGCTCGACGGGCTTTGTGGGATTGTGAGATAGATAGATAGATAGATAGATAGATAGATAGATAGATATAGATAGATAGATAGCATTATTTTTTTATTTTCTTATCGATTAGTTTCGTTTCAATAATTTCAAGTAGCCAATACGAAATTATATGCGACGGAATAGCGAGCGAATCCAGCTAGTTGAATATGTAACAGGAATTTACTTTGACGTCTATATCATGATCTTGTGTGTATATGACACGGACAACCAGGCTTTGGGCTAGGAGCAAAAAGTAGTATATGTATCAGTGAAGGACAACTTCTTCTAGCTGAGGCAATTTTTACTTTTGTCTTATTCCAGAGTACCTCTTTCTAGGGAGCTGGATTTTCACACATACAACACCGACCTTGGTTCTAACTTTGTCATCGTAACGAGGCAAATAAATAGCGACAGGGCGCATTACAACAAATAACACCTGTAATAACTCATAGCTTGAGTTATCAATACAATTGACGGTGAAACATGCACGAAGTTCGTGCGTCATGATACTCGCTCACTCATTGCGGTTAGAAGCTCCAATCTCGAGAGGCCAGTGTTGTTCTCTAGAAGCGCACTGGTTGTAATATAAGGCCTTCGAGCCCGTATATTGACCCCTGGAAACCACGGGAGGACTTTTTAAGCATGTGCGCTGTATAGGGACACGTATCCAGCCAGCTCCAAAAGTTTGTGTTGAACAATTGCGTGGCAGGAAACCATACATTATTTTGTTTGTTACATGGTCTCACCACGATATGTTGTAAGCGCTGCGTAGCATTTTGATGTATGATCCATCCAGTTTCTTAGATTGAGCAACATTTAGTGTCCAAGACACTGCTCCATAGAGTACGATAGATTCGACTGATCTATTAACACATAAAAGTATCTAATTGTTAACATTAAAAAGCTTACGCGAAAATATTACAAACAAACTACTTTTACCTTCTGACAAAAATGCCGGGAAAAAGGTATGTTTCACCAGTGTGTGCACTCGCTATTTATCTAGACCTTCTGAATTTTACTAAAATATTCTAAACCTTCCGATATTTACTAAAATAGTCTTAAAATCATAGAATTGCGTCAGTAATTTAATTTTTTATTTATCATTTTTATCATCATTTCTAATGACCGAAACAAAATACAAAAACACCCATCGTTAATTTGCTATTATAGAGTAGAGGATTTCTTTACGAATTCATTTTAGGCAGCAGGATAAGTCTGAGGTGATTGTCTGACTTGCGATGTATTTTTCACTTCCTTTCCCCACTTGAAATGGTTTCGTCCGTTGGCTAGACAAAGGTACGATTTTTACTCGTGAACTTTTGCGTGCCGGAAAGAAGTACTTACTATTTATATTTTCTTAAAATCTTACATAACAGCAAGTGTGGTGTTAGCTGTTTGTGTGTTGTCCGGATGATCATTAAAAACCATTTATTTAATATTTCGGGAAAAAAGAAATTTCCCTTTGTCAAAAATAATAAACATCAAAAGAAAACTCCGTCTGTGTAGAGAATCTACCAAAATGGATGCCATAGAATATGGCATATATATATATATATATATATATATATATATATATATATATATATATATATGTGTGTGTATGTGTATATGTGTGTGTGTGTGTATGTGTGTGTGTGTGTGTTTTATATAAAAATAAATACACATGGGTCTGTATTATAGTGTGGAAGATACCCATACTACCAGCAATGGGTTAATTCAGAATAAATTATTTTCAATTAAATTTATTAACTATAAATTTATGTAAGGAAATAAATTTAATGTGTATATTAAAATCATAATTAAGATATTAAAAGTATTTTTTTGTCTAGCTTAATTTTTGAAGTGATGTCACGGTATGATTTTATCTATTGCCTTCGGTCGAATTTGTCATTATTTGTGTTCATGTACTACCTAACATTCACATCGTCTGACCAATCGTCACTAAACTTGTTCAAAATATCAGTCATGGACTAACTTAGAATTGATTTAATTTTGTGATATCAAGGTCAAAGGTCAAGTTCACGGAAAATGTAAAAGTCACTTTTGGCGATAACTTCGGTTCTTTTTATAGTAGAGACTCGTTACTTGTCCCATGGTAGGCAATAACGTCCCGCATCTTATATCATATAAACTTTTGAACTTGACCTTAAAAATTCGGTCATGGTCAACATTTTTACGGAATTCCAACTTCCGATGTTTACTAATTTCATGTATGAACTTGATTCTCTTTGATAATAGTAACCACCATGTTTCAACCTGATAGGATAAATGGTATTTCAGTTATCATAGTTTCCATTGCACAACTGCGGGAAAACTTCATACAATATGATGAAGTAAGGTCCAGATACGACTGACTCCTCCCAAACTTTGTCAAACGGAGGTATGCAGTCTCCGGGTGACTTGTTTATTTTATGTGTTTTATTACTTTTTTTAATTAACAACGATTTGCGCTTATTTAATGTTTGAAATTTTGTCTTGAAGAGTATCAATTTCATTTCGCCATTGCCTCTTTGTGTTGTTTTCATCTACATTTGAATACTTTTTGGATTAAGTGTCTCTTTGATGGTGTACGGTTTTCATTTGACAACAATCTCTGCCGACAGGAGTTTTTGTTTACTGCCTTGTTTTGAAGTCTCTTATAAACACGCGTTAACATTTCTTTGTATAGTATGATTTGACCTGTCAATGTATTTATATTACAAATTTTGAAATAACTATTTAAAGGTTTGAATATGTGGCTTCAGTTTGCTCTGGAATTTGATTCCCATAAGAATCGCTCTGAACTATATAAAATAATTGTGTTTTATATAATCACATATTTTTTTTTAGTTTTTCATTTTACTTCAGTCAGTAATTTCTCAGAAATCAAGGAGCCTGTTTCTGGGGTTAACACTTAATTTCTATATGAGATACATAGACATCCGAGTGTTCAATCAAGATTCTCATCTACCTCTTAAACATTTAATTACTTAAAAGGTAAAGAACATTAATTTTCCTCTCCCCAAATAACCAGTTAACTGTGTTATAGTATATCTTTCTTTGTGTCTCTTGGTCTTACCGGATTCCATGACAAGAATTCATCTGGTCTTGTTGAGTATCCAACTAATTGTGTTTACTTGAGGTAGCATAACCAGGAAAAGGTGCACCATTCCTCGTATGAGCCAGTGTAAAGCCGTGTTGAGGAGATCTTATTTGGGTTTTGAATACTATGTTATTAGGAATATTTGGTTAGGGTTTACTTGTAAGGTGAAGTATCTTCATGTTATGTTGTCATGACAAACCTTTGTACAGAGAGACCGACGACACTCGAGGATAGTGTCCAGTAAGTAACTCAATATGTGTGTGTGTTTATCTAAATATTCTAGCTTTTGAGTTCTATCCGAACACACAGACACACAGATGGATGTATTTTCTTTATAAAGAGATATAGACAAACTAATAAATCATTCTAGATAAAGTTTTTACAGAATAATGCATTTTTTCCCGCCGGTAAAAGTACTTATTTTGTACTTACAAGTATGTGTTTCGTCTATAAGAAATTAAAATATATCCCTTTTCTCTATTGGAAAACAGGCTGTTATTCTGGAAGTTTCTTTGTAAGTTTTTCGCCTTTTCTCTGCGAGAGAGAAACTGTTGTTTTCTTTTAATGTTCTATTTTTGATCCTTGTAAAATGGACAGCCTTGTTGGTATCTTGATGTTTTTGTTGCTAGTCTGAGCAGCTACTGAAATGTTTCGCGAAGTAGACATACTGTCTACGTTTTTGTATGCGAAAGGGTCGGGTGGTCTACTCCTATGTCAGGGGTTTTATTGAGACAAGATCAAAGTTAGACACAAGGTCAGCTTTTAATGTGGACATTCTAGCTAACCTCCGAAAGGGGTACTCTGTACTGGCAACAAAAATAACATGTATAGTACCGTCGGAATTACACACGAACGAAAACACCTTAAGCGACAGGCAATACCCCGCACCCTGAAAGGCGGAGGTAATTCCTAGAAGGATTACCTCCTGTATTAGGTTAGAGGTAGTCCAATAGTGTAGTATATTAACATTACTCTGTTATGCTTGGGATGCACCAGGATACGTTGGAAGTGGGTGCAAGATTCCGTTGTATATATTTTGCACCACTTTAATATCCGCTTGCAGAGATGAAAATCAAAATATAATGATACTAAACCATATGTCTAAAATCACTATTCCAATTTTAGTACAACATTCATTAGATGATTTTTATGATTTTGACATGAGAAAATGTCGAAAAGCTGAGACTTAAAAAAGTGTCTTAGCTTGCTTAATTTGTATCTAATAACTATGGACCAAATTCAATATACATATGATATATTTTACTTCTCCAATCAATGGTTTTACTTATATTATGTCCCCCTGAAAACCCTTTAAAATACTCTAAAGAAGCTGAAATTCAGAAAATATTTATTAAGTGATGTCTAATACCTATTGTTAAAATTTCATAAAAATTGGAAGTACCTGAATTTTCACAAATAGCGTTTACCCTCGTTTTACACCTTCACATAAAACTACATATAGCCCATATCTTTACCCCTTTAACATTGCAGCGGTGTTCAAAGATTCATAATAGTCAGTTTATTAGTTTAGTAATAAATCCTGTACATAAAAATATATAAACATTCTTTTGTAAAGATATATATATATATATAATTACAAAAGTATGTTTATATACATATATATATATATATCTTTACAAAAGTATGTTTATATATATATATCTTTACAAAAATATGTTTATATATATATCTTTACAAAAATATGTTTATATATATATATATCTTTACAAAAATATGTTTATATATATATATCTTTACAAAAATATGTTTATATATATATATCTTTACAAAGGTATGTATATATATATATATCTTTACAAAGGTATGTATGTATATATATATATATCTTTACAAAGGTATGTATGTATATATATATCTTTACAAAGGTATGTATGTATATATATATCTTTACAAAGGTATGTATGTATATATATATCTTTACAAAGGTATGTATGTATATATATATCTTTACAAAGGTATGTATGTATATATATATCTTTACAAAGGTATGTATATATATATATATCTTTACAAAGGTATGTATATATATATATATCTTTACAAAGGTATGTATATATATATATATCTTTACAAAGGTATGTATATATATATATCTTTACAAAGGTATGTATATATATATATATCTTTACAAAGGTATGTATATATATATATCTTTACAAAGGTATGTATATATATATATATCTTTACAAAGGTATGTATATATATATATATCTTTACAAAGTTATGTATATATATATATATCTTTACAAAGGTATGTATATATATATATATCTTTACAAAGGTATGTATATATATATATATATCTTTACAAAGGTGTCTATATATATATATATATCTTTACAAAGGTGTGTATATATATATATATATCTTTACAAAGGTGTGTATATATATATATATATATCTTTACAAAGGTGTGTATATATATATATATATATATATCTTTACAAAGGTATATATATATATATATATCTTTACAAAGGTATATATATATATATATATATATATATATATATATCTTTACAAAGGTATATATATATATATATATATCTTTACAAAGGTATGTATATATATATATATATATATCTTTACAAAGGTATGTATATATATATATATATATATATATATCTTTACAAAGGTATGTATATATATATATATATCTTTACAAAGGTATGTATATATATATATATCTTTACAAAGGTATGTATATATATATCTTTACAAAGGTATGTATATATATATATATATCTTTACAAAGGTATGTATATATATATATATATATCTTTACAAAGGTATGTATATATATATATATATATATATCTTTACAAATGTATATATAAATATATATCTTTACAAAGGTATGTATATATATATATCTTTACAAAGGTATGTATATATATATATATATATCTTTACAAAGGTATGTATATATATATATCTTTATAAAGGTATGTATATATATATATATATATCTTTATAAAGGTATGTATATATATATATCTTTACAAAGGTATGTATATATATATATCTTTACAAATGTATATATATATCTTTACAAAGTATGTTTATATATATATATATCTTTACATATATATATCTTTACAAAGGTATGTTTATATATATATATATATCTTTACATATATATATCTTTACAAAGGTATGTTTATATATATATATATATATCTTTACATATATATATCTTTACAAAGGTATGTTTATATATATATATATATCTTTACAAAGGTATGTTTATATATATATATCTTTACAAAGGTATGTTTATATATATATATATCTTTACAAAGGTATGTTTATATATATATATATATATATATATATATATATATCTGCACAAAGGTATGTTTATATATATATATATATATATATATATATATATATCTGCACAAAGGTATGTTTATATATATATATATATATATATATATATATCTGCACAAAGGTATGTTTATATATATATATATATATATATATATATTTATATATATTTACAAAGGTATGTTTATATATACATATATATCTTTGCAAATGTATGTTATATATATATATATATATATAAATTTAATTATTAACCACATAGTATACGTTTCATTCTTGTGTAATCTACAATGTGGAGATTATTGTTCAAACCGTTCGCACGTTTTAAGTCAAAAATGGAGTCACGTTTTAACTCAAATCCGAGCGCTCTAACCGATGAGACTAATTCCAACCGCTATGCGACAAGTACAGAAAACCTTATTCATGTCAATTCAGGCGGACAACTTATACTTAACAGTGTACAAATCAAGTAGACAGGAACTTGTATTTAGGTTGTATTAGACGGAGTATATTATTTCACTTAACGCAAATACGTAACGCTGTTAATACTAGCATAAAGAGATATCCTCTAACAAAATATTTTCTGTGAAAACAAAGACATATATAACATTACATTAAATAATAGTGGATTTACTAAACAATTACGCTTCCAAGAACACAGAATTAATAGGAGAGGAAACGAGAAAAAGGTAACAGGGTTTAATCCACCATTTTTTAAGTATACAATTTAAACTTCGATTTAACCGTTTTAAAACAAATAGATGAACACTTTACTAGAGATATCCTACTACATAAAATCTTCAATAGACACACTATAAAAATTAGTTACTTATGTACAAGAAATTTAGACGGCATCATTGGATTATATAACAAAATTATTTCAACTGTGAAATATATGAGATATATTCGTTAGATGGCAACTTTAACAGCAACATGTAATGTACCAAGTAACGATTTTCTCAACAGAAAACAGCATGGATAAGAGAGTGTACTTTAGTATTGCCAGAAATATAAATATATGTACTAAGTACATAATACTCTTTCTACAACGAAGACATAAAATACCAGACAGCTCTCTCACAGCATTTATTGAAAAGAGAGAAACTTACATGCAGAATTACGGTGGTAAATCAATCGTATGAGCAGCACGCCAAAATGTATTTAAGGCAGATGCAGCCTGTGTCTGCAAGAAAAAATAGAAATCGTTAAATTAAGGGACAAAATATTTTTTCGAGTGAAGAAAATTAAATATTTGTTAAAATTCAACATAGAAATAAATTAAAGTAATGCTAAAAGAGCCGTCTATCATGTAAACACAGATATCAACGTTTCTTTTTGTATGAATGTAGTACAGGTTCATGTTTATTATTCTGCTTGATGGAGTGAAAAGTAGACTTTATGCAACAACAAACAGTTCTCTCATCTTTGTTGTATTTTTGAAAAGTCTGTATTATGAGAATACCTATCTTCCGTAAGGTTTAGTTTTTGTGTGATTAGAAAATATACTCAGGATTCGAAACCCGAATACTCAGGAAATTCTATTAACTAACACATAATCTTTCCTGCGTGTGGCGTGGTGGCTCAGTGGCAGAGTATTCGGGTTTCGAATCCTGAGTATATTTTCTAATTTATACTAATAAAACCTCCTAGCGAGCAGGATTTAATATAAAAATCAACGAAATATTTCACACGAGGAAGTGGTGGAGAATCAATTCCCTATATGCTCAGTCGTCCACTTCACTTGTATACACCGGAAATAATTTCACAAGACACCATTTCTTACACTCACCGTTGTCTTAATTCACATGGATCACTATGAGATTTTAGTTTACAATATTTTTTTAACAAATCCTAAAAAACGAACGTAAAAAGAATCCCAGGCCACGCAGGGTATGCATAGCTTGTTAAAAACGAAGAAAAACACGGTTTTATTCTTTCCCCATAGAATTTTGTGCAGGCGAAAGTAATAAAACAATCAAAGTATTAATTAGTATTCAACATTAGACATCAGTTACTTATTTGTTTAGTCAATACAATCTTTTTAGAGTGAGCATTTTTTTTGTTTTCACCGGTTAATTTGAACAACATCCATTGTGCTTATTGGCGAATTTCACAAAAAACAGAAGAATATTAAACGACATAGTTAAATGAAATAAAGTAAAAAGAATCCCGTACCACGCCGAATTGGTACAGCTTTTTAATAATTATATTTTTAGGAAATATAATCGTCCGAAGTTCTCGATGCAACTTATACGGGAAGACTGAATGAAATATGTGAAGACGCGCACGGGAGGAAAATTATACATTATATTTTTATACGCTGAGCGTATAAATTTTACATTTGATGTTTATAGTTAAATCAAATTCTTGTGATAATACGACTACTAAATATTTACTGTTTTCTTTAAGGCAAATTATAAATGTACATAAATTATTCGTCAATATTTTAGTGGGAGACACCATTTACGAAAGTCGAGTCACGTGATTGGAATGGACATAGAAATTCAAAAGTTTTAAGTATTCATTTGTAATACGTCAGATCCCATCAGAATTTAAAAAATAAATTTTGTTGAATAGATATTTATCAGCAATGAAACAAGAACATTTATTAGCAATTTTTAGCGCAATTTGGTGGTAGTAAAATCGTTTTCCATCGTTAATTTACATTTTCTACTTAAAAGTAAGTTTTGTTTCCTTGCGAAAAATAGTCCAAATAAGATATAACGGAAAAGGTGAATGTTACACTTTTGATAATAACTTCGGTACTCTTCATCGTAGAGACTCGTTTTGTTATCAAAATTTGATGCCTGGAGCTGATGCCGTTTGATAACAGTTTACGACATGCAAAATTTCGGCCTGATAAGATGCACATTTGTTTAGTCATCAACGTTTCCATGATATAACTTCAGAAATAGTTCAAATTCCCCGCTGAGACAGAGCTGCTGTTGGTCATACAAAACATAATACGAAATCTTACACACACACATAGATGTGTGTGTAAATGTTCTAACTTTAGTTGTATCCTAATGAGACAAGAAAAGGCCTTACCTCAAATCTACAAAGATTAAGAGTGAAGAAAACAAATTTGTAGGATACTAGTGAATACTGCAGGTGTGCGCTTAGCTCATTTGATAGGACTTTAGATCTCACAGAGCTCATATATTATAATTTGAAAGAATACAAAATACATGCCAATTATTCTGTAAAAATGTTTCAGAAATACAACGTCAACAAAATGTTTTGCCTACATATGTTTATGAGATCTTTATTAAAAAAACATCTTCGTAAGCACATAGAAACAGAAGGGAACTCAATATCTGTTCGTTATATATCCTCGTAGACAGCTGTAAGTTAAAAAAAACTACACACACACACATATATATATCTGTGTGTAGTTTTTTAACTATATATATCTAAATGAATAAATGCGAAAGTTTTTTCCATCTATTCTAACTATATCAGCATTAAAACACGTTACGATTATTTCATTCTAATGATATAAGAATATGTTGAAATACCATATATATAGGCATCTCCAACTCACTCAAACAAATCTCGATTTTGCTCATTTGCATATTTATTTATTTTTAAGTTTATAATAAATTAATATTCTGTAATATACGTTTCTACTTTGTATTGTCAAATTTTCTTCTACATACGCAATCGTTTTATCGATAGTACTATTGTTATAATTATAAATAAAATAAGATAAAGACATTTTATAAAAAAAGATGATAGCGTTTAAACACTTATTTATAATTTATTTTCAAGAGAGATAATTTACTTCCGGCTTTAGTAAAGTGTCAAATATCGCTGAGATGTCGGGAACAGATACTACACTTTGAACTTAGCCAAAAGGCCAATGAACCATAAAAATATATTTTTGTGACTCGGCATCTTTTGAATTTAAAATAAATTGATTAAATTGGAATATTTTTAGCGGGCGGTGTAGTGTAGTATCGGTTCTGTTGCCATAAGATTGTCCTCCCAGGAATTACCTCTTCCGCTTTTAAGGGTGCGTAGTGGGTGAGAGAATCCTCCCAGAACGATAAAAAAAAAACAAGACTCGATTTAGTCAGAATATCTTTTTAAGGGAGGGTAGTGTAGTATCGGTTTTGTTCTCATAAGACCGTCCACGCAAGAATGATATCCTCCTTTTTGAGTGAAGGGAAGAAGTGTTCGTTCATCTTGATATTATCCTCTGTCCGGGGGGGGGTCAGGGTAGTATATGTTCGTTCACCATAATCTAACTAAGGAAGAACGATAACTCAAGTTTATAATGAACATGTGTTTTTTAACTAGAAAATTATGAAAGTTAATGTTCCTCCTTAGCTAACATATTCATCTTTGTTTATAAAGATGGCGACTATATTTTTCCAGACAATTTTCATTTAGGCGTTTCAAGTGGACAATAAAACTTGCCATGGTTTTTAATTTTATCTAAATAAATAAATGCAAAAGTTTATTCCACCTACTCTATCTATATTGACATTAACACGGTTTATGCTTATTTAATTATCTGTAGTATATTTTCATTCGTCATGATACATTCCTCTCAGGCATTACCTCCTTTTTCAGGGAGAAGGGCGTACAGTATACATTCGTTCCTCACGATATCATTTCCCCATGATTACTAGTTGTGTGTGTGGGGTGAGTGTACTATCTATTCTGTTGTCATGATATTATCCTCACAGGCATTAACCCCTCCTTTGGTGGGGGAGTCAGTGTATGTAGTTCGTTCCTCATGATATCATCCTCTCAGCCTCTCATTTGCATATTTATTTATTTTTAAGTTTCTAATGAATAATATTATCTAATCTGTTAATAATTAAATACATGCGTTTATTATTTTTTTTAATAGATTAGTTTCTACTGTTGTTATTGTTGTTGTTGCTGTTCCTATTTACTTCCTCCCACAAGAGCAGAGTAAGGCACACTGTCAATATTTAACGTGAGTGGAATTCAGCTCCCCAAAATGGGAACTCTGAATTGGAACAAAAGATTAAATTGCCTCGGTCTAGAATGATTTCTCCTTAACTGACAGAGAACATAAAACTAAATGCAAATTCAGTACATACACTACATTTTGCTCCTAGCCAAAAAGCCAAGGAGTTAACATGTTAGTAGTGGTGATGATGATGTTAAATTAAAATTTGTCATAGAAAAGAAATAAAATTTATCGACGTTGAATACCTTAAACACCATATCAATTAACCTTTTTGTGTTTTTTACCAAAAAACAAAATTTGACGATGTTCATACACAGTATATTTCCCCCACAATGGAATATATCAAATAACACTACATAAACGCATTGGGTAGTTCATAAGATTATGTTTTAAATAATATTACACAGAAAAGTATTCAAAACGTAACTAGACACAAGACGACCCGTGACCAGTATGATCAATGCAAGTACACTGTTCTGTCAGTTTCCAGACTGTCCAGATATTTATAGTTAACACATTCATCAACTTCCCTAACATTATTAATATTGAACCATATAAAAATATCACTATGTTTTCATTACAAATATATAGCAATAATAATAAATTTGGTTTATCTCACTTAGATGTTAAGATAAGTCAAACTTATTGTTCTGAAATTCTACCAAAAGGTCATATATATGTATAACCTCTGATGTCATAATTCAGATCGGTTTCGGAAATTATATCTGAACGACCGATGGTGAGAAGTTGATTTTCATGTTATTGTATGTATAATTGATATGAAATTTATATCTTATAGCTTTACGAATAGATTTTTTACTCCTTAAAATTATTTTTATTATCATTCTGATGCATCTCTCTCTATATAAATTTAAGTATATTTATATATGTACATGGTAATCCCCGAAACTAATAAACAGATCATCATGAATTTTGGAATATATATTCTAGGCCACACGGTGATTAACATCGCAAGTTCGTTTTTGTAAATGTAAACATTTAGGGGTGCATATATATATATATATATATATATATATATATATATATATATATATATAAGGATAGATGGACAAAGAGTGATAAACATGCACGAATGTCCAAATTTATATCAAACTTCGATTGTTCAATGCAAGGTATATTCTGCAATAAAAGTATGTTTATTATTCTTTCCTTAAGCCAATCGGCGGACAATTACCACCTGGACAAACCCAATATCTTTTTACACGAACTTTTTTCACCCATCATTTTTTTAAATATTTTTTCAAATGTTGAATTTTGGCTTTTCTATTGCCAACTTATCTATCTGTATAATTCCTCTGATAATAAGATCTCGATTTTTGAAAAGCATTGGCTTAAGGAAAGAATAATAAACATACTTTTATTACACAATATACCTTGCATTGAACAATCGAAGTTTGATATAAATTTGGACATTCGTGCATGTTTATCACTTTTCGTCCATCTATCTTTTAGAATTGCTCTATCTCGTATATTGAGCTTTTACCATTTCACTATACATTCTTTCTACTAAAAGTTTACTTTTAGTTTCATATTTATTCTCTCTCTATATAGATAGATATATATGAATAAATGCGAATGTTGGGCTCATTTCTCGCAGAACGGTAAAGTCAAAACGGTCTATTTCCAATTAATTCAACTTATTTTATAGGCGCACCATCTTTTATATATACCGTTCATATTGATGTGATAGTCGATTCGCAAGATGAACTAATTTGCATATTGGTTTTGTAAAAGTTAATTTAATTAATTAACAATTATTTGGTATTGTTTTTTTAAGTCAATGATTGTTTAAATGTTAATATAACAAATCTTCTGTTTCGTTATATTGCTTTATTTTCTAGACATATTTAGCATTTGTGTTCAAACGTTTTCTAACGCCGTTCAAATGTTTCAAACATCGGTCGCTCTCAAGAAAAAAAAAGCGACCGACTCGATTTTTGTAAATTGCCAATGAAAAATTTGTTTCTTCTCTCTTTTCTTTTCTTTAGGTCACATTTAAAAGGTAAATAAATGTTTCGAAATTACCAAAATGTTAACGTTTCGTGTTTGAAAAGTTTATTATTTTAAACTAGCAGGAATTTAATTTAATTTATTTGTTATCAATAACAATTGAGTTCCTATTGTTGTCACACGCGAGGTAAATCTTAATGTACAAACCGAAAACAACTAATCAGAGTGAAACTTGCACCCCCCCCCCTCAAAAAAATAATCAAATATGCGAGTTACATCTGGCTAGGAAAAAAAATACCCGAGTAAATTAAAACAAAACGCAAGGTAAGTTTTACTTTAGAAAATAAACTAATCTCATCTCTTTCTTTCTTTCTTTCTCTCCCTTTCTCTTTCCTGTTAACAACGCCGTATTATTATGTTATTGTTTTATTTACTGTTGTTTGGAGCAATAGTTTCGTCAATAGTAAAAGAGTAAATGAGATGCTGAGAACAGATACTACACTTTGAATTATTTATTTGTACAAAATATAAAAATTCAAATTACGAACAAATTAGGCACAAGGCGATCAAAAGTGTGGGAAAAAAGAGGTCGTTGGTCATCCTTGGTCAACAGTTATAAAAATGTATATTTTACTCTTAACTTGAACAATCTAAGTCACCACAATACCACATTTACTATTAGGAAGCATTCTACTTAAAATATCTTAAAATTGTTGAAAAACTTTTGTTTCATGAATACATTTATTTAAAGACATTTATTGAATTAAAATGGGAAGTGAGATGTTAGGGAAACGACCAAGACACTATAAAAAAATATATGTTTATAACGCGGCATTTATAAATGAATGCTCCTTAACAGAAACTGATTTAATCAATTATTGGATTATCTTTTAATGGGGATAGGTTAGTGCAGTATCGGTGCTGTTGTCATAGGACCGTCCTCCCAGAAATTACCTCCTCCTTTTTTAATCCTCCCAGGTCTTACATCCTCCTGTGAGGGAGAGTTAATGTAGTATATGTTCTTTTGTCACGAGACAATTTTCCCAGGGACTATCTTCTTTGGGGGAGGGGCAGTGGTAGTGTAGTATTTTTTCTGTTGCTATAATACTATATTAACAGGCATTAGCTTCTGCTTTTATGGGGAGATTCTCCCAGGTATTATATCCTCTATTTTGGAAGATGCACCTGTACTGTTGTCATGATACCATCCTACCAGAAAGTACCTCCTTCTTTGAGAATTAGTGTAGTATATATTCGTTAGTACCTCCTCCTCCTCCTTGTGTATGTAGTTCGTTCATCATGATTTGATACTCCCAGCTTAGCGAGATTATGCTCCCTCCGGTCGCATATATATATATATATATATATATATATATATATATATATATATATGTGTGTGTGTGTGTGTGTGTGTGTGTGTGTGTGTGTGTGTGTGTGTGTGCGCAGGCTTTGTTGAATACTACGAAGTTTTCTCTTTTTATTATTTAATATATATATATATATATAGTTGTACAGGATAAACCCTTTAACTAATGAACCGATCATCATGAATTTGGGAATATATATTCGCGGCAACATGGTGAGTAACATGAGCATATAATTTTCTTTGTAAACTTTATCATTTAGGGATTTGCTAACGAAATCGTACTATGCTTACCAAAAAGGAAAATAATGTTGCAATTTAAAACTAGGACGAGTATTCTATTAGTTATGTATATGTCCCAAAGAGCCAAGTAGCCCTTGCCAGAAGAAAGCTTTGAGGTCCGCGCGGAATGCGGGGTTTAAGCTTGTTCTGTCTATTAATGAGAATATGTATGTAATTGAAGGCGAATGGAAATGATGAAGTTGAAAAAAAAGTTCTCGCAATGGATTTGGTTTAACATTTTCACTGCCCGCCCTCGATACACCCACCCACCGAATTGTAGATACTGCGTGAAAAGAAGGGGGGGGCAAGATCCGAAAGGAGATGGTGGAGGAGAGAGGGATGAAGTCCTTACTCTTTAAAACGTGTAGTTTTCCTCTCCTCCTCCGTCTGTTTTTCTCTTTCTGTACACATTTTCATTAGAAAAAAAAGTATGGCGTAAAAAAGGTGGATGGTGAGTTAGTAGTGAATATGAGAAATGTCTACAATTCCTTAATGAGAAAGGTTTAGCAATGGACGAGAGAGAGAAAAAGGGAGAGAGATAGAGAGAGGGGGGATTTGAGGGGGGCGAAGAAATAGAATGGATATATATAGATAGAGAGAGGGTGAGAGACAGAGAGAAAGAGGGGAAGAGGGAGAAATAGAGATAAGGTGCATGAAAGTTATTTGGTAATTTCTATAGAGCGTTTTGGTAAATACACTCACTCACTCAAAAAAGATAATATTTCTAGTATTTTAGTACATATTCACCGAAAGAAAGAGGGGATAGTGTGGGTGTGTGATGGATTTCAATCCACAAAAAAGGGTAATATTTTGGTAATTGTAAAACAGGTTCCTTATAAAATATTTCATCACTTTTTAAATCATTTTTATTTTATTTCTGATTCTCTCTATCGCTCTCTCTCTCTCTCTCTCTCTCTCTCTCTCTTATATTCAATTTCTATTTTAGAAAATGCCTCTATCTACCCGGTAGATATTATACTCTCATTTTTGTTTCACTTAATTGCCCCCCCCCCCTTGCGATAGCGCGTCTTCCGAAATGTTTAAATTTAAATCCCATAAATAGTTTCGATCTTCTTTCTTTTAAGAAATAGACACCGTACAAAATAATATACACCCTTTGGCATATTGCTCGCCTCCCCTCTTTTTCAAATCGGATTTTTGTCAAGTTTAATTAATTTATTTACGGGACCGTTTAGACATTACATTAATTGAATAAAACTGTTTAGAATTAATAAAATAAATTAAAAGTTACGTTAGATGCGAATTGTTACGGACAATAAATTGTCTGAGAGTTTTATAGAAGTTTCAAATAAAAATATCTCTGAGAATACGTATGCAATCGGAATTGGAAAGAAGTAAGTTTAAAAAATTGGTAATGGAATATTTCGACAGGCTACTGAATTACACACGCACGTACACAAATACACATACACGGACACACATACACAGGCATGCACACAAAACACAAACGGAAACACATGTACTCACACACACGCAGACAACACACACGCTACGGGAATAATGTTTCTTTTTCTCAGATGTTTTTTAAATACTCAAGCACATATACACACACACATGTACGATGGATATGTATTTGTGTATGTTTATAAATTAATTGATATAGTTGTATTATTTGCTAAATTAATAAGATGAGAGTGCTCAATTCCGATGATAGAGCACATGTAAAAATAAACGTGGAGAGTGTAGACATGAAATCAGCCGGAAATGCTGACTTTAATCAGAGTTAGTCGGAGTTTCCTGCTTGGCTTTTATCAGATCAGAATTTGTCTGAAGACTGAAAGACACAAAATTTATCCCGCAAAAGAGTGTTCGAGGAAATCATCATCCACCCAACCCACTTTGATCTACCGATTATATGTTTTTAAACGTTCCTTTTCTGTCTTTTGTGAATTTCTGACATTTTAGAGGAGGGTCAGTTTAGTACTGGTCATCTTTTCTCTTCCACACAAGCCTTTTCTTACAGAAGAGACGTTGCTAGTCTCTCTCTATACTCTATCGTTATTTCCATGGAAGGTGCTCGACACAGTTCTAATCTTCGATTCGTCATTATAAGACATTCACAGCAAGAACTTTCTAACAAACAAAACGTTACATTCCTTTTCCCTCCAAATGCCTAGCGTCCGGCGGAATTTCCAAAGACAGCTTTTTTGTAAGAGCTTATCGCTGGTTAAACATATTAGCGAGGAACTGCTTCCTTGTATATTACAACTTAGTCATCTTTAAATCCAATGTCAGTAAATGCTTGTTATAAACGGTGTCATGGTAATCAAACACGGTTCATACCTTTGATCAATGTTAGTACTCACATAGTATTCGTCATCACTCGACTGGCAATCATTTCGTCTCATTAACGCTTATCCTCGAGTGGCTCTTGGCCTTGGTAAGTAGTTATCCGATAATAAAAAAAGAGTTTGCTTAATTCAAATCTAAAAAAAGAATTACACTGAATACTACAACAAACAGATATATATTTTTTTGTTATATCAACTCCTGTAACAACGATAACTCATTGTAAAGTCTATTTTATTGGGTGCCTAAGGCAGAAGTCCGACTCGCCTAACAATAAGAACAATAACACGCAACACCAATAACTAGCTGATTGGCAGGATCAAACTGGTGTCTAGGCATCTTTCAAAGGACCCTGTGAAGGCCGCATGTTCCAGGTACAGTTCTTGCTTGGAGTTCGTAGTGGAGGCTCAAAGCGATTTCTTTCAGTGAAATGTATTCAGCAAAAGATTCTTTAACAGATGCACTTCGAATTTTGAGAATACAACACTTATTGGGCAAGACATGACGTGTCTTTTCTTCTTTCTATCTTTTCCACAGAGTGTCAACTTTGTTTCAAACACTTTGTATATTATAGAGGGAAAGCTAAGAGAAGAAAATAGGGATTTCCTGTTTGTTTACAATTTTGTACTAACTTATTTTAACAAAACGAAAGCAAAAGGGTACGAAATAGTATAAATAATTTGATATATGTGAAACGTGTAACCGGCAAAACAGTCATCCTCCACACTGATGATTCCCGGAAAAGGATGAAACACATGTTCATGTGGATAAGAATTTAAAATAAGAATTTAAAATATGTATCACTATATATAGAGGGAGGCGTGTCGCATACATCGATCTAACTTTTTATTTTATTGGTTATAAATCTTTTATTATTTTGAATGAACAAATATTTCATTTGAATAAATGTATTAAATATTGACACGAATTTTGTTCTTTTTCTGTCTTTTGCTAATCTTGCATTTTTAGGAGCAGTACAGTTTGCTTAATTCAAATATAAGAAAATGAATAAGCGTTATAATTCAACAGACATATAGCATTGTTCGTTATTGCTGTAATACCCCCTTTCTCCTATATGAACTTACCATATATAGAGTAAGCATGGCAGTGACAAGCGTCTTGCTTCTGATATTACTAATGTTTTACTGATGTCTGACTATCCATTATTCTACTCTTTATTTCAATAAACTTTTCTTTCTGCCTTATACTAATGTATCGGTTGTGCTTTCCATTCGTAAACATCATTGTCTAGTATAGCCCTTTATTAATGATGTAACAGTCATATCAACTTCTGTAACAACGATCTCCCAGTCTAATTTTCTTTAATTACTATTTTATTTTCAGAATATTTTTACATACAGTTTCTATGTTACATCTAAAAATGTAGAATTACATTTTAATTTTCGGTGAAAAAAACTGGATTAAAGATTCGAATTTTCTCTATTTTAGTTATGTCGTCTTCTAAAACAGGATTTCAATAAATTAACTTGCGGTTATGATGGGTTTTTTTAAAGAGAGGGTGAGAGTGACAAAATAAAACATACAGAGAGGAGAGAAAAGGTTAGTTGAGATGGAGAAATTAAAAGAGATAGAGGAAAAAAGATATAACGAGAGAGAAGGGAGGAGACGTGAGAAAAACTGAAAATAGAGAGAAGAGAAATATTTCATGTTAGAGAAAGAAATGAAAATCGATGTGAGATTGGAGAATGTTTAAGAGAGTGAGAGAGAGGGGGAGAGAGGAGAGAAATTGAAATATAGATATAAGGGAAAAAAAGACATGGGAGAAGAGACATTAAGACAGAAATGGAGAAAGAGAGAGGGAAAGAAACGAAGTATTCCGGTTATTTTCTTTTGAACTTCTTGTTATAAACTTTCTTTTCAAGAGAGGGTGAAAGGAAAAAAGAAAAATATACAGACAGAAGAGAAAATGTGGTGTGAGAGGGAAAAATTAAAGGAGATAGAAGAAAACGACCGTGAGATAGCCGTGTTAGAGAAAGAGAGACAGAGGGAGGGTCAGAAACATTGAAAATACAGAGTTTAGTTGATATAGACCTCGACTGTACTAACATGAAAAAAATGTATATATAATGTTAATGTCTTGCTACCCAACTCCCCACCAGGTCGCCTGCTATAAGGTTGACTCCTATCACAGTAGCTATTTACTTTCAGTGGTAAAAGTCCTAGGATGAATGAATACAAATTTTTAAAAGTAAATAAATAAAATAGATAGAGATAGGAGAAAAGTTAAGAAAGATGTAGGAGGCGGAGTAGATAGGAAAGAGAGAATGGTATATGAAAGGAAAGACATTAAGAGAGAGTGACAAAATGTGAGAGAGAGAGAGAGGGGAACTTTTCTGGTTCTTGTTTCGAGTTGAACTTTATAGTTATCACACTGTTCCATCTCTCGCCCTTTCTTTATTTACTCGTGTGTATATATATAAGTAAAGCAAGAAAACGAAAAATTGATAGAGAGTGAAAAGTAGCATTCCAAGAAATGAGTGGGTGGGTACTTATTGCGAGGGAGGGATGCCAGATTGAGAGAGGGTGCTTGTAAAGGAATTCGGTATACAGGCTACCGATACAAGCATCACATACACGGGGGACGCGATACCTTAAAATTAGGGAAACGTGACCATAAAAGAGCAGTATATATATATATATATATATATATATATATATATATATATATATATATATATATATATAAACAGGGCCAGCGCCTTCTGCATCCCAACCCCGAATATATATGTGGTGCTTACCCAGAGACTAACTTCTATATAAACAAAAATCCTAACGCTTTAATTGTGATTGTTCCCAACTAAAATTTAAAAGATTATTCAATTTTAATGTAAGATTTTGTATGGAATACAAGTGTTTTATTAAACAAAATAATATCGTAGCGATTTCCAATTCGGTAGAAAGTTGATGGAATTTAAGTTTGACCCGGATTAGCTCACATCCGTAGTAACGTTGTTCTTTAAGATATTTTTACTGTTAGAAGCATGGATATATATATATATATATAAATACATACATACATACATGTGTGTGTGTGTGTGTAATGTTAGTGGGAGAATCCCAGCAGAGTTCTTAATTATTAAGAAAAATAGAAAATAAGAGCATAATATTTATTAATGTCTGTATTACAGAAGATCAGAACAACATCTGTACCGTCGGTTTCAAATCCTAACAGAGAGGACCTATAAAGGCCTCTTTATCAGACTCTCTTCAGCCTCTGTTTATGTCTGTTTCCCCGGATGATGGCTGTTCACGCGTTATCTATGACGTAGATAACGCGTGAGCAGCCATCTTCCGGGGACACAGACATAAACAGAGGCTGAAGACAGTCCGATAAAGATCTTCTGTAATAAAAACATTAATTAACATTAATATATATATTTAGTGTTTCTACACAATACAAACAAAACTAAACCGACTTTTGCCGAACTAAACCTAAAACTTTGGTTAGGATTAGTTTAGAGTTTGGTTAGGGTTTGGTTAGGGTTTAAAAACAGTTTGGTTCGTATTTTTCCCCCGACAACAGCATTTACTAATGGAGATTTGCTATCTAAAGCCGAAACTATACTATTTCTTCTCTATCTGAAGCCGAAACTATACTATTTCTTCTTTATCTGAAGCCGAATATATAATCTTACTATATGTTAATGCGCAATCCAGTTTACGATACTATTTCAAATTAATGTACTATTTTTCAATACTTGATTCAGAGGGGGGTAGTGTATCCGTTCTGTGGTCATATTACAATCCTTCTAGGCATTACCCCTCTTTTCTTAGGAGAGATGTAGTATAGTTTATGTAATTATGATATCATCATCCCAGAATTACCTCCTCATTTTGGGGATAGTTTAGGCATTACCTATTCTTTTTTGTGAGAGGAGGAAGCGTAGTATTTGGTCTGTTGTCATGGGACCAACCGTCCAGGCATTACTTCCTCTATTAGGGAAGCAGTGTAGTATGATACCATGTTCCCAAACATTACTTTTAGATTTTAAAGGGTGGTAGTATTGTATATGTTATGTTAGTAAGAATAGTATTATCCTCCCAGGCATTGTTTCACCATTTTTGGGGTGGCGGTGTAGTATCTGTCTTGTTGTCATGAGACTATCCTCCCAGCCATGACCTTTTGGGGGGACAGTGTAGTATATGTTCATTCGTCATATATACTAGCGAGAATATGCGGCTGAAATGAGCTTATTAGTGCCAGTGTTAAGTAATGGAACAAACTAAAATTAAGTTGATCCCTAGAGGGTTACTGAATCCATACCTTTTAGGGCCTCTAATAGGCTTCGTGTTAAGAGGTTGAAGGTAATTAGTGCCGATTCTGACTGTGAAGCAAGTAATGGATATTAACTCCGAAAGATTTAATATAAGGAAACCATGATATAAATTACTATTATTTGAATAGACAGCGAATGGGTTCTACACCTAGCTATGGGCAAATAGCCTCACCAACCCGCTGTGCCTAACGTGGCGACTATGGCACAAGCCATGAATGACATACACAAATAATAGGTGGAAAGAAACCAAGCAGGGGTTCCTCCTCCTTCAGTAGTAATCAAAAACCATGATGATGATGATGATGATTAGATAGCGTCATTATTTTAAAGGTGAAATACTTTTTATGACTTAAAATAATGAATAACATAGGAAAGGAAATGTATATGCAAAGAGGTAGGGTGTTGTTTAGTAACCATAGAAACACAGCACCTATTCTTGTTGCTGGTTCCAAATCAGAGTTGTGTTTCTAGATTATTAATACTCTTCACCACCACTATCTCTGAACAGACAGATATACTGAATGCATATATGTACAAAAACATGATATATATATATATATATAAATATATATATATATATATATATATATATATATATATATAAGTATTGTTGTATGTGGTTTACATCAAAATGGCAAGGTTTTAATCTTACGCATTCTCATAGCCTAATGGTTTAATGTTTTACAATTATTTATTCATCATGAAAGTTTGTACCATTCCTACCACCGCTGGAAGATGTGGCAGACGGCCAGAAAGTTAGGATAATAGGTGAGCGCACAAGAGCTAGCGCACTCTGGCCTCGCAAAAAAGTCCACGGTTGACCCGTCGGCATTCCACGGCTGGGACGCCTCATGTGATTGACCATAAAGACCAATGTATATGCTTTCATCCCGTCACGCAAAACGTTAGCGAGTATAACACGGACGAAATAATTTCAAGTGGTAAGGGGAAGCGAGAAAGCAAAATCCTAAGTCTGACAACAATTCCAGACTTAATCGGGCGCCTGAAACGAATTCGGAAAAATCCTTCATTCTATAATAAAATGTCAACGGTGGGTGTTTTAGACTCTTCAGGACATCAGAAATGATCATTTATACATCAAACATTAACTTATTGCGCGAAATTCTATGATTTTATATCAATATATTTGTTATATCTCTAGATAAATAGTGAGTGCGAACATTAGTGGAGCATAATTTTTTCCTTCATTTTCAACGGAGGGTGTGCACTAGTATACAAAATAAACAAAGACAGCAGAACTACAACAAAGAAAAAAATATTCCTTTCAAAATAACGGCAATTAATTGCAGTATATAATGCAGTATCACTCGCTAAAAACTCCAATCAGCATAATTTACAACTAACCCACAATTAGACCAGGAAGATTAAAGACAAAATAAACACTACAACGAAAAGTGAGTGAAATACGCTTAAAACAAACAACAATTTCCGAAAACAATCATCTGACATATTCTTTACTGATGAAACAGTAAATAATTTTTGCATTTTAATCGGAAGGAATGTGTACAAATATTGCTAATATATATTTCACTTTTTTCTAGCAAAGGATTATATAATGTCAATTCAGTTTCTAATGAGATTGATGCATGGTATTGTTAGTTCTAATTGATGTAGGTTTTATATTTAACGTTAAAGACTGCAACGAAAATTTCTCTTTCAACATCTTTTTTAAAAACTTATATTCACCCCAAACAAGGCAGACGTAAGGGGCTACTGTGAATTAGCGGCCATACCTACAGGGTTATGCTAAGTGGGGAGTTGTGTAGCGAGAGGTTTGTTCACATTGCATTCAAATTTATGCATGTTTGCACTGTCAGGGAAACAGGAAGCAGGTAGGGAATTCCAAACGAAAACAGTTCGAGGAAAGAAGCTATTCGAGTACAACGCATTCCAACATCTGGGGACCTCTATAGTGAAGGGGTGGGCTGTTGCTTGTTGTCGGGTCAGTCGAGGGTATTTGCGTCGAGGGTACACTAGTGGAGCAAGCTCGTCGGAGCATATTATATTCAAGTACTTATAGAAACAATAAGAAGCGGTTATTTTGCACCCTGACTAAGAAGGAGAGGCTAGTGGTTGCTGCACCATCCCACATTTAACAACACTAGCATGGGCGAATAGTGGCTTTGTAGAGATATTCTTATTATTAATTTCTGCTGTGACATCAAAGGATCGAAAAGAAATAACACGAGCAGAAGTTAAATAACAAGAAATTGTATTAACAATAAGTACAGAAGTAATGACTTGACATAGGCTCTGTCCTTACTTCCACTGATAAGTCATATCGACTCTATTCATAGTCAGGAAAAGTCCATGCAGTGACTGAATAGGGTAGATCGCCATAACACTTGCTTAATCAGGACCTTATAATATTTATGTGAAAAATTGAATGTAAAACGAGTATCTTCATTTTAGAATTTTGTGGAGTTTCTTTGGTATGTAGTTGTATCATAAAGTAATACATTATTTACCTCCTTGCCAGAAAGTTAGACACAAGCTCAGGTGTGGTTATGAGAAACCAGAGTACTAGGATAAGCGCACTCTGGACTAAAAATGCCTGAGCAGTCCCGTTGTCATTCCCCGGTAAGAGCGCCTCGGGCAATCAGCAAGAATATATAGTCTTGGAAAGTGGATCACTTAGGACTGAACAGAACCATACTTCATACAGCAACAAACACACTGTCGGACTGAAGTAATATTTTGAACATCAATTTCCCGAATCAATCATCTGACTTATCTAAATGGTTCTAGAATTTGTAGTATTATAGTTTCGATCTCTTATAAGGCGTTAACGGTTGGGAAGTAGACTTGTGGGATGTTCTAGGAAATAAACTTTGTTCATGGAAGTTCAGTTTAGTTTTTGGTACAGTGAGAAAGAGATAAAGGGAGGGAAGTTATTTATCGTGTTGTAGCTAGACGAATGTTTGCTATGAATGTACTCTGTCAATGCAAAGATAGCATGCTTCGAGCGGCACCTCCCCAGATGTGGCAACAGTACTTTATCTTAGAACGTATCCGGCTCTTATACAGGTAGATGATTGCGTCAGGGGGGACAGTAGAGTGATCCAACCATTTTTCCACCGACTTCAGGATGTTAAGCTCAAGAGTGACAGAATAATGGGCCAACCAACGTACAGACATAGCTTCTTTTAGAGATACGTGGACGCAAATAAAAATAACATGATGCTACGTTTTTATGAAAGGTGCTCCATGTAAGGCATGAAGCCACGATGTAGGGAGTTAAAAGGAAGGACAGATGATTAACGCAAACAGGCGATGGCTATTGACAAGATTAAGGCTATAGGTAAAAGGAACAAGTCGGCAGCAAGAGAGTTCCACAAGCCCGCAGTTCTTGTAAAGAAACAAATGTAATAGGAAGATGTATTATAACGAGGTACAATGAAAAACGAATTGATTAAGATCACTAGACCAACGCGTCAAAGGAGCTGGAATAAAGGAAGCCGGGAATGAATCAGAAAATTCTAAAGAACACATTCAGGCTTAAGAGTGACAGAACATTCAAAACCCTATTTAAAACGTAAGCGTGAGAGACCAACGAACGAACAGAGCTTCTTAGGGTGATAGTTGGACGGATCTAAAGTAAGATGCGTCCATTCATTCTGTGTGTTTAGCCATCGAAGTCCGATTTCAAACGTAAGCGTGAAAAGCCAAATAAAATGCTATTTCAAGGTGTGATGAAGCAGACCAATGAAAATTGCATTACAAACTTTGTGAGGTTGTTTCACTGCAATGAGTTTGGCTTTCATTACAGTAAAACTCCTACGCTATGTACTCCATAGGTTATGAACTTCCTACGTTATGAACAAAATTAAATATGAACATCCTACACTATAAACTAAGCTTAGCAATTAAAAAAGAAAATTATAAAGTTAATTGATATATATATATATATATATATATATATATATATATATATATATATATATATATAAATTAATACAATTAAACATATTTTTCTCGGTATACAAACGAACGTACACCATTTAATGTCTATATGCGTTGATCAATAGTCATTTTTTAATAAATCCATTTTGTTAAAATATGGTTTCTTTAATTATCCTCGTAGGATATTATTATAGTTGGCCAAACTTTTCCTCATTTTCTATATCTTTTAATGGAGAAAATTTTTTCACAGTCATCTAATTTATTCTACGCTATGGCCAATCCTACGTTATAAACAGAGCAATAATTCATACCGTCGGAGTTTTACAGTAATTTGTCATCATCTTTCATTGATATTTACCCCAATGTCGCCTCTGTCTCATTGCGATTAATACGACTGATGCCTTGGCCTTTTGGCTAAGAGTAAAGTCAAGTATCAGTTCTGATGCTGCACTTTTTTCTGTCCTCGGTCAGTGAGGGAGAGATCTTTCTAGACCGAGGCAATTTAAATTTGTGTCCCAATGCAGAGTGCCCCCTTTTCATCAACTGGATAAGTAAATAAGAACTGATGGCCTCATAATTTAGGTATCATTTATGGTTCTTGGTTATTGGGTTTTACGGCATGTAAACAATCATTAGATCATTTTATGTCGAAACTTTACATATGCATTGTGTACAATTGGTTTGAAGATTAATTTATTTGTAGAGGCACAATTCGTAAACAAATAGTCTGTAAATGAAGTTGTACTTGTGGAAAGCCCCAACTATGGGTTTACAAAGGAAGCTATCATTTTCAGACTACCTGTTTACAAAATGTGCGCCTACATAGGGGCCCTAGACAGGTACAACAACTCCGGGTCAGTGTGAACCTGTGACTAGTGGTCACTGAGGGGTAACTCTACACTCCCCAAGTCTCAAAAACTAGGGGCCTCACAAGCAGACGCACTAAAATCATACTCAGAACCGCTACAATTTATAATAATACCGTCCCCTCCGTTTCCATATTCCTATAATTCGTTCTGATTAGTGTTTGGCCAATTTAGCGGTGCCCTACTTTGTGCTATAGCGGTTCTTGGGGACAGTTTCGAGTGAGGGGACGGGATTGGGTAAACAACGTCTTGGAAATTGAAGGAGTAGAAGAATATGTAAATTGTTATTTTAAGAAATGGGTTTAGGAAGAGAGAGTTCTCAATAATAAAACAGAAGAATCAGAGAGAAACACAGGGATGAGTAGAAAATAAAAGTGAAGAGTCTGAAAGATCAACTTCTAGTTCACGCAATCGTACTACAGACTAGACCCTCCGGCCCTAGACAGTTTGCTATATATATATATATATATATATATATATATATATATATATATATATATATATTATATATACATATAAATATATTTGTATACTTAGGCCGCATTTCTTCGTTGATGCATGTTTGATTAGACAACAGGGACAATTCCTGTTTGTTTCTTTTTTTATCAATATTTTCATGATGAGGGACCAATAATCTAATGTTCTGTTCGAGTGTGAATAAGAACTCGCCAAAACTGCTAACGTTTCAGCTCCCAAGAGTCTTAATCAGGAATGTGAGGAGTTACGCAAATTAAAACTGGTGGATTTATTCAGAAACTCGATTAAAACAATTTTTTTAGATCATTGGTCCGTCAACATGAAAAGATGGATGAAAAAAGAAAAAAACAGGAATTGTCCCTGTTGTTTAATCAAACATGCATATAAATATATATACACACATACATATATATATACACACACACATATATATATATACACACACATATATATATACACATATATATATACACACATATATATATACACACATATATGGGAAGAGAAGGATGAAGGTAATCCGACGTGATGGGAAAATGAAAAAGGAAAACCAAAAAAATGGATGTTTTTTTATGTGTACATCAACGTTTCGTCTTTATTTATAAGACTTCATCAGGATGATAATATAGAGAAAAATGTCATGCAAGTACAAACACATGTAGGGTTGACATATTGGGAAAAAGGAAGAAAATAATGGCCACTACTGGGTGGACGTCCGTATATGGTGAGGAGTGAAAAATGAATGTTGATGAAAATGAGTGGGGAAGAAGTGGAAATATTAAAATAATACCAGCATGTCCCATGATTCCAAGGATTTGAATTTAGCCACCACCGAGATAACCACGCATAGGGCAATAACAAAACACAAACGTAAAAAAAAATATTACACAATTCTGGTCATCCCTGAACATGGAATTTGATTCAGAAAAATTAAAGATTAATATTTTTAATAAGTTAGGTATGCGTAATTATATGTTTGTATATTTGTATGTGCAGGATTCTCTCCTTTTCAACTTATTAACCGATCACTGTGGATTTAAGAACACAACTGCTAGGCGTAAGAGGTTTTAATGTGGGTTATATTAAGTTTAATTTATTTTCATGCAAACCCGGTAAAAAGGAGAGTGGCAGCTGTTCGTGAAAATTAAGATACCTGCAATTATGGTAAAATTTAAAAGATATTATTATTTATTAAAAACTGTGTTCTGCAGCTACGGTAGTCAAATGACACCCCGTAGCTGCAATTAGTCCTCCATGCTAGTGCCAGGCCATCTGGCCTTGTCATGCGCAAGTTGTCGTAGGCAATTAAGTTGTTTCGCTGTACGTAGTGGTTCTAGTCCCGCCTGCTTGAGGTCAGCACGTAGTGTGCCCAGCAGATTTGTGCAGATATTAGGCATGAATTAATTAATGTTCTCTAAATTTCACTTTTTGAGGGAGTTTTTTTTTTAGTTTTAGGGGGAATAATATTGAAACTTTAAAATTCAAATATATAAAATTTGCAGTGAATTTTATTCATAGTCATTATACACCAATTAATACAAATTTAAAGAATTTTAATTCCTCAAGACTTTTTACTCTTTATCCTTAAATTTTAGAAATTTTCTAGAATCAAAATATTGTAATTGATTTTGATCAAAATTAGAACAAGTGTTCGAGATATAAAGCTTACTAGCAATATATCTTAATTTAAATCTTCGTAAACGCACACAAACAAACAACCACACACATATATATGTAAGCAAACATTAGTAAATATGACAGCATTTTTTTAAATGATCCTTTTTGTGTCAAAATCAAAACATTAATGTATGTTCCATATATATCACAAACGCTTTAGATTTTTCGTCGAATCATCTTCAGGTTACAAAAAAATGAACAAAAAAGCTGGAGAAAAGAAGAACATTTCTAAAAGCAGTCAAGAATACGCATGTGAAGTCAATTAGACGTCCAAAGAACGAACCAGTGCAGTTCCAAGAAAGACGTTAACAATTTAAATTCCAGGACGCCACCATTAGCGTCACATGATGAATTGTATTACGTTAAGCATTAACGCGTTAACTGAATTCTTTTCTTAAACCAGATGGGGGTGTTTTTTTGTAAACGCTGGTGAATTTAGCTACAGTTTACAAAGTGCATGGTGAGGCGGTGGGATAGGGTAGTTGTTGTAAAACCAATGTAGCTATTAGCTTTATCAGCTTAAGATTTCTATCCGATCATAACTGACTGAAAGAGAGCAAGCTACTCCTCTGGATTAAATAAAGGGTTCCGTTCGAAATTCCGTACAGATTTTCGAGTTCCACAAAATACATCTGAAGAAGGTCGGCGGTTACATTTCTCACGTTTTGAGAATAACATCTAAGATAAGAACAGTAGTTCGAATAATCAAAAGAATAACAATTATTATCACTTATTGATATAGCTTTATTCGAAATGATATAGAGCCCTTTTTTCCAAGGTCTGCTGTCTTAATTCGGTTCTGTTCAGATTTCCAGGGATTCTTTTTCTGAACGCTACGCATACATTATCTTTATAAATAAAGTTGGGACATTTATTTCGTTGACAATGAAAGTAAAACGTAAAACTCAGATCAAGGTGTAGTCTGTGTCTATAGTTGGACCGTCCCTTCTTGCGCCTCACAGATTTAGGGATCCTGAAGAGACAGGAGAAAGATTTTAATGATTCTGCCGGTCGAAAGGCGTTGGGTCCCTCATATTGAATCGACATTATGTCACAACCATACATGGGTGTATGTATGTGGTGGGTAGTTAAATCAGTGAATTATCTGTTCCTTTTTTAACCTCTTCAAGTCTTTCCAAATCGAGGAAATTCTGGAATTTGAGTCAGAATAAGCCTCCTAAGAATTTCAGTACACTATACCATTCCAGTAGAGATCTAGATGCTGGTATAATTCCTCGGTCTGTCCAAGGCGATTTTCTGTGATATCAACCAATGTCTCTGCAATTTTACTTTTTTGAGGGGAGAGGGTATCAAATTATAGTATTTTTATTATATATCTAACGGGCAGTTTCAGTCACGTTGTATTCGTGTTAGTGTATTCCATCTATATTTCTAGTTGTGTTTATGAAGTTTTATTTTATTTCAATGTGTAATATATTGGTATTCTACGATAGATCTGGAATAGGATAGAAATGTCAAGGGTTCAATAAGTCATGTTTGGTATATGTGAGAGCAGATAAAAATCGAAGTAAAGAACAGTTGAGTCACGTGACAACATCGATAAAGTTTAGAAACGTTTGAGGTAACTGATTCGAAGATAATCGTTGTGTATCGAAAATAAATTAACTCTTCTAACATTAGCCAAAATAAGGCAAAAGTATGTGCGTATCTCTCTCTTACCACACCCCGGTGGTGATCAAATAATGAAGAAAAGAACACGATGTCGGTAATAAAATTGTCCGTGTTAATTAATTGGAATTAACAACGACTGAGTATGGCTTGTCTAGCAAGGAAACCACCAATCAGTTCAGCCAAAAAGTTTTAATTTCTTTCATCAAGTGATTCCAGTCGATATAAAAGAAACCACCCTCACCCCCGAAGATACGACCTCCGCTGGTTGCTCATTGTCACTTAGCTAATATATGCTACACTACCTCCCCTCAAAGGAGGAGAAAATATATGGGAGGATGATATCATGACAACAGATATGACACTGCCCCACCAAAAAAGAAAGTGGTATCATAATAACAGATACATTACCCATCCACCCCAAAAAAGAGGAAGTAATCCTGGGATGACGGTATCATGACGAACGAACATGTACTACCCCATAGAATTGATCATAAAAATATAGTAATTGTATAGTTTCGTCTTCAGAGAGACATATACCAAATCTCCATTTGT
The DNA here is from genome assembly GCA_963556195.1 of Sepiola atlantica. Taxonomy (NCBI): domain Eukaryota; kingdom Metazoa; phylum Mollusca; class Cephalopoda; order Sepiida; family Sepiolidae; genus Sepiola; species Sepiola atlantica. The sequence goes on from OY744520.1 coordinate 97,218,526, forward strand.
AATAGATTATTATTAGTCGTAGTAGAAGTAATAGTAGTATTAGTAGTTGTATTAGTATTAATATTAATAATAGGATTATTTCCTGTCTACTTATTTTCTTGAATGAGATCTATTTTTGACCATTCGAACGACCAGGATGCGATCGCCGTATATGACTTCTATAAATCTAGTGTTAAACTTTGTATTCAGAAGACGTTTGAAAGTTAGTTTTGAATATACCATCAAATGAATAGCCGCCAACTAAGAAGTCTGATTTCTGCAGCTGTCTCAAACGTTGAATGTTCGCCAATAAGAAAAGTTTCAGAACATACAAAAAGCCGCCCAAAACAAAAATAACAACAAAAAGTCAACAGAAAAAAATCGGAAAATGAATTTACCTACAAGAATTTATTTTTGAAAATCAGAAATTTTAAGTTTCAAAATATCCTAATCTATCTCTATATAAAGTTAGATATGTTTATATGTTTATAGTTTTTTTAACATATTTCACCCCAAACAAGGTAGGCCACAACTGTAGACGTAATGGGCTACTGAGAATTAGGGTGTAGGTTTTGGATGTCGTCCTAAGTTGGGAGTTGAGTAGTGAGATGTCTGTTTACATTAGTTTTAAACCTTTGCAAGTCGGCACAGTCGGAAACAGTAAGCAGGGAGGGAGTTCTATTGGCCAGCCGCACGAGGAAAGAAGCTATTGGAGTAGAAGACTCTCCGGTATCGAGGGACCTCCACAGTGAATGGATGGGATTTAGCTGATTATCAAGTTCGTGTAGTGTATTTACGTCGAGGGGGGCACCAGAGCAGCAAGTTCATCAGAGCACAATTCATTGAAGTATTTGTAAAACAAGCACAAGGATGCAACATTGCGGCGATTGGCAAGGGCTGAATCTTTGTGAATAGTGAGGGACCTATTAAGTTGGCGACTCTTTTTTGGACCTTGTCTAAGAAGGAGAGACAAGTGGATGATGCACCAGCCCAGATGTGGCAACAATATTCCATGCATGGGCGGATGGTAGCTTTGTAGAGATACAAAATAATGTCAGGTGTGAAGAGTTTACTAGCACGGTAGAGGAAGCCCAACTTCTTTGCCGCAGCCTTGGCAATGTCTTCAATGTATTTGTTTCAATTTATGTTACCTGTGGAGGTTATGCCGAGGAGTTTGAACGTTGAACTCTCAGGTAAGGTGTTTTTTGCTATGACAATAGGTGGTTGAAGAGGTTTCTTGTAGTTATTGAAGGAAAGGAGCTTTGTCTTTGCGGCATTAAAAGTTACCAACAATTTATGACCCCAATCCACTACAGCCTGGAGGTCATTTTCTAAGGATTCAGCCATTGCCTCGGATATGATCGCGTCCGTTTTGCCCACATGACGAGAGTAAACCGTGATGTCGTCAGCAAATATACATATCTCAGACTCTTATATATGTGTATATAGATTAATTCTAAACTCAAATTCAATGTCAACAACTACTTCTAATAAACCGCTTCCATAAGTAATCAAACATTGTTTATTCCATTAAGCATTTTCAATCGTCATAACATTCATAATACATTCAAATGACAATACATCCATCTCATTAACTCTTATCCTCGAGTGGATTTAGGCCTTGATATGTGGTGATTCATTAAGATCTTTTTAAGAAGCTCCCCGCCAATAGTGCTAAAGTTAGTCGGCCTCTAAGAATAACCCTGCTGCAAAGGGAGACAACTTTTCGGCTTATTAAATTCTTTACGCGTTAACCCTTTTCACACGTGTTTGAGTGCACCTTTCCTTATGAATTTTCTAAGACTCACAACCCTGGTCCACGACAAGGAGTCTGCTGTAGTTTTTTTTTTGCAAAACCACGGAGTACTACATCAGCAACGTCTCTGCAACAACGGCAATCAAATGGTTTTATCGAGCAATTGGCGCCCATCGCACGCTTGTTGACAGCTACCTCTGCGAGTTCGCGTGGAGGCAACGATACCGGGAAACTGACCTATTCGCGCAAATCATGACTGATTTAACACAATTTTATCCCCCTCAATAATAGTAAAAAATGCCTTATAAATTCTTATTTTGTTAATTTTTTTAAGCAAAAGTGGCTGAAAAGTTGTCTCCCTTGAATAGCGGGACTATATTTAATGGCGGGGATCTTCTTTAAAAGATCCCATTAGTAAAATAAACATTTAAAAATTAATACCGTTAACCATTTGATTTTCTACCGGTCTGTTAGGTAAAAATTCAGTTTACAAACCTCTTATCGGAATTTCGACCAGGGAGTCCAAGCAAAACACGAAAAGTAAGTTGGTGGATATTAGCCCCAGCTTCCCACCCCATGAACAGCGTTGATGAGTTTGTTGGAGATTGTAAGGTCGCCAAACGTGTCAGCAGAATGGATCAGATATCATATCGAGAGGACGTGAAGGGAGCGTGGGAAAGGTCACATGGGAATCTTTGACCCTCGAAGACATTCAGTCCTTTATCTATACCACGAATCCTTACTCTAATCGAAAGGATGAGGGGGTAAAGGCGGTAGACGACAGTGAAGATTAGAACTTGTTCATTCTCTCTAGGTTTGTTTTCATTTTGCTGAATGAAATGGCAAGAAAGAGACCTATCCGGCCGAGTCGAATTATTATATAGTTTTCAATTTCAAATCTATCTATTACTATTTAAATATGATGGTAATTTTTTAGTTTGTATGTTTGTACGCAAACAGAAACATGTGATTGGTTGAAAAAAGAATAGGCAGTAGTTTTTACGATGTCAATATTAGACTTCAAATCTCACCTAAGTTTAAAGGGGTTTTTTTTTTGGGGGGGGGGGTTATAGACTGGATACCGGTTTTTATAAATTTAAAGAAATTAACATCACATTAAAAAACATTACATACATATTTTGTTTTAAAACTGATATTTTTTTACAATCCGCAAAAAATAAACGTGAAGGGTATTCGACATTAGTTCAAAACAATTTTTTTATGCGAATAAAAACAATACATAAATACATACATCGTAGTTACTTGTTCTTTCACTAAGTAGCGTATTTTTCTCACGAAATGTCACGAATATTTTTCTTCGTACAAGCTATAAAACGGTACAAGCTAGGTAAAGATGGAAATTGACATACTCGGGTACCCTGCTAACATCACCCAAGGAACGGGTATAAACTAGTAAATATGTGTTTTTTCTTCTTAATAACTGATTGATTGAAGTAATAATTGTCGCATAAGTACTACTACTACTACAACTAGTATTACTATTACTACTACTACTACTACTACTACTACTACCGATGCTAGCGGCTTATGTACATTCCTCCACCGTATTCATAAAACACTTCGTAATCATATTATTTCTTTTATTTACCCTCCATCAAAAATGAAAGAAAAAGTATTCTTCGACAGTTCGTATTCCCTATTTATCTAAATATATTACTAAGATATAGATATCAAATCGTAGGTGTTGATATCTGTAACATCATCATCATCATCATGTGGTGCATGCACGGGACAATTAGCGTCGCCCAGTTATTTTTTCTTGTTACAGAGACAGTTGGAACTCTCCTGTTTGTGTAAAGTTCAGTTTAATAAAAATCTCCTGTCTTATAGCACGTCTTTACATCTCCCTCTCTCGTTCTCGATCTTTCAATACTATTCCTTTCCGTTCATGCTTGTTATATATATAACAGCAAAGGGGACACCCAGATAAAGGCTTTCTTAGGACGCCAAATCCTTGTGTTTTATAAAACTTTGTGTCTTGATATACCTGTATCAATATAACTATCAGATAAGACTTGTGTGTTTATCGTTTATCAACTATACGAATTCTTAGTGGGAAGAATGGTAAATAAACTTAGAAATGGAATTTAAGTGTAGTATATATGAACGCACGAGCACAGTAACTTAAAAACATATTTTGCTGTTAAAAGCTACTCTATATAACAATTTAGTAGAAAAAATTTTTTACAGACAAAACAACGGTTTTTTTTTTAATAAATCATGTAGGTATTTATGAAGGCTCATAGCAATGCAGACAGCCCGAATGGTGAAAGATACTATGAAAAACAAAACAATCGAAGACAGCATTTGGGTTATGAATCTTCACAAAATTTATTTATTTTTCAAAAGATCTTTCACATATCAAAACGGTAAATATGAGATTTACTGTGAAATATTATTAATAAAAATATCCGAGATGGTGTAACATCTTAATAATTTCTGTAGAAACCCACACCTTCTCAAAAAAGGAATACAAAAGTTGAACCATCAAGCGGAGTCTGAATTCAAGATGGCTTCCCCTCTCTGAGATCATCGCTCGCAGACAGAGATTACAAGAATGCAGTCAGCGAGGAAATCAAAAACTATAATATAATATGCTTTTATCTTATTTATTTATAAATTATTTATTCATTTAAAAGTCTTGAGATCTTTCGACGTATAAAAACGTCTTTATCTAAAATATATAAGCATTCAATTCCTTTTGTCCTTTTTTCCTTTTTAATCCTTCTTGGTCGAGGCATATTGTCACTGCTAAGATAGGAGTCCGTTTTAATGTTTCGACGGTTGGGGTTTAAATGCCAGTATGTGTATACTACTCTATATATTTTTCCTGACAACATTTTAAATACGAGACAAGACATAATAAATAAGGGAGTTTTCATGGCGCTGATGAACCCTAATCTTCCTGTCCTTCAGTAGGTTTGATTTCTCTACTGCTAAAGGGTTCAAGATTGGTAATACTGGCTCTTAATACTTCATAACTAGAACTTCAAGGAAAAAATTAAACTAATTATTATTGTGTGTATTTTAACACCTGTGATTAGTAGTAACTTACTTATTTACTACTAGAAAACCCATAACTCTTTTGGCCAACGTTGGTACATTATACACTAGATAACTAGATGGATGAAAAGAGAAAGAAAAGTAACATGTTAGACAGGTTGAACGGTATCAATAAGTTAACTGGAACAGATTCAATAGAAAGAGCACCACAGCTTTCACACATTCAATTTTCATAAAGGGTTTCAGAATACATTGTGATGTCATAATAGACCCCCCTCTCTCTCTCTCTCTCTTTCCCCCTTTCTCAGCTTTCTTTCACATCTTCTCCTTTCTCTTCTGAGTATTTTACTCATTCAATTCTTCTCACCACTTCTCTTATAATTCGTCTTTTATTTACGTCATCAGTCGATCTACTGGAAAAGAGGGCGACCGTAGTCAGTCGACATTCGTCGCGACGTAACTCACTAAACTCGTCCCTCTTTCTCTCATTCTACAACAGTAATGCCTGGGAAGATGGCATTCAGTTATCGAACAGATATTACAGTTTGATCGTAGACAAAAATGCTGGATGCGTTTACCTACCTCGCACAAAGCAGGGATAAACACAGGGTCAGTTTATAGTGGAAATTCAGCTTCTCCAAAAGGGAGATTCTGGTTCGGCTGCAAAGCCTGAGAGGTCCCGTGGACATTCCTTACACGGAAACGGAAGCCTCAGGGAGCAGTCAATATTCCCCTCTACGAAAGGCGGAAAAAGAAATAACACTTCACTGCTTCTAAAAGGAGGAAGTACTGCCTAGAATTAAAAATTAAAGTAATTGGGCGGAAGAATACCCGCTCCCGATGACAAAAGCCCACCGGAGAAAAGCCCACCCAAATAATTCAAACCCGGACGAAAACCCACCAACGTAGAAATACTGATTTTAAATATCAAATGGCATATGTGTTTATCATCATCATAATTAAGTCCTTCGTTCGGTCTCGAGACAATGGATACCTTTTGTAAAGGTGTCTGGGCAGGAAGGCAGTTGGGACAAAAGGGTTGCGTAATCCCAACCACATATCTACTGAATTGGCACTGCTTCATTCCAGCGACAAGATGCCCAGTACAACTTGCAACAATAGCGGAATAAGCAGAGAGCCCTCTCACATACAGCAACTTGTATTCCCAAATGGTCACCCATTATAGTACTGATCAGTTTTAACGTCGCTTAACTTCAATAATCTAACGGGAACCAATGTGTCAACGTGTTTATGTCGTTAATCGGGATTATTTTTAGTAGTAGTAGTAGTAGTAGTAGTAGTAGTAGTAGTAGTGTTCGTCTCATTTTATTGGTTGGTCTGTGTAAAGTCATCATTTAATAGCCACTATCATTGCTCTCAAGTCTCAACCTCGACTTGTTTTATTTGTGAGGGTAACTCCACAGCGACCCCATTTCTCCCACAAAGGCATCAGATACTTCATCGCACGATACAATCAATCTACAGGGACTGTATTTCCCTTATCAGAAGGAGATATCATTTTCATTCTCTTCAGATAGAAAGGAGACAAAATGATATCTAAGCGGCTGCGCTTCGGTCAACTAATCTGAGACTTTTGGTCGCGATTATGTCTAAATAAATCAACACCCTTCATGGGCAGAATGAGGACTCCGATACCCTCACCCCGTCTCGCTCCAATCTAGGACACGGCTTCCCCTGATAGATGACAATTTTTGTAAACAAATCACTGCGTTATTTTTTTTTTCATTTCATCAGCAAATTATCCCATTTTAATGACATTTATTATTTAATTACATTTTCAGTATCCTCCACACTATAATAAAGAGCAATGTGTATTTTTTGTATATGTATATAAATATGTATTATATAAATATTTAAACCGTCTTAAGCAAATGCAATTATGTTTCAACTACCTAATGCTTCGTCGGGGTCGAGACATGATAATGAAAATACATTCGTACAACGGATACAAAAAAACAGACAAACCGGAAATCGAAAACAACACGGCGGGTTTCTAATCACGCCTTTACAAATGAAATCGGTGAGACAGTCTGGCAGCCGAGACTATACTATTACTATCCTTTTAGCTCAGTTCAGTTGATCATATTATTCTAGACTAATGTCCCATCTTTCAATTCAGATTTAATTCACGAGTAGTGTAGTATCTGTTCTGTTACAATAGCATCCTCCTAGGCATTGCTTCTTATTTTGGAGGGTTTTATACAGTATCTGCTCTGTTGTCATGCGGCCATCCTACTAGGCATTACATTGTCTTTTGCGTAAGCAGTGTAGTATATGTTTGTTCGTCATACATTAGGTTTTTTTCTATGGTAATTCCCTCACAATTGTTGAAAAGAATACTCCCAGCCTCCGAACTGATATCAAAGCGTTCAAAAATATATATAAAACATATTTTCTAAATGGCAATAATTCACATACTTTATGAAATAACTCATTTTTCTACATTTTCTAATTAGTCAGAGTGCAAGAAAAATTGGTCGTGTCTAGCTCCAATTCAAAGACAGAAGAACAAACAGGGAGACTCAGATTGCCAATCGTATTGTCTGAAACCTAAGAGAATGGTAGATGCAGATAAGAGAAGTGGCCGGCTCGTGGACAAAGCGAAAGATCGGGGAAATCATTCTACAATAGTTTATGCAACACAAGCATCCGGTTCAATATGTACTAGTAGCAATAGAGACGGTTCCTGGAACATCTGTCTGCAGTCACAGAAGTCGACGCCCTAGAGGGCTTGACTCAAGGACGAACGCATGATGGTTTAACAAACCAAGAACGCCAATAATGATATAGCATCCGTGATACATCTATCTGCTTCCGTGATTTGGCAATTTAATAATAAAAGTCTATATTTTTATAATTTTAGAGAGCGGGTATTTACTAATTAAACAGTACGAGACAATATTGAATGACCCTGTGTCCGACTTGGTTCATTTAAATGTCGGATGTTTTAAGCTAGACCAAGGTTTGTGGGGCTAGGAATAAACATCGGATTTTAAGATTAATTCACAAGATAGACAGGATGAGTAAAAGTTAAGACGCAATAACACAATGGAAAGTCACAGAGAAGAAAGTCTAGACGACAGACGTTTAGGCTTAGCAACTTTTACTGCTCCGGCGAATTTGGAGAGCCACACATTCTGTGTTTCGTTTCTTTTTCTCTCAACATGAGAAATGTATCTGTATATAAGATTAAAATAAAAACTATACTTTATTTAAAAAACAAAAACAATTATTATCTTGATATAAGTGGCAAACGTAAACGACACCGTCCCTGGCCCTTTGGCTAGGAGCAAAGTGTATTATCTGTTCTGATACTACACTTCATCTCCACTGTCTTCGGTCAGTGAAAGAGAAATCCTTCTAGACTGGGGCAATTAAATTTTTTGTCCGATCCAGAATGCCTCTTTTTAGGGAGCTGGATTTTCACCAGATAAAAAAAAATCAATTTTGTGTCTAACTCTGACCTCGTGGGGAGGTAAGTAAATAGTGACAAAGACACGTCGGACTGAGAAAGTTCCAAAGTGAAACAACATTCAATGTATTGAATCAGGAACGAAATACTGAACGAACATATGCATTCACCTTATTCTCTCCCTTTGTATAAATATCTCTCCAAATGATATCTGATATTTCAGGCATATAATCAATATATATATTTGCTCATAAAATTAAATAACAAATACTTTTTTTTTGCATACTGCGTAATCCTATCCGTAAAATTTGTCAAATTGAAACCGAATTATTGATTTTCTCGTGTGTTGTTGCTAATATAAATATTAGATCGTTTCTCATGAAATCTTTTTTTCTTGCAATCAAATTATATATTACATTATTATTACATCATATATGTCGGCTACAAAGAAGGTGGGCTCCCTCTACCGGGCTAGAAAACACCTCATACCTGCCAGTATCCTATGTCTCTGCAAAGTCACCATTCGCCCATGTATGGAGTATTGGTGGCACATTTGAGCTAGTGCACCAACCATTAGTATAGCCCTATTGATTAGATTGCATAAAAAAGTCTCTAACCTAATAAGTCGCACACTGTCTACACAGTTCCAGCTCCTGTCCCATCGTCGCAATGTTGCATCTCTGTGCTTGTTTTACAAGTACTTCGACGAAATGTGATCCGAGGAACTTGCTGCATTCGTACCACCTCAATGTAAATGACCCCGACAAATTTGACAAGCAACAAAATCATACCCCTTCACTGTTAAGGTCCCACATATGATGGAAATGCTTGCATTTCAAATAATCGTCGTGTTCCATGTTTCCCCAATTGTACTAACATGCAGAAATTTAAATGCAATGTGAAAAATCATTTCACTCCAGAAATCTCCACTTAGGATGCTCCTATAAATCTGGCCCGTAATTCACAGTAGCCCCTTACGTTTTAGTGGTAATATATCTTATTTAGGGTCAATTGAAGTCAATTTTTATATATATATATTTATCTCACACCACAGAAGAAAGACCTATTATTTAGTAACGATCGTGTCGATTAATTTAATATTCCACTGATTTTGTTTTATTTTTACGGCCTATCAACCATATATTTGATGTAAACGTTTTAAGCCAAATATGAGTCAGGACATTTTCCCTATCAAAAAGACCTTTAATATAAAATAGTTTTTTTGACCAATTCACGTTACACGCTTATGTTTATTCATTTCATTATATAACAAGTTTTAATGGGGAATTTATTTTAATTTTTATGCTGAAACAAAATAAAATTTATCGACGTTGATATCAATTAACCTTTTTATTGTTTTTTCCTAAAAACATACTTTGACGATGTTCATGCACAGTATATTTCCCCCACATTGGAATATTTAAAATAACACTACAGCAATCATATTTCTTTAATTATTTTTCTCTAAATTTCCAAAATGTCAAATGAAAATGATTTCTTTGCTTTCTGTAAAGAAGACGACAGCCTCAGTAATTGCCGCCCGAGAGGGGGGGTAATTTTTGCTAGTTAAAGATAAAGCAGCAATTCGTGTGAGGTCCTCTTTTAAAACACAGGTTAGAATCATGAAGCGTCCGATTTTCTTTCTTTTTTCTCGTTTATCTTAAACTGTCGACACGATTTTATTAACTCTTAATGGCGATTCAAAACACAGTTTTCAGTAAATAAGCACCGTTTCGTACACACATACATACACACTCGACTTAACATGTGATCATTTCCCACCAACCAGAGTCTTTGTTACATCTCAACTCTCTTTACTCGATAACACATGTTAGTAATAAAGATAGACTCATACCTTTCTGCGAAGCTAACTTTTACGTCTCTGACGAAACTTGAAAGAACTATGAGAAGAGAGCGAGAGAGAGAGCGAGAGAGAGAGAGAGAGAGAGTAAGATGTAATCTATTCCAATATATGCTACAAGTGTATTGAAAGTCATCTTTAAGCAATTGAAAATGTCAAATAAAATCCAGTTAAATAGAATCATTTGATTATGTCAAATGACTTGAACGTTATAAATTGCTGAAGGGAATGCTGACTTCGGGTAGATTAAATAATAGATATACATAAACAGTATTATTTATGTATTATTTACCCGGAATTCACTGGAAATATTATCTAAACGTACATACATTAACAAAAACTGTGTGTTGTGAGTAGGTGAATGCGGTACAAGGGAGTTAAAAAATGAATTCACTAAAATAGCGGCCATCTTGATTTATTTCTAAATAAGTAATAACTTTTGTTATTCACACACACACAGCCTTCTGTGGCGAACGTGATCAGCCTAAACCGGGATCGCGTGGTAGGAAAAGTCTTGACTTACTGTGTCGCCTCGATAAAAGAACCGGTCTCTTCCTAGCATGCAGAACCTGGATGTGAGAAAGAACAAGTGCACGTCGAAACGAGAGTATTCATGCGTATCGAGCACGTTTGACCAGTGGACTTTGCCATCAATAAACGATGAGCTTAATAGAAGTTGTCAAAATGCGTTTGAACACATGAAAGGCAAATATCATTGAGCGATAGCGACCGGTATTGAAAACGAGTTTGATGGAGAAAAGTATACCACGTAACAAAGTTCCAGTAGCGAACACGCCTTCTGCGAGTTTACAGACGTAGTTTACAGTTTTTATCGTGATGAATTATTATTAAAAATATTCCTAACCTTTAGGCTGAAATATGTAGTAGAAAATAGAAATAAAAAGAACATATTTACTATAATGGAGATGTGTTGTCTGTATGTTTGTAACAAAAATCTGAATTTCATTCAAAGCCAACATGAAACGAGATGTTAAATAGTATTATTTATTTAGTATAGTTGTTCCGGTGTTTTACCGGTTCGTTTTTTTAATTATTATTCTTCGCTACCCTTAGCGGTTTGTAAATTTTTTTTTAAGAATATGCAGAGGACTGCATTTTTAATTCGCCATTAATTGGACGAATCAACAATTTTTATATATATAGATTTTTTTTAATGAATTACTTTATAAATTAATTTTTGTATACAAATTTTTTTTAATTAATTTAGAAATGTTTGCGTGCACAAAAGGTAGACATGGACGCGCGTTTCTGTTAATATTCGTTGTCTAGCACTTTATCTCTAGACTAAAATGACCTCCCACATTTTATGCTCGACTTTTTTATCGCCTATAATGCCCGGTAAGTCATGCTGATGATGTCTCATAGCCAGAAACGCGCGTCTATGTCTACTTTTTGTGCACGCAAAAATTAATTTGTAAATTAATTTTTAAAATCAGTATACCAAAATAAATTTATAAATTAATTAATATATGTGTGTGTGTGTGTACATATATTGGCTTCGTACTAGTAACTGTTTATATTCATCGTAATTAGAATTTAGCTCTGTATGTAATCGGCAATCTAAATTAATATAAAAAGTTCTAATTTCTCTTACTTTCGTGACCTTTGATTGTCATCGAATCTTGCGACCGGTGGTTCAGTTTGAACAAGCCCCACTGATGATTCTTTGTTAAGATGAAACATATATGTATGTGGATATTGGAAAACATTTATTGTAAATAATCATTTAAAAGCTCGCTTCAAAAAAAGATAAGCACTCTTTAAAGGAAATATGAAAAGCTTCTAACTAAAGGAATATTGCAAAGTTCTCTCCTCTTGGTTGAACACTCTTCGAATGGTGACAATTTTCATTAAATGAATATAGATATATTTCCATTTCACCGCCGTATAGCTTTCTCAGTGGTCGTAAAATTTGAACCAGAAGTTTTTTTATGTAAATTATCTTCCTTGAAATTAATGAAAATTAAATTCTAAGATTTTTGAAAGTGTATCCTATTTATTATTAAATTGCTTTACTTAATATTATATAAGAAAATATTACCGTAAAAATTACAAATGTATATTACAGACTATTAATTTATTAGATACCGTTTATAAAATAAGTATGCAAATTAAGAATGTCTATAACTGTTTGTGGGTGTTTGCAGATTACTATACATACGGTATTTTAAAATATCGTATCATCGCATAAACTGTTTTGATTGGTATGTAGTTAAAATAGATGAAAAAACGTTCGCATTTATTCACACACACATATATATATGAGAAAATAGTAAAGCTTATTGCAATATACTTAATGACACCTTCCCTCCGAGAATGAAACCTAAACGTTTCTGTGCAGATTATGTGCTATAAATATATTTTCCTACTATAACTAAGCTTTACTCACTGATTGAGCACTGTTGAAGTAAATACTGAAAATATACATCCGTATGATATATATATATATATATATATATATATATTAAACTTTGACTAAGCAGACCTGTTTCAAATGACGTATTAATGGGAGAGAAACGCCTAATCAAATCTATGTTAATCGCTGCTTATTATAACTAATGTTGTTGTTCTTCTTTCAACGCTGAAAAGATCAACTCTAAAAACAACCTGAAACTGAAGCATTTAAATGTCATCCATTTTATCCGTAGAAAACGCATTATTCCAATTAGAACAAAATAGTGAAAATTCATCGCTCCTGGTTGTATCTCTAATGCTAGTATATGAGTCTAAGGGCGTTTTTATTCAACGCTTTATTTTTTCAATTGTATAATCACACATATGAGAAGAGCATAAATGTCAGTTAAACAACTGAACCTGGTTCGTATCCCAACGAAAGCTGTCCATGTTTTCTAATAATTCAAATGCACGCCATTTACCTCGGGTCCTACGATTGGAACTGTGTTGCATATGCCTTTGTAATATATACTTTTGAATTAAAGTGTAAATATAGGCGCAATTGTATACATTAGTATCGGCTAGAACGTGCACAAGGAAAGTACAAATCTTATATTTTGTTTAATCGCCTGATGTTAAAAATATCTAAAGATTAAATTAAATTCAGTGTCTATCAGAATTTTGGCGGATCTATACGTCATTTAAGGTTCTGAGAAGTCACGGCAGCTATAACGCTTTGTACTCCAAAGGGAAGATAGTCGGACAGTAAGTTTTAGTTACGTAAACTTAGTTTAGTATATAAAACATAGCTTAAAAATAAGATCGAAAAATAAGACTGAACAGAACCATACCCCAGGCTGACAGCAACTAAACCACTGTCGGACTGATTTATATCATGCATGAGATCTGATATGACCAGAGGCCATGTGCGCCATTATCATGCAAAGAACACGTAATCATATTTCTTTTCCTGCATACAAGCCCGCAATTTGTATCCACTTTTTGTGGAATTCTTCAAAAGGTATTAATATACGCACGATGCTTCTTAATATAACTATTATGAACATATAATATCGATGAGTCAAAGTCAGGTTCAGTAGCTGTATTGGGCCGAAATTCTATTGGCCACGAAAAGAAGTGATCAAATTGAAATGTTCATTAAGCATTTTTTATGTTTATCAGTTTACAGCGTGCGGTATGTAGACCAATAATTATGATATGAATAAGTCCGACGGTGGCTTTGTTGCTGTCGGCCTGGGGTATGGTTCTGTTCAGTCTTAGAAGGTCCACCCTCCCAGGATTTACCTTCTCTCTGGGAAGGGATTATTTTATTGTTAGTCACATAAGGCATTCCTACAGGAGAATGCCGACTGGGCTGCCTAGGCATTTTTTGTAGGTCAGAGTGCGCTTATCGTCGTGCGTTGACTTCTCAAAACTACACCTGACCTTGTGCCTAACTTACTGGTAATGAGGTAAATAATATGTATATAAGACGGTGGGTAGTGACATCAGAATTAATATTTGGATGAATAAATACGAACAATTCCACTCTCATCTATTACTAATGGAAGTTTGGTACGTGTCTGTCCGAGGTTCAAACTATACTATTACTTCTATTCATAATGATTTGAAATCAGCCTGAAGCCGAAACTATACTATGACTATATTTTCATGCTCAAGTCAGTTTACTATACTATTTAATACTAATGTACTACCATTCACTGCTCAATTCAGAAATGTGGTACTGTAGTATCTGTTCTGTTGTCATGAGACCATTATTGAATGAATAGAAGTTTTGAGTGCATAACTGCACGTGCATTATGTAACTCCAGAAACTTTGGAACCAATGGAACAAAGACGCTATGGGTTTTTTAAGTTATATTATTTAACATGCTAACAAAACAATTGATGGGTTTGTTTCTATTATTTTTAACTAACAGGAAGCCCACCTCCTTTTCCACAAAAAAATGCTAAATACACAACTTCAGTCGTGTAAGCTGTATTTTGACAGTTTTTGCTGTGGATGGTTTTTATTTTTTTTATTTTAGAGCTGTAGAGTATTGTTTTTGCTTCTACACCCCTTGCCGAAATGAAACGGTCTTAGGGTGACATTTTAAGATTGTATTTATTTTCTATTACAGTGTTGACAGATGTTTCATCTTTTCATGAAATATAATACACAACCGAACAGTAATGGATTCTTATATAATAGATTTAACTCACACATAGACTTTACCCTAAGTCTTTCTCTATCTATCTATCTATCTATCTATCTCTATATCTCTCTATCCGATGTTGTCTCTCTCTCATGTTGTCTCTCTTACATCCTCTCTCTCATGCTGTATGTATGCCTCTCTCTTACACCCTCTCTCTGTTGTTGTCCGTCTCTCTCTCACTCTCTATTTAATGTTGTCTATCTCACACCCTCTCTCTGGTTTTGTCTGTCTACCTTTCACCCTGTTTTCTCTCTTACGCCCTCTCTCTCTCTCTCTCTCTCACGCTCTCCCCCTCATGTTATCATTTACTTCCTTTCCCGCATTACATCACTTCATTCATCACGCATATACACGATTTATTTATTGTATATTAAGCTACCGCGTTCTGTACTAGATTACAGCCTTATCTTGTTGAGTAACCAATTCCGTGTGAGGGTCACGATGGAAGCCTCTGTTGTAATCAAAAACTCGTCCTCTCTTAACAAATAAGATATTATGCAACGTCACGCTTATTTCAGATATGGAAGCCCAACTCGAACTTGACCTGGAAATACATTTGTTTCTTGTTTGAAACTTTTCTCAACCAACAGGCGCCATGATTACGGCTGGTAGTTAGTTTACAACTAAGAA
Source organism: Sepiola atlantica (assembly GCA_963556195.1). NCBI lineage: Eukaryota > Metazoa > Mollusca > Cephalopoda > Sepiida > Sepiolidae > Sepiola > Sepiola atlantica. The sequence goes on from OY744520.1 coordinate 97,233,840, forward strand.
TACTAGTTTTACTGCAACGAACTAAAATGGATTCGAATCAAAGGGTGACTATATAGACCACTTCTAAAGAGATTATCCTTTGTGGAAACTGTGCGATAGCAGACGAAACCCGAGAAACCTATTTGCAGTAAAATTATTTAACAAGTTGAGGTAGTGTAGTCGGCTCAACGTGATAAATTCGAGCTATTACATCAGTTTCACTAATTCCCTTTGGAGAGGTATGTATCTGTTGAAAAGACCGTATTCGACGTGACAAATGTGAATAAGCATTTTTATTTTTATTAACGTATCTGTTTTGCCAATGTTCGTATGAACTTGTATACGAGAGAATTCGTTTGGCAGTGTGTATATGCTGGCGCTGTTTTTAGTACTTCGTAAAATCTCTCGCTATATGCGTGTTGCTTTCCGAGGGCCTTTCAGTCCGAGAATGCTAGGCAAAGCGGTTCGTATGCACGTGTCTTAACTGTGCAGGAACAAATAGGAAAAAAGAGACAGAAAAAGAGTTGTGTTTGAGGTCTCATAGCACACGCGGAATTTCGGAGTGATAATTTCTTGCGTTTTGATTGGTTAAAATAAACTGCTGATTTGAGCGTTTGTCGAATCGAGAGTCGATATGTAAAACAATATTTACTGCTGCTGTAGTTTCTAATGCATCAATATGTCCTCCTACAAACCATGGATGAAATAGTTGTGTACGCCAGAGGTTTAAGGGGCATTTCTATACAACATCTGCGACCATGTTGGTCTCTGTCGCGTGACAGACATTGTGTACCTAAATAGTCATCACTTGGTGTAAAGTAGGTACGTGCAAAATCAATGGCCGATTCCCAAAATGAAAAAAACATTTTGACCCCCCCCCCCTTTACTTAAAAATACACTAAAATTCAGGAAATCAACCAATTTTACTGAAATTTTCAATATTTATTAATCAGCAATCACGGAATATAATGAAACCATTATTTTTTTTAAAAGACTTAGTGAAAACGTATTATTTTTTAAAAAGAAAATACACCTTTACTAAAGTTATATTTTTATATATTAATAAAAAAAATGCATGATTTTTAACTGTTGCTTATGTAAATAAAGGATCGTAGATGTTAACAATTAATTTTTTTTTTTAAATATTTCGTATATATTACGAAAAAGGCCAGTAAATACCGTGTTAATAAAATCACTATAACTAGGAGAAAAATTAATTTTTTTAATTAGCGATATTATTATTGAATAAAGCACTGTTTAATCAATATTTTCACCAAAAAATAATATAATTGCAAAAAATATTTCATGTGATTTTAATGATTAGAGTTTTTGGAAAAATAAAAAATGCGACATAATTATATTTCTCTTTCATAGAGGAACGTGGCATCATCAGCGCAATAAATTTTTTTTATAATCTTGAAAATAAACCAAAAATTGACAAATTTGAGATCCAGGTACTTTACGAAAAAAAGAATTTAAAAAATTGAATAATTTCTACTAACGATGAACTTTCATTAGTATGGTAGCCCCGTTCTGTAATAACCAGGTGGGATTAGCTTTCCAACAATCACTCACTTCTACAGCGCAATTTTTTTTTTTAGAGATTCAACAATTTCGTTCATTTCACAATTCATCGTCAATTATTTGGAAAGATTTGTATTTGTTTTGTCTTTTTTTCATTAATAAATATTTAAGTTAAAAACAATTATTTATTAATAAATAAAGAGAATTCAAACATGACATTTTCTTTCAAAATTGAATTCTGTTTATCAATAAATAACTGTTTTAACTTTTTTTTCAATGAATAAATTGTCAGTGTAGTCATTGACTTTAATTTACTTTTTCACGCTTAAAATAAAAAATAAAAACACTTTATTTTTAAAAGAATCAATGTAATTTATCGTTACGACACGTTAAGAATAAATCGAGTAACTAAAGTTTTAAATCATGTAAAAAAAATTGATAAAATTGACGCAGTTCGTAACGTAAAAATATTTTTAACATTTAAAAAATAGTTTTATTTCAAATTCTAAGGAAAAACATTGGTAAACAGACGTCATCAATAATTTCAGAGTATTACGAAATTAAAGACTGAACCTTTTCAGTTAAAAATAATTGCGTACACTCACAAATAATTAAATAAGCATTTCCTTTTTTATTATAACAAAATAAGGGTACTTAAATTTGTTTATAACCTTAAAAAGAATAAAGAAATTAATGGATAATAATTTTTCAACTTCTATAAACCATTATTACATTTTTATATATAAAGTTAAAAATGATAAATTATGACATTTTTTGTCTTCCATATATTTTGCATAGCAATAGGCAATTTGTAAACAACGTCCTTTTCCGATGAAGTTATGGCGGATTTTACTCATTTATCACATTTGAAGAGATAATTTTGCTAATTTTTAGTCAAACGTGGGATTTTTTTTTAATTCAGTGTCTTATGACTAATTTAATAATTATCTTTGAAATAGTTCCCAAAAACTTATATTTATCTGTTAAGGGATTTTTACAAGTAATTGTTTCAAAGTTCAAAATTCATTGAATTTTTGGGGTTTTTGACCGTCGTAATTACATATTTTATTATAATTTATTTTTCACACGTAAATATGCAGTTTTTTTTTTCGTTTAGAGATTAAGTTTAGGCTTTTATCTTTCAAACACAATCACAGTTTACACGGAAACTAATTAAATAATTAATGATAAGCGCTTTTTAATAAGCATAGTCCGTACAAGAAGGCGCCATTTTTGCACGTACCTAGTGTAAAGAGTGGGTCGTATATTCTACAATACATAACACACTTAAAACGGATGCACATGTGAAAGTTAGTCTAGAACATCCGAAATCATCCCGGTGATTGACTGGCATAACAATTGTAAGAGTGGTACGATATATGTAATGGATGCCGAAATAGACGGTGGAACCGGCTAAGCAGAGTGCGAACTTATGCAGATTTATTGCATTTACTTGTACCATAAAAGATTGGGGAATATATAGAAATTGCCACCCCCACTTACAAGTAAAACAGTGTTGCAATGATGTGTTTTGGTAATAAACAATTTTATAAAACTTCTTTGGCCTTTTCTATATGCGCTTAGGATCATCTTTAGACTCGTATGGATATATTGAAGTAAAGGTTACGTGATCACTTTGTTGACTTGATGATATCAGACAGCTAACTCAATCATAGGAGCTTCATTGTCATTCCAATTGATAGCGAGAACGCAATGATAAGCGGCTGCTAAAGTGATTTGCAACGGTGATTGAAAGTACTTGGTGGTGGTGGTGGTGGTGGTGGTGGTGGTGGTGGTGGTGGTGGTGATGATGATGATGATGATGATGATGATGATGATGATGATGATGATGATGATGATGATGATGATGATGATGATGATGATGATGATGATGATGATAGCAGCACTGAAACCAATATAGCTAAGTACCATTAAAATGGGTGGGGAGTTTCTGAGGGGATGTAAAGTTGAAGGGGAAATGGCACTATCTAAGCTCTCAACTGGCAGGATTCGGAAGTACTGGAAATGTATGGAGAATTGTTGTAACACATCACTCAATAAATCTCGGGCCTGACACATCGATAGCGCTACTAATAAAATAATCCATATGATTTTTATGAAGTAATAACTTTAAACTGGCACGTGTCAAAATTTGAGTTCAATCGGATTATTAGTTATAAATTACAGTTATTAAAGTGAGACATGTTGCAAATTTTCAAAACTATAAGAAAATATGAATGGCATGTGTTGATAAAGAATCGCTTTCTGATGGGAAATACTGTTCAAGCAAAGAAATGGTTTGGTGAGTGCTATTCGGACTCTACTTTGTCGGAAACAATGTTTAAGTTGTGGTACACGATCGTACTGACACAAATGATGTTGAACGCCCAAATTCGGCAGTTGTTGAATAAAACCATAAAACAGAGCACAAAATCATTTTGGCTGATCGTTAATTGCAGTTGCGTGAGATAACAGAGGAATAAAAGATATCACAAAGCAGTGTATTCACCATTTACCATGAACATTTGTCAATAAGAAAGCTGCGTTCAAAGTTGGTGCCGCATTTGCTCACAGTCGATCCAAAACAACAACGTGTCAACGATTCAGAGCGTTATTCGCAACTGTTTTAATGCAATAAAAAAGAGTTTTTGCATCAATGGATGAAACGTGGATTGACTATTTCACTCTGAAGTCAAATCGGCAATCAGCTGAGTGGACAACAGCAAGTGAAAGTCGGCCCAAACGACCAAAGACACAAACATCAGTAGGCAAGGTTTCGGCCTTCGTATTTTATGATGCGCAAGTTATTTTGGTCGTCGATTACATTGAGAAAAGGAAGAACCATCAATAGCGAATCTTGTAAAGCATGTGTGGGGCACTTGAAGGTAGAAATAACAAAAAGAACAGACACGAATGAAGAAGAAAATAGTGCTTTTTCACCAAGACAATACACTGTGTCACAAGTTGATCGCAACAATAACAAAACTAATCGCACTAATATTATTTTCTATATCTGACCACGGCGACTACTGGCTGTTTGCTGACCCTAAAAGAAGGATCCAGGGAAACACCTTTGGCTCCAATAAAGAAGTCATATCGGAAACCGAGGCGTATTTTGAGACCAAAGACAAATTATTAAACAATACAGGCATTATGTATTTAGAGAAGCGTTGGAACCAGCGTGTCAGCGTAGAAGTCGACAATGTTGATGAATAAAGTTGAATTTTGCCTAACAGTTGTGGTTCTATTAGTTAAGTTCGGAAATTATTGATTGATGGGTTAACTCATATTCCCAAACTAACAAGCGGTCGTTGTAAGAAAATCACTGCTGAAGTGTTGGTGCGATAACGCTAAGTGAGTTGTAATGATGATTCAATTGATCGGAAGATACTCGAAATGTCTCAGATGCCAGGACAAAAACATCGTATTTTACAAGCAAGACATCACTGGTAACAACTAGCGAGTCAATCATTCAAACTCATCGGCATAACATTCACAGGTAAAATGAATTGGCACAAATACATTGAAGATACTACCAGGTTTGTTGCAGGCAAGGTGGGCTCCCTCTACCGTGCAAGAAAACTTCTCACACCTACCAGTATCCTATATCTCTGCAAAGCCACTATTCATCCATGAATGAAGTATTTTTGAAACGTCTGGGCTGGTGCACCAACCACTAGGCCCTCCCTGTTAGCCATGGTAAAAAAGCCTCTAATCTAATAGGTCTCATAATGTCTACCAAGCTCTGTCCCCTGTCACATCGCCGCAATGTTGCATCCCTGTGCTTATTTTACAAGTCCTTTAACAGAATGTGTTCTTTAACGAACTTGCCGCACTGGCGCCTCTCAACGTAAATAACCCCGACCAACCTGACAATCAGCAATATCCCACCCCTTCAGTGTAGAGTTAAACAGATGCCGGAAGGCTTTCTACTCTAATAACTTATTTCCTTGAACTTCTAGTCTGTTTCACTGACTTTACTAACATGCAAAAATGTAAATGTGAACAAATATCTCGCTGCACATCTCCTCATTTAAGATGCTATTGTATGCATGGCCCCTAATTCACAGTAGACCCTTACGTCTAAGTGCCTTGTTAGGGGGGAATAAAAGTTTTTTTTAAAGAAAGAAATAGTGAAAAGCGAACACTTCAGAAAAAGGAGAACCGTCTCTGAAGTTATATTATATAGAAGAAATGTGATAAACATTCGGACAGTATTATTGGAAAGATACTCAGGACAATTCATAAACTTTGTTTTTAAATGTCACCACTTCACAAGGCCGGAGGTCACTGGAGAGTTAGGGTTAATGGAATCGAATAACAGTTAGTTGTAAGGTGAAGAACCTCATGAGAGTATTAAGAATGGTTTATGAAAAGAAAATTTAGTTTGGTTAGCTGTAGGGACTATATATGACAGAAATCTGATGACATTGGATTTAAAGACAAATAATCTGTAGTCTGCAGGGAAGTAGTTCCACGGTATTATGTTCTACAGACGGGAAGCCCTTGCGAAGAAGCTCTTTTGGTAGAAATTTTGCCTTACACTAAGCACGCAAAAAAAAAGAAAAGAGTTATTTTTCGTTGTGATAAAAACAGAGTTCTTGCTGTGAATGTTTTACAAGAGCAACCCAGAGATTTGGAGTTCAGTCAAGCATCCATGAAAATAACGATAGAGTAGAGAGAGACTAGCAACGTCTCTTTGTGAGAAAGTGATTGTAAGGAACGGAAAGTATAATCCCAACTAGATTTCAAAGTCGTTTTTGAACCCTGTCTAGGCAACGAAGGGTGCTCTTTGCTGTGCTCCCTCCCCAAATGCGGCGGCAGTACTCCATCTTAGGACACATCTGAATCTTATAAAGTTGGAGTATTACATCAGGAGTCAGGTACTTTATGGAGCGGTAGAAAGTTCCAAACATTTTTCCAGCGACCTCCACTTGAGAAAAGAAGAACTCAGGAACATAGACCAAATAATTTGCAAATTACTGATTATGGAAAAGACACTACATCCGAAAGATTATGTTTACAGACTCTACGTAAACACGTAAGAAGGTGAAGAAGAGATCTTAAACATTTAAATTTGCGCAGACGACACAAAGAACTATAGAAGTATATACGACACAATACAGATAGGCTGATTACCGCTGCTAAAAGACATATTAAAGCAGGCCCTACAGAGAATAGTGTAATGGGAAACAAAACAGCGACAAAAAATAGAAAAAGTAAATCAACTACATCGACTAATTATAAGACGGATCCAATAAATCACGCATAAAATACATATGTCCATGGTTGCAAAAAGGAGTATTGAAAAGAGAAACTGAATATTTACTGCCAACTGCACAAAACAACGGGATTCGAGACAAGACTCAGGAAAACCGAAAATGTAGACTCTGTGGAGTGAGTGACGAAATAGTAAACCATATTATCAGTAAATGCAGCAAGCTGCATATCCCTCGCAATATAAACATAGAAATGGCTGGTTTGAGAAGATAGTCAACAAGGAGCTGTGTAAACGACTGCACTTTGGACACACACAAACACAAACTGTAAGCAGAAAGGCATAAAGGCATATGGGACTTTGCAGTACAATGTCCCACAAGCTAGGCAACCAGAAACGATAATAGTCGACAGAAAATGGCCAATCTACCGAGTAGTAGACATCTCAGCTGATCACAAGGTGATTTTTAAGTGTCCAGAACAAATTAACTAAATACATTGTACATTCCAGACAGCTGAAGAGACTATGTAACATGGAAAATTACTGTAATACAAATAATTGTAGGAGCACTAGGAACAGTTTCAAAACACATGAAAAGGACTCGAATAGATTTGCAGGTTTTGTACAATACAAACCATGACACCGATGAAAACAGAGGGCATATAAAAATAAATCCTAGAGTGCGGAAACCAATACGCATTATCATGTGCAACTGATCAACAACAGGTAGAGTTAAAATAAAACCACGCTGGGGCCAAATAAAACTCGAAGCATATGATGAAGTATATAAAGACAAATCCATGGCAGCTCGGAATATTGTTTTAAATCTGTGAAATTGTTATAAAAAATAATAAAACCTGACGCTTCCCCCAACAAAAAACGCAATAGTACCAACATGAGTTTGTACCACGGAAAGTGACCGTGGAGAGTCTGAGAGGATGGTAACATGGCAATGGCTAGTTACACCAACAAGTTGCTATACAACGAAACAACTCGGTGGATGACAAAGATGTCGGATAGAAGTCAAAAGTGATTTTAGTTCGGGGTTCGAACCCTGCGACCGGTGGTACAGTTATACATAGCCACATTGATGATTATTTATTAAGATGAAACCTATACGTGTGTGGATATTGAACATATTTGTTATAAATATTATTTAAAAGATCCCTTCAAATATACAAGGGAGCTATGACTATTGAATAAAATCTGTGAATTTGTTATAAACAGAATAGAATTCAACGCTCCCACCAACAAAGAACGCAGTGGTACCAACATAGGATGGTACCACGGAAAGTGATCGTAGAGAGTCTGAGAGGATAGTAAGATCAAGGAAGGATAACATCATCCAGATGTCGACTGAAATAGTACAGAGAGTAATGGAATCGTAAGGAATGTTATCACTATTTTTCAAAAAAGTTCTCGGCCTTATCGGCGAGAACCCAATGTTAAACGGATATTGCGAGAACGAAAAGTGATTTGCAATAGTGATAACAAATGAATATCTTTATTTAATGTTTGAAGCAAATAATATATATATATGTGTGTGTGTGTGTGTGTGTGTGTGTGTGTGTGTGTGTGTGTGTGTGTGTGTGTGCTTAACTAATCTTTTTTATCTATAGACAGAGCGCTTACAATAATAATTGAATATTTTTTATCTATAGGCAGGCTTGTTTCTTCATTTAAAGACTTATCAGCATAGATTTAAACAACTGGTCTACCTACAGATAGGTTCGAACTGATAACCATGGTTCTTATAACCCAACATCATTAACCCTTTGGCTAGCCGATTAGCTGCGCAATTGAGACGTGTGAATACGGTTGTAATCCAAACTCAGGGAAATGAAGGTGGTTAAGTGGATAGCGACACGGACGGAAGTTCGAATCCTATCGATTCCATGATACCACTTTCAATTGGGATGTTGGTAATCATTTCGTGTCCTCTCTTTTTTATCTTTTGAAGACTCATCAGTATAGATTTAAACAACTGGTTGTTTCTTATCTTAAGAAAACGATTTTTAAGGTTATTTATAGAAGTTATGAAACCAAGAAACGTATATATATATATATATATATATATATATATATATATATATATATATATATATATATATATATTTATTAAATGAATAGAATCATTTAATTTTTCATAAAAATATATCAGAGTGAAATACGATGTGTAAGCGTATATATATATATATATATATATATATATATATATATATATATATATATATATATTAAAAATATAAGCAAAACAATGTAATATACTGCGGCATGTGGTTTTGTGTAAAAAAGCGCACACAATAGAACGTCAGAAGTTGTAGTTGCGTGTATTATTGTCCATCCCCTATTCATGATTAACAATGAAAATTATGAATAACAATAAATAGACAGTAATATAATTAAGATAATCGACGGACCAGTATATTTTTTACAGATGGACAAACATTTATGTTTATTCAAGGAATTGGTTGAAAAGAAAGTACTTAACGTGATAGAAAATAAGTGAGTGCCATCTTGAAACCAGACAGTTTAAATCAAGTGGAAAATCGAACTAAAATGTGTTTCTCAGTTTTATTTATATGAGAACGAAAAGATTATATACATAATTAGTTTTCATTATTTGGATTATTTGGACTACTGTTAGACTGCAGTTCAAAATTCCGTACAGATTCACGAGTTCGACGGAAAGATTCCCGATTTCGGCCATATACACCTGAAGAAGGTCGGAGGTTACATCGGCCAAAACTTGGTAATAATAACATCCAAGATGAGAATAGTAGTCCGAATTATCCAAATAATCCATCCTTATCTAAGAAATTCCGTAACATACATAAGTGCGTTTGCATTTATACCCGCACTATGACATCAGAACACTTAAGCCGATTCCTTAATGGAATTTGGAACAGTATTTGTAATTATATATATATATATATATATATATATATATATATATATATATATATATATATATTTAAGTACTAGAAAAACAACCAATAAAATACGTTTAAATTTCGTGTGACATATCATGAGACTGAATGAAGACACATCAGATGTGTCTTCCCTAGAACATTCCATCTGTTGAACAATATACCACGAGACTTCTTCCTTCCGAACAGACTACAACATAGTCGTCTTCAAGTCCAATGTAAACAAATATCGTTGAGCCGTCTTCTAAGATAATCAATTCCTCTTAACTAGCTTTATGCCCATTCCACCAATAGTTTCTGTTCCTCTTGTAGTGGCGATCGTCGTCTAACTGACAATCTCTCTAACCCTTATTCTCGAGTTGTCCCCGGGACTTGATAAGCGGCGACCTGTTAGTAAAAGGAAACAAAATGCCTAAAAATGAATTCTAACCACAACTGATATAAAGAAAAGTCGGCTGTACGAAACATGGATTAAAACTGTTGTAAATGAAGTCCGTCAGTCGACTGCAAAGAAGGTGGGCTCTCTCTACCGGGCTAAGAAACTTCTTACATCTGGCCGTATCCTATACTCCTATAAAGCCATGCATAGAGTATTGTTGCACTATCTGTGCTGTTGACCCATCCATTAGTCTCTCTCTTGGACAGGGTTCATCAAAGAATATCTAACCTAAGATATCTCGTACTGTCTACAAAGCTGCAACCTCTGTCCCATCGCGTTACAAGTACTTCCACAGAAGGTATCCTGACAAACTGATTTCACTTGTACCCCCTCAACGTACATACCCATGACAAACCCGACAAACAGCAAAATCCGAACCTTTCACTTTAGAGTTTCCCCAGATGCTGAAAAACTTTCTACTCCAATAGCTTTTTTCCTCAAAACACGTATCTTTCGAATTACTTTCCTGCTCCCTGTTTCCCTGACTTTACCTACATGCAGAATATTAAATGGGTACTTATGCAGATTAGGACCCAAGCTAACCCTAACGGACGCCAAGATTTCAGCTTGGGTCCTAATCTGCATCAGTACCATTAAATGCAATGTGAACATATATATTGCTGCAGAATTCATTACTTAGGATGTACTCTATAAATCTGGCCCTCTGATTCACAAGAAATTGAACAGTGGTGGATTTGCTATTAACACTAAACATCCTGAAGAAATGATTTACACACTAGTAAGCATAAGAGAAGAAAGGATTGTGGAGAGAGTGAGGAGGTTAATCATGCAATTGTGAATTGTATTAGTTGCCATATTTATGATGGGAGAGTATAGATAAATAAAATTAGTATATATTTTTATATCAGTTCAAAGTATTTCAAACACAAAAAAATAATTGGCATACAATTGTTTCTAAAAAGATTTTGAATATTTTATGTTGTATTATACTCTACATGATTCACAGAGGTCCTTTTTCAGCGCTGCTCATAATATCACAAAAAAGACAGGCAAGAAATACATCAAATGTTAACATCATTTAAATATTATATATACTAGCAAATATATGCTCCCTCCGGTCGCATATTTTTGCTAGGCTGCCGCATCAGAAATGAAGGCTCACGCGTAAGCCAATGGAGCCCCAGTCATATTTCTGTGGTGGTTAGACATTGATTTTCTGTGTTTATGACCAAGAATATTTTTAGTTGAAAATAAAGAAAAAAAAATTCGACCCTACCCCGATTTTTGTTGTACCCTCGCCCATAAATAGAAAGACCGGTAGTTTAAAAAGAAAGAAAATTTTTTTTTGTACCCCCCTCAATTTTTTTATATTACCAGTCATTGAAATATTTTTTAGTTAAGAAAAAAAAAAGAAAGTTTTTTGACCGCCTTCCCCCAATTTTTTTATCTCCCCCCCCCCCTATACATGTAAATATTTTTAATTAAAAAGGAAAAAAAACAAACCTAACCCTAACTGTAACGACGGGGTCAAAGTTAGCGTAGGTCCTTAAATGAAAAGGCACCAAAAAATCAAATACAGTGAACGCGCGCGCGTGTGTGCGTGTGCGTGTGTGTGTACCTTTTGTTAATTAAACAATTTGATTCTACAATCAGTTGTATAGTTTTCCAGTACAATGTGTTAGTTTATTTTGTTGACATTAAAGAAAAAAAATCACATCTTTTTTTTTAATAAATAAAACATGGAATCATAAATTCTGTTGAGGTCGTGAAAAAATGATAATATTGGATATGAAAGTATTAAGAAATCAAATACAGTAAACACGAAAAAAATTTTAATTCTCGGAAAGAAAAAGTTTACCTGAACTGTGTGTGGGTGTGTGCGTGCGTGCACACGCGCGTTTTTATATAGTAATTTTTAAATCAATTATTATTTTAATTAAACAATTTAATTTAATAAATTTGTGTTTTAAAATATAATGGCTAAAAATAAACAAACTTAGGACGGTTTTAAAAATGGAAAACTGAGCACGGTGTTTGCCAGCGTTGTTGTTTACATGTTTAACGTGCCAGATTAACGTCGGCTGCTTAATCAGATCGCCATATTTAATTACCAGAGGGAGGGAGGGCACTACTGATTCAACAGCCAATCGGCTGCTTAATCAGATCGCCATATTTAATTACCGGAGGGAGGGAGGACACCACTGATTAAACTACCAATCGGCTGCTTAATCAGATCGCCATATTTAATTACCGGAGGGAGGGAGGACACCACTGATTAAACAGCCAATCGGCTGCTTAATCAGATCGCCATATGTAATTACCGGAGGGAAAGAGGGCACTACTGATTAAAGAGCCATTAGGCTGCTTAATCAGATCGCCATATTAAATTACCGGAGGGAGGGAGGGCACCACTGATAAAACAGCCAATCGGCTGCTTAATCAGATCGCCATATTTAATTACCGAAGGGAGGGAGGACACCACTGATTAAACAGCCAATCGGCTGCTTAATCAGATCGCCATATTTAATTACCAGAGGGAGGGAGGGCATACTGATTAAACAGCCAATCGGCTGCTTAATCAGATCGCCATATTTAATTACCGGAGGGAGGGAGGACACCACTGATTAAACAGCCAATCAGCTTCTTAATCAGATCGCCATATTTAATTACCGGAGGGAGGAGGGCACTACTGATTAAACAGCCAATCGGCTGCTTAATCAGATCGCCATATTTAATTACCGGTGGGAGGGAGGACACCACTGATTAAACAGCTAATCGGCTGCTTAATCAGATCGCCATATTTAATTACCGGAGGGAGGGAGGGCACTACTGATTAAAGAGCCATTCGGCTGCTTAATCAGATCGCCATATTTTATTACCGGAGGGAGAGAGGGCACCATTTATTAAACAGCCAATCGGCTGCTTAATCAGATCGCCATATTTAATTACCGGAGGGAGGGGGGACACCACTGATTAAACAGCCAATCGGCTGCTTAATCAGATCGCCATGATTAATTACTGGAAGGAAGGGAGGGCAACTGATTAAGCAGCCAATCGGCTGCTTAATCAGATCGCCATATTTAATTACCGGAGGGAGGGGTGACACCACTGATTAAACAGCCAATCGGCTGCTTAATCAGATCGCCATATTTAATTACCGGAGGGAGGGAGGACACCACTGATTAAACAGCCAATCGGCTGCTTAATCTGATCGTCATATTTAATTACCAGAGGGAGGGTTGGCACTACTGATTAAACAGCCAATCGGCTGCTTAATCAGATCGCCATATTTAATTACCGGAGGGAGGGAGGACACCACTGATTAAACAGCCAATCAGCTGCTTAATCAGATCGCCATATTTAATTACCGGAGGGAGGGAGGACACCACTGATTAAACAGCTAATCGGCTGCTTAATCAGATCGCCATATTTAATTACCGGAGGGAGGGAAGACACCACAGATTAAACAGTCAATCGGCTGCTTAATCAGATCGCCATATTTAATTACCGGAGGGAGGGAGGGCACTACTGATTAAATAGCCAATCGGATGCTTAATCAGATCGCCATATTTAATTACCGGAGGGAGGGAGGGCATACTGATTCAACAGCCAATCGGCTGCTTAATCAGATCGCTATATTTAATTACCGGAGGGAGGGAGTACAACACTGATTTAACAGCCAATGACTTTGCAATTTTAACAGTACTCGAGTTGAAATGGTTTAGAAAACACGCCGGTTATGATGAAAATGCCTTTAATTAATTGTATGAATAATGTTTATTAATATAACCTTATCGGAAAATATTGTAAATACATATGTAAATTTGATAATAGCAGTTATAAGTGTATATTTGTAAATATTAATTTAATTGAAGGTTTAAAGGAATGACTTATGTAAATGACAAAACCCATCTGGTGTCTAAGCGACTTTTAGTGACAGTATATAAAGAATTTCAAAAATATTAATTTCAGTAAAATAGTCATACTGGAGTTTCGGCTTCAGACAGACAGACAGACAGATACATAAACTCCATTATTAATAGATATATATATATATAGATATATATAATCCAGTTATTTAGGAAACATAACCTTATTATATAATTTTATACCACTTTATTTATATCAGTACTACTACTGCTACTGATAATAATAATAATAATAATAATAATAATAATAATAATAATAATAATAATAATAATAATAATAATAATAATATAGTGATTTAAATACAAAACACATAAAGTAGAATAAGAAATAATGGAAAAATAATTTTAAAAGTAAATAGAAAATAATAGAAACAAATAAAATAAAGTACAGGTAAAAATAAAGAAATATTAAAATAATTTGAAGATAAATAAAATCGATAATAGTCCACATATATAATGGATTATAGAATCATAACAAATTGAATCAAGAAATAAAGTAAGAATATTAGTAATAATCTATAAGCAACATAATAGGATTCAATATAAAAATTAAAAAATCAGACCAATAGGGAAAATTACTTCATTGAATAGTGGATAAACAAGACAACATGCTGGTAGAAATAAGAACACAAACGTATTGTTAAAGCGAGACAAAGATATTTCGATCAATTCGTTCAACCATATTCATTTTGGTAAAATTTTGATTAGAAACTATTCTACAGGGTGGGCCAAAATAAGGGTCCTATCTTTAAATTTGAATAACTTGAATTTGAATAACTTCCACAAAATAAAAGTTAAACTCACCAAACTTTATGTGTGTGTAGACTGACCCTTCCGAGATTTTTTGAAATAAACAAAACAAATTTTAGCCGAAAAACACTTCTTAAAACTTACAAAAACAAAAGTATTGTTTTTTACACTGTTTTGAGTTTTTTAAGCAAAAATAATGTTTTCTAAATGAGGATACGTTCCTTAGGGCTAATACGGCTCATGCTTGCTTCGGAAGGGGTCCTTTACTTATTCTAAAAAAAAAAAATTAAAAAAATCAATAAATAAAAAAGTTATGAATTTTTAAAAATAGGACCCTTATTTTTGCCCACCCTATATAATCACATTTTCCATACACACACATTTAAATAAATATTTTGTGGTATTTTGGTTGGGGTTTTGTAGTCATTACATTACACTCCACCCAGACAACAAAAGTCGGAAATATTTCTTAGAAGGTCAAAAGTGGCATGCATGAGAACATGTAATGTCAAAACTCGAAACAGAAAGAAAGGAACAACATGATGGGATTGCATGCTTAGAGGATTTGAACAAGTTTTGAGACAAAATCGTCTCAGAGCGAAACGAGACAGATGTACGAAATGTAGTCCAAAAATCATAAGCGGTCCCCCTCTCTCTATCTCTACAAGTAATATGTACGTGAAAAGCAATTATATATATATATATATATATATATATATATATATATATATATACATATTTCGTGTACAAATGTATTCGTATTAATTGTGATTAATCGCCGAAATAATAAAGCATGCTCAATTAACAGTATACACCAAGTTGTTTACAATAGGTGTGGTATGTTAACCGTTAAATAACTTAAAATAGCTAACATGAATCAGCAAAGCAACGTCCAACGTATTTAGCAAACATACACACATATATCTCACCTATTATTATAGATATTATTGCTTCTTCAAAAAAGTAAAGCAAACCTGGAATCTGATGAAGTGGTGAAAATAAGATGAAATAATGAATCTATGATAATTAAGCTAACGGATTATTTTTAAAAACAAACAAAAACAAACAAAAACAAATGGTTTTATATTGAATTTCAAGAAGGATTATTACTCTGGGATTAAATTATCTTGGTCAACAGTGTTTTCTTTAGACACAAAGATGTAAAGCCGATTATTGTGCCTGTCACAGAGAGTCACCAGCTGGAAACAACATGTTATGGTCATATCGAAAATATATTTATTCACTTCAATAAAATAATGAAGCTATTCATATACATGGTGTACTAAAATATCGCACTCAATCATGGTAACACTCATAAAATGCACACTCCTTTCTGCAATCCAAACAAATTTAGTCCAAATAAATTTGAGTATATGCCTGACTTGTGCACCAAGTTTCAAGCATAAATGTCCAACAGTCAGTTTTATCGTCGTAAAAATGGATAATTTTCTTTAAAGCTGTCTTAATAAAAAAACACTGCTATAAACATGATTCAACTGACGCCATATTTTAACTGAATTTGGATTTTGTACACGCAGAATTTTAAATCTACATATTTTTTGATAGAAAATGAATGAAATAATTTAATTGGCAAATCTAGCCGAGCTGGATATTTTTACAATTTTTATTAGCGCTGAACTTAGTGATTAAAATTTGAAGAATAAAATAATCTATCGCCTAGCTCTGAAACAAGGTAAACTATCGCTGAACTGTGAAACAAAGTAAACTATCCCCTTGCTCTCAAAAAGGTGGCTGGCAACTTTTGATATATCTAAAACACTGTCGTTCTCCTTTAACCACTAACGCTTGGATCCACACTTTGTACAAATTGAAATGAATGACTATCTCCTTGAAGTAGCTACCTCTAGGACTGACCTGAACTCGTAATCTCAAATAGAAGTCACACATTAAATATGTTGCTAAGATCGTTAAAAAGATGGTTCGATTATTCTACCGCTCCAGTAAGTATCTTACTCCTGGCGCAATCCTTTTCCTGTACAACAGTCAAATATGTTTTAAAATTGAGTATTGCTACCACAACTGGGGCAGTGCTGCTCAGAGCACCATTTTCTTGCCTACACAGAATGCAACACCGATTCGAAATCTAGTAGGGGGTGTCCTTTTTTCTTCCCTACATCCTCTTTCTAACAGAAGAGATGTTGTTGGTCTTTCTCTGCTCTATCACTATTTTCCTGGTAGATGCTCGACTGAACTCCAATCTATGGCTCAATCCTGTAAAACATTTACAAAAGCACATGTCTAGCTACAACCACTGTAAATAATTTTTGCTTTTCTCCCTCTGTGTACTTAAAACTGACCGAAACTTTCCTTAGTAAAGTTTCTTTCAAAGAATTATCCGTCTGTGGAAGACAATACAACGAGGCTGCTTTCTCAGTTGACTATAGCATAGTCATTTTCAAGTCCAATGTTTAAGAATTTATTTGTTGAGCCGTCCCCTTAAATACTCAAATTCTGACCAGTTTCAACAATTGTAACCAATATTTAAGTTGTTGTTTCACTGTCCTCCTGACAAACACATAAAACTTTATATTCGAGCGGCCTATGGCCTTTGATAAGCAGTGACTCGTTAGTGCATACCTATTGCATTGTTCAGTAAAAATCTACACTATCGCCTTGCTTTGTAACAATCTACACTATCGCCTTGCTTTGTAACAATCTACACTATCGCCTTGCTTTGTAACAATCTACACTATCGCCTTGCTTTGTAACAATCTACACTATCGCCTTGCTTTGTAACAATCTAAACTATCGCCTTGCTTTGTAACAATCTACACTATCGCCTTGCTTTGTAACAATCTACACTATCGCCTTGCTTTGTAACAATCTAAACTATCGCCTTGCTTTGTAACAATCTACACTATCGCCTTGCTTTGTAACAATCTACACTATCGCCTTGCTTTGTAACAATCTACACTATCGCCTTGCTTTGTAACAATCTAAACTATCGCCTTGCTTTGTAACAATCTAAACTATCGCCTTGCTTTGTAACACTCTAAACTATCGCCTTGCTTTGTAACAATCTAAACTATCGCCTTGCTTTGTAACAATCTAAACTATCGCCTTGCTTTGTAACAATCTAAACTATCGCCTTGCTTTGTAACAATCTAAACTATCGCCTTGCTTTGTAACAATCTAAACTATCGCCTTGCTTTGTAACAATCTAAACTATCGCCTTGCTTTGTAACAATCTAAACTATCGCCTTGCTTTGTAACAATCTAAACTATCGCCTTGCTTTGTAACAATCTAAACTATCGCCTTGCTTTGTAACAATCTAAACTATCGCCTTGCTTTGTAAAAATCTAAACTATCGCCTTGCTTTGTAACAATCTAAACTATCGCCTTGCTTTGTAACAATCTAAACTATCGCCTTGCTTTGTAACAATCTAAACTATCGCCTTGCTTTGTAACAACTTACACTATCGCCTTGCTTTGTAACAATCTACACTATCGCCTTGCTTTGTAACAATCTAAACTATCGCCTTGCTTTGTAACAATCTACACTATCGCCTTGCTTTGTAACAATCTACACTATCGCCTTGCTTTGTAACAATCTAAACTATCGCCTTGCTTTGTAACAATCTACACTACTGCCTTGCTTTGTAACACTCTACACTATCGCCTTGCTTTGTAACAATCTAAACTATCGCCTTGCTTTGTAACAATCTAAACTATCGCCTTGCTTTGTAACAATCTAAACTATCGCCTTGCTTTGTAACAATCTAAACTATCGCCTTGCTTTGTAACAATCTAAACTATCGCCTTGCTTTGTAACAATCTAAACTATCGCCTTGCTTTGTAACAATCTAAACTATCGCCTTGCTTTGTAACAATCTAAACTATCGCCTTGCTTTGTAACAATCTAAACTATCGCCTTGCTTTGTAACAATCTAAACTATCGCCTTGCTTTGTAACAATCTAAACTATCGCCTTGCTTTGTAACAATCTAAACTATCGCCTTGCTTTGTAACAATCTAAACTATCGCCTTGCTTTGTAACAATCTAAACTATCGCCTTGCTTTGTAACAATCTAAACTATCGCCTTGCTTTGTAACAATCTAAACTATCGCCTTGCTTTGTAACAATCTAAACTATCGCCTTGCTTTGTAACAATCTAAACTATCGCCTTGCTTTGTAACAATCTAAACTATCGCCTTGCTTTGTAACAATCTAAACTATCGCCTTGCTTTGTAACAATCTACACTATCGCCTTGCTTTGTAACAATCTACACTATCGCCTTGCTTTGTAACAATCTACACTATCGCCTTGCTTTGTAACAATCTACACTATCGCCTTGCTTTGTAACAATCTACACTATCGCCTTGCTTTGTAACAATCTAAACTATCGCCTTGCTTTATAACAATCTAAACTATCGCCTTGCTTTGTAACAATCTAAACTATTGCCTTGCTTTGTAACAATCTAAACTATCGCCTTGCTTTGTAACAATCTAAACTATCGCCTTGCTTTGTAACAATCTAAACTATAGCCTTGCTTTGTAACAATCTACACTATCGCCTTGCTTTGTAACAATCTACACTATCAGGCGGTAAACTATCGCCTGACTCTGAAACAAAGTAAACTATCGCCTGACTCTGAAACAAAGTAAACTATCGCCTGACTCTGAAACAAAGTAAACTATCGCCTGACTCTGAAACAAAGTAAACTATCGCCTGACTCTGAAACAAAGTAAACTATCGCCTGACTCTGAAACAAAGTAAACTATCGCCTGACTCTGAAACAAAGTAAACTATCGCCTGACTCTGAAACAAAGTAAACTATCGCCTGACTCTGAAACAAAGTAAACTATCGCCTGACTCTGAAACAAAGTAAACTATCGCCTGACTCTGAAACAAAGTAAACTATCGCCTGACTCTGAAACAAAGTAAACTATCGCCTGACTCTGAAACAAAGTAAACTATCGCCTGACTCTGAAACAAAGTAAACTATCGCCTGACTCTGAAACAAAGTAAACTATCGCCTGACTCTGAAACAAAGTAAACTATCGCCTGACTCTGAAACACGTATTATATCCTCCTACTTGTTTGTATTCGAAATATCATCTGCATAAATGAAACCTATTCACACTTTTAATTTTATTTTTCTTGTAATTTAATATTTTATAAAATGTTGGCATATTTTCTTGTTTTGTTTTCACTGTCATAATAGTAGTGGGTAGTTATTATCCATATTGTTGTCATGAGACCATCCTCCCAGCGATTAACTTATTTTGGGAGGTGAGGGGTTCGTGTATTATTTGTTCTGATGTCATACTACCCTCCTCCCAGTATACTATCAAAGATATACGACGAGAGTGAGTATATATTTGCTGGTGTATATAGAGGAGATTTTACTAATTTGCTTGTTATAATGAACGACACTTTTGAAGTTACAAATAAATCATACGTTCTTTATAATGATTTCTTCCAATTTATTTTGTAATTTATTCATAGTATTTAAAATCATCATCGAATAAATTAAGAGCATTTCAAAAGTAAGCAAACCGATTTTCCACATCGAAAGCGTTCTGGCAACGGTCCACGGTAAATAGTCTTTGCAATACACATGATTTGTTGAAATGCCAGTTGCGGTGCATAATAAAAGCGTAAGCTGAACTGTTGCTCTGACCGACAAAGTGAGGAATGAGTCTTGTTTTAAAGTGTGCATGTAGTTAAATTGCAGCACATGTGAATCGGTTGAGAAAAAAAATTAATAGATTTTACAAAACAACATTTATTTTGAAAGTAAAACTTGTCTTTAATACATTAATTTCTTAAAAAATGATTTACAACATAGCTTACGAATCAGAATTATTAACAATAAAAGATTTGAAAAACAAAACATTTCCGTAGTAAAATATGCATAAAGAATCTTAGTATCAACGTTTTTTTAATGTGTTTAATTTGTCGTAATATGTATGCATATATATATATATATATATATATATATATATTATTTTTCATGTATATACACATAAAATATTATAATGTGATATAATATATTGTGTCTGTCAATTAGACTTAGCCTGACTATTCCTCGCGGGGATGAAATATGGACACCTCTATGTAGCATAATTACCGTACAGACATTTTCATACAAGCTTTTTTTCCCTCTCTCTCTCTCTCATATATATATATATATATATATATATATATATATATATATATATATATATAGATATATAGATATAGATATATAATATAAAGGAATAATGTAAAGTAAATTTATATAGTTCAGAGAGAATCGACTATCAATTTTCAAGAGACAAAAATGAAGCTCAATATTTTATATTTTTAAATATCCAATATTGCTATTAATAAATAAATATTAAATTAAAGGTTACACTACTCCATAATTTAATGCAATTATCTGAACAAAATAAGTTTTACACGTGTTTTTGAGGAGTCGGGGGCAATTACAAGTAATCGAGGCTGTTTTAACGAACTCCGACGCAATCGTATTTATTCTAATTGCGTTCATGGATTTATTACATCTTTTCCGTACCGACTGGATAGTATTTGGTTTTAAGTGTAGGCATGCATGTATCACATTGGGACCGTAGATACTGGATAATAACTCATGTATCTTTTCCTGTATTACACAATGTCCCTACCGACAGAATAATATTTTATTCTAACTGTCTCCATTTATTTAGCTGAGTACCTACTGGATAGAATGTGATTATAATAGTCCTCATCCATGTATTACAATGAGTCCGTACTGATTATATACTATTTGATTCTACTGGTGATTATTCGTGAATTACATTGGGTCCACAACGACTGGATAGTATTTGGTTGTATTTTTTAAGATTCATATATCACATCCGACCTGACGGGAAAGTATTTGATTGTAATTGTCCCGATTCATATTATGACTATGTGCTCGAACCCTAGAAGTGATTTATGGCGATTAAAGATGGTAGTATACATTTGAAAAACTGTACTGAGAAAATTGCACTGTATCATTTACATGAGTAAACAAAATGTTTAGACTACGTGCCGGATAAAAACGCCGTGAGCGGAAATATGTAGGTGTAATTCAAAAGTTAGTATTTTCGTAAGTGACAAAATGTCGGCTGAGAGAAAAATGGTTGCGCGAAAGATTTTAAGTTGCACGAAAAAGATACCGAGTGATTGACGTAACAAATACCGCCCTAATTTTGTCCGGGCAATTCCGAGTGAGCTTGCCTGACTATATAAAGTGTTAGGCAGAGCGAGTTTAACAGTTAAGAAAAAGAATCCAGTTCAGGCAGAATTTCGGAATTGAAACGAGTTGAGATTAGCAGCTACGCCATATCTGAATCGAGTGGGTTCGCTTTTCAAAAATTTCGGGGGAAAGTCGTTTTCGCGTCGATCGTCTACCGAGTACGAATGGAAAGTTACTGAAACCATAAAGTTATTATCCAGAGGTTTAAAAAAAGTACCCTGTCTACCTACAAAAAGCCTCAGTTCCTGTATTTTGTTTAACTTAGTTCCCCCAAACAAGGCAAGTTGCTACTGTAGACGTAATGGGCTACTGAGAATTAGGGTGACAGTTTGTGAATGACTAATATATAACTATAAAAATTGCGAGTAATGCAGTCAGATGTTTGTTCACATTAGTTTAAAATTTCTGCATGCCGGTACAGTCGAGGAAACAGGGAACAGGGAGAGAGTTCCAAAGGCCAGCGGCTCGAAGAAAGAAGCTATTGGAGTAAAAGGCTCTCCGGCATCTAGAGATTTCCACAATAAATAAATAGGGTTTAGCTGATTGTCGGGTTAGTCGAGTGTATTTACGTGGAGGATGCACCAATGCAGTAAGTTCATGGAAGCACATTCCATTGAAGTACTTGTAAAACAGGCACAAGGATACAACATTACGACGATGGAACAGGGGGAGAGCTTGGTGGATAGTGAGGGACCTATCAGATTTGCGACTCTTTTTGGGGCCTAATCTAACAGGGAAGGACTAGTGGATGGTGCACCAGCCCAGATTGACAACAATACTCAATGCATTGACGGATGGTGGCTTTGTATAGATATAGGATACTGTCAGGTGTGAGAAGTGTTCTGGCTCGGTAGAGGATTTCTACTTTTCTTGGCAATGTTTTCTATGCATTTGTTCCAATTTATGTTACCTGTGAATGTTAGGCTGATGAGTTTGAACGTCGGACTCTCAGGTTGGGTGTTATTTGCTACGGCAATCGGTGATTGAAGAGTTTTTTGTAGCTGTTGAAGGAAAAGAGCTTTGTCTTATCAGCATTAAATGTTACCAGTCATTTATGACCCCATTCAACTACAGACTGGAGGTCACTGTCTAAAGATTCAGCCATTGTCTCGGATACGTGCGCATCCGTTTACCCAAATGACGAAAGTAGAGCGTGGTGTCATCAGGAAATATACGCATTTCAGACACGTCAACAGGGAGGTCGCTTATGAGAATCAGGAACAATAAATGTCCAAGGATCGATACCTGGGGTACACTAGCATTTACGTCATGTTGTTTGGATGAACGACCATCGCGACAACCTGGATCTTTCTTTTGGATAGGAAGGATCTAGTTATATTAAATATTCGTCTAATAATACCCTATGAATTAATGAAAAGCCCTTTATGCAGGACTTTGTCAAAGGCTTTGGATATATTAAGCGCTACGGTCCTAGCTTCACCTGCCTTGTCTAGTGTATGGTAATATGCGTTCAGAGATTACACTTAGGATATCCGCAGTAGACCGTGCTTGCCTAAATCCATACTGATATATAACAGTTTGAAGGAGGATATATATTATTATCTTAAACACAAATCAATGGTTGTGTTGTATTTTTGAATTTCTCAGACTCTGGATTATTTTACAATCTTAGTTTGTTCTTCGTGTGCCTGTCTTTCACCAGTTGATGAGTTTCCCGGGTAAGCCGGCTCATGCTTTTGACTAGACCGAAACACAGTGTGGCAGGAGGTACTGTGCGTTTTACGAAGACGTTTAGACCAATATTGAGGACCCTCTTACGAATAGTAGATTTTATCGATCTGAGAACAGCCAAAAAACTCGGAGACGCCACATCAACCGACGCCAAAGCTGGCATCCCGGAACGACAGAGAAGTGTCCGGGCGTAGACATGAAGGTATCTGGTTGCAGATCGAGAGTTCAGGGCCACAATATATCAAATCAGATCCGTACCGACAGGATAATATTTGATTGTAACCGTCCCCATTCATATATAACACCAGATCCGTAATGACAGGATATATTCACGTATTACATAATATTTGTCGTACAAACTGTCGTCCAATAGGAAAATTAATGAAGATGTGAAAACAAATCTGGAAAAAAGAATGTTAAAAGTAGGATAAAAAATAAATCCGATTATCTCGCGGTTAAACGTTCTAAAATCGCAAATAAACATACAATGGCTTGAGAGGTACTTGAATAGCTGACCTGTCCTAGCGTGTACCGGTTAACGTTTGAATAGGTATGGATTGAACTGCCAAATATTAGTCGCTCTGTTTAATGTTTCCAAGATGAAACCAACTTGTCACATGTTATCAGTGTAGGTGGGGCAGTTAGTAATACCAACATAACCTGTACCCATGAATGATCGTATACTTCACCCTATAAGTTAGGTATGTGCATAGGTTTATATATATTAATGTATGTACAGAATTAACTCTTAAGCTTATCAACCGATCATTATGTATTTTGGAATAAAGCTTCAAGACATAAGATTGAGTAATAGTGGTTATATTTAGTATAACTTCGATTTATGCAAAATAGAGGAAAAAGGTGGTAGACGCCGTTCGTTAAAATTCAGAAATCTTCGATTTTTGTGAAATTTTAACAATAGGTATCAAACATCAATTAATAGATATTCCTCAAATTTTAGTTTCAAGTGATATCATAAACTGCAACCAGCTTATAATGCAATCCTCTTTGTGTACAATGGAGGTATCAGTTTATACTGAGATTTCGCTTACTGTCAGCAGGTTCCGAATTATAAGTAAGTGATTAGTAGCACCAACTGTCGTCTAGACGGTCAGATTTCGATCATGGCTTGAGGCACTTTGTTATCTAACAACACTGAAGAGCGGTTATACATGAAACACTTTATTTGTGAATGACTAATATATGAATATATATATAGTAATCACAAATGCAGTAAGTTCATTGGAGCACATGCAATTAAAGTAAGCGTAAAACGAGCGAAGATATACAATATTGCAGCGATGCGACAGTGGCTAGAGCTTGGTAGATAGTGTTGGGCCCATTAGATTACAGGCTCTTTCTTGCCCCTGTCTAAGAGGGAGAGGCTAGTGGTTGGTGCACCATCCCAGATGTGACAACAATACTCCATGCATGGGTGAATGGTGGCTTTGTAGAGATATAGAAATGTCTTTCCTACGTTTCTTTTAAGAGACAGCATTGACATCCCAGCTATTATTCATTGAATCAAGTTAACGTTAGATTTACACTGACTGCAATTATGTTTACATAAATTCTTCTTCATAAAAAAGACATTGATACTCCGGCTCTTAAATCGTGAATAGTCGTATTATTTTATTATTATGACTGTTCGCATTCAATACGTACTTATGAAGAACGCTCACCTTTATTTTTTATGTACGTTTTTATTATATTTACCAAAAAAATAGTCAAACATTTTATAGTTATGGTTATAAAGTAAACTTCTTTTTATATTTCGTTCTTTTTTATTTGTGAGGCTCGCAATTCGAAGACCAGTTTCTTCATAAACGTACGAAATTCGAAAATGATATTCATGCATATAAACTGTCGAATCGAGGTCCATATGCAATTTATATATATATATATATATATTGGTACAGAAAAATTAGTACAACATTCGTACCGTCCGTTTCAAGCACAAAAGGACTTAACCATCCGGTTTTCTTCAGCTTCTATTGTCATCTGTTTCAGAAATGTGAAGTAACGTGTCACTCTCGTTTGGACGCGTTATTTGCTTAGAGTGTTATGTATGTTTATTTAAATTTAGTGTAAGGAAGGTTTAATACGGTTTTTAAAAAGGGGGAGCGGTGAAAAGTAACAGTTGAGATTTAAACCGGAGAAGATTTAAAGAGATATAAAAAATAAAAAATATGAAAAAATAAAAATATATTTCTATATAAATCACGTGAGCAAATATTATGAATATCGTATATTTGGCCGTTACTGTTTGGGGGTTTAATGATGTGTCTTCTAAAGGAATTAGGGATATATATATATATATATATATATATATATATATATATATAATTATTTTTATTTATACATACATGTACATAATCTGCGACCCTGGCATGTCGATGTTATCGATCGACATCTTTTAGAAGCTGACATCTCATCATGCAGAATAATTAGGGATTATTATTCTTCCTGGTGAGATCTTAGCTTATAACAGCTGTTGGTCGTTTACATTGACATACCAGTTTCGTAGATTATGTACATGAAGAAAATTAATCATATATATATATATATATATATATAGTGTTTATTTAAATTCCAATGACTAAAAGATTTAGTCCTTAATTTGTACAATTTATTTTTTGCAATTGCAAAATGGACGATGGATTTACAACTGTTTGGCAAATATTAAAATTCAGACATCAAACACAATTACTCGCTGTTCTTCAGAAACCAACAATGAATGGTATTTACAAGATTTAATATCGAGCACAACGTTCGGTGGGTAAACAAACAAGCAATAGTAAGCAGGTTATCTCCCCGCTAATATGATGACAGAATTTTAATCAGGGGACATTTTAAATTATAATTATATATATATATATATATATATATATATATATATATATATATATATATATATATATGAGGGAGTGAGAAAGGGGTAGAGAGGGAGAAGGAAAGACTAGAACAACATTATATTCACATTATAGTTTGGTATTATTTAATATATTATTGACGAAGCTTTAATTTAATAATTAAATGTTACAGTCGAACAATACAATAAAACTAATTTATGTAAAAAACAAACAAATAGCTTATAAATACAGAATATAACTTCAAGAGGACGTGCGGACAACGCCAGTTATTAGAACTTATTTAAAATTACAATATTAAGCGATTTATTTAATTTTTTTTTTTTGTTCGGTTTTCTATGTAATTTAGTGGAAATTACAAGCCAGGCCGACATCGAAGATTTTTGTCGATGTCGAAAATTATACACGAAAAAATATAAAAGATGTCTGATAGATTTAAAAATCAAAAGACCGTATTTCAGCTTTCTTTGAAGTAAAATAGAAGAAAAAAATGTAAGACTCAACGCTGTTACTCTATTATTTAATTAAGTTTGCACTGACTGCAATAATGTTTGTGGTGAATCTCCTGCTCTTAACACCCAATCAACTTTTTTTCAATTTAAGAGTTTTAAAAAAACAGCTTTGATCGTCATTTACCAAAGAGGTCCGATGGATTCAAAATTAATATTATTTTAGTTGCAAAACAAAAAAGGAAAGATCAAATACTCCCGGACAGCAAGTATATATATATATATATATATATATATATATATATATATATATATATATCTGGACTTATCTACTTTTTGAGCACCTTCTCCAATCTGCTCCCATGCAAAGAGTTTTTCTTCACTTTCTACAATTTCACCGAACTTTTTCAACGGAAATTTACCACCCGGACAATTTGCATATCTTTTTCACGGAATTTTTCTTTTCATTCAATACGTTTTTTTTTTAAAAATTATTTTAATAATTTTTAATAATAATTCTCATATTTTTCAAATATTTGAACTTTGGTTTTTTCGAAAGCCAACTTATCCATCTGTATTTCTCCTCTGATGATAAGATTTCGATCTTTGAAAAGCCTTGGCTTAAGGAAAGAAAAATAAACACTAGTTTATTACTGACAACCTTGCATTGAACAATTGAAATTTGAAATAAATTTGGACAATCGTCGCATATTTATCACTCTTTTTTCTTCTATCTCTCTCTCTCTATATATATATATATATTATTCCATGTATCCACATGAAATGTTATAAGGAGATATAATCTTTTATGTGTCAATTTTCAGTATTTACTTCAATAGTGCTCAGTAGAGCTAGGCAGTAAGTTATGGAAATATATTTACGGCAATTAAGCTACACAGAGGCTTCCGCGTTTCATCATCGTAGGATATCGTCAGGCTAAAATGCATTTTAGCTTGACGATTTCCTACGAGGATGAAACGCAGTAACCTCCGTGTAGCTTAATTGCTATAAATATATTTTCAGAACTTACTATATCTATATATATATCTATATATATATATATATATATATATAAGTTCTAAACCCTGGGTTTGTCAACCGTTCCTCTTCACGTTAGTTCACATGAGAAACGTTTTTCCTTTTATGTTTAAATCGCAATAAATCAATTAAAATATAGTTTATATTTATAAGATTCGGTAATCGATATCGGCTAGGAAATAACTAAAACGCTATAGCAAAAAAAAAAACAATTGTCTACTGTGGAATTTGAACACCGAATGCTGGCATAATATATGACCACTGATCAGATGAAAATCTTGTCTTTTTAACCTACTTATACTATTTATCAAATCGACGCAGAGATACGAAATTACAAATCTTCTTTACCTCTCCGCATAGATCTAAAATATTCTGATTGTATAAGATAAATAAAGAAAAAATAAAAGTTCTATTTAAAAAAAAGGTTGTATAATACATGCAATGATTTCACTAAAAAACTAATATTACTTGTGTTTATTTATTTTTCTTACTAGTAGTTAAAAGATTCAAATTATTATAATTATGTTGTTCGGACGGCGAATTATATAAAAAAAATATTAGAGTAGACAGAAAACGCGGAAATGTCGGGATATTTGTTTCGAATTTTACCTATATTTGCTTTTGAATAATGAGTTTGCAAAAAGGCTCAAAATCTTTTGACATCTACTATAAGGACATCGGATCTAAAGTGCTGATTAGGATTTTATACTGAAGTACTTGCTAAAGAGCTTTTGGGGTTGTATTTTGATGCAGGGAGATTTTACCGTTCTGCCATATACAGCGCCTGGTATTTCCAAATGGTCACTCATCTGGTAGTGGCCAGGATGAACGTGGTTTAACTTCAGTGATCGAACGAGAACGGATGTGTCAACGTGACTAAAGCATATTTTCCAAAGTGCAATCTTACCTTAATCCTTATATGCTTGCCTCCCCACGATGGCAAAGTTAGACGCAAGGTTAGTTTAATATGTGGTGAAACATCCAGCTACTAAAAAAAGGACACTCTGGATGGGGACAAACATTAAAATTGCCTCAGTTTAGAAAAATTTCTCTTTCACTAACCGTGATAGAAAAGATTAAGTATAGTATCAGAACAGATACTACACTTTGCTCCTAGGCAGAAGGTCCGTTGTCCATGTCTCATATAGACATATAGAACCTGACCTTGGTTGACCTCACGTTCTGTCATATTTGTGGACGTGATAATTAAAGAATCTCTTCTCAGCGTTAACAATCAGAAAAAAGTCAATCAGGGACGATTCCATTGTAGAAGTTCTTCAACTTATCCAACCACAGGATTGAGTACGTAAGATGACCTTTGTAGCCTATTCTTCTAACGCTCCATCATAAACTTGAGAAATGACATTCTCAAACTTAAGCTTGAGAATGTCATTTCACTTACAGGAGACTAAACCAGACTTACTGTTTCTGTGTGAAATGGGCATTGGTCCGTCAACTTCCATCGAGGACTTAAACAAGATTCCGGTTTATTCTAACATTATCTCAAACCTCGACTAGCAAGATCGCCATGGACATGGAATTTATTCCTACATCCGGAACGGTTTCCATGGGGTGGGGACATCACCAACAACGGCACTCAGTTGTCTTATATGGGTTTCCGTGTTAAACTTGCTCATAATATCAGTTTCGTCTTTGCTCTTTACCGTTCCCACAATGATGGAGTTACGGTCATTGAACGAACCTCAGAAAAAAATGATTATCTGATTACTCATGTGCTAATATTCATGTCTATGGTGACTTTAATGTCCACAATATAGAATGGCTAGTCCACTCTAAAAAGACTGATGATGAAGAAAAGTTATATTTTCCTGGTATATGAGCTGACTCAGATTGTCGGCAAACTTACTCGCGGACCCGATGCTACTGGACACATTTCAAGCCTTCTTGATCCTTTCCTGACAATTTACTCGGAACAGTGCAAATCTATTGTTCAATCACCCATCATATCCTACGATCACTCAGTTTTTTTAAAATTAAGATCAAATGTAAGTTCAATCAAACATCCGATTCCCATTTTACTCGCAGAATGTATAGATACTCATTTAGACAGCTTCGGATCTTTCATCCCAGAAATTCCTTTGCAGTTGATGTATCTAGTATCACCGATATTTCTGATTGGTTAATCGCGAGACAGAATTTTTAGGAAGGTATTAACTAACAGCTACCAAACAGCCAGCCATGGTACACCCGCGAGTCTGCCACTGCCATTCCTCACAGAAACCATTAGTTCAATTGTTTTTAAAGAAATAGATGCACTTAAAGCAAAGCTGTCCGCAACTGCTGTAAAAGGGTTATGGAAAATAAGGAATAGTTCTATTTCTAATCTTTTAGAACTAAGGTCGCTGAGTAAAAGCTTGGTTATTATTAGTTTTGGAGGATAGCAAACAAGAGACAGAACAGATGTAAG
Source organism: Sepiola atlantica (assembly GCA_963556195.1). Taxonomy (NCBI): domain Eukaryota; kingdom Metazoa; phylum Mollusca; class Cephalopoda; order Sepiida; family Sepiolidae; genus Sepiola; species Sepiola atlantica. Next base: position 97,264,275 of record OY744520.1, read on the forward strand.
ACATCGATTCACACCCTCTATAACAGACTAGAAGTGATCTCCTCAGCATCAGATGAAGTCAAAAAGTTTGCAAAGAACTTTGTATCAATTACCACGCTATGCGATAAGGGCCAAGTTCTAGCAGAATGTCCCTCAAAAGCTGAAGATACTCTAAGCGACATCCACACACTTGTCAGGGATGTTGCCAAACTAATCAATAATCTAGATGCAAGGAACGCAACTGCTACTGATAATATTACAGTAAGTGGGCTAAAGAACCTGAAGCCAGAACTAGCTCCTATCTTTACAAAGTTGTTAAATCGTTGCTCGAAGGAAAACTGCTTCCCATCATCTTGAAAAGGTTCATCAGTCTGTTCAGCATTTTAAAATACTAGAGATCAGTCTTCTGCATCTCAGTACAAATTGATCAGTCTCCTGTGTGTTATAAGTAAGTTGCTTTAATCTGTGATAAACCAACAAGTTGTCAATCACCTCAGCAAAAGTAATATGCAATATGGATGTTATCCGGCAAAATTCAAAATTTAAAAAAAAATAAGAAACAATTTAAAGTTATGGAAAGTAAAAGTGTGTGCATAAAAAGGTTGTCAAAGTATAGTCTGTCCGGTTGGGTAAATGTCCGTTGACAAAGTGTCCGGTGACGAAAGATTTAGAGATGGTCAAAATGTAGTAAATCCAACAGAATGATGTTCAGTTCAACCGTAGATGAAAAGCGCTCATTACTGCTAGTTGATTTGTCAGGCTTGGAATGGCTTCAGTTTGGAGTTGAGTGGGGTTTCAATAAGCTAATACAGTAGCGTTACTGGTCAATAAGTAAACGGTTCAGGAGAGGGAAATGTCCCGTATTTAGACGGATGTTTTTAGACAAAATTATATATAATTCAGAAAGTTTAAGAGTTCAAATTGGGAATTAAGGTTGAAAATCTGGAATTTGCGTGTTTAAGATGTAATTTCCGGGCATTTATATTATTTCAGAGTTTAATGTTTAAACAATTTATTAGTTTTCCTAGTTAGTTTAATATTATAGGCGTGACTAATTATGACACTTTAATATTTTTTACCTCCTCTCTGAAAGCGTTTTTGCGGAACGAACTTGATTCGAACCCGACACACTCAGGTCCTCATTCTGCGTCGTTAACCACTTAGCCACCGTTACACGCAAGTAAGGATTAGGAGCGGCGTTAATACATTTGCATCAGGGGAGTTCAAGTATAATGATTATAGGGTGGGATTGGGTTGATTATGCAACCGAAGTGATAACGGAGTATTGAAATTACAGATAGATAAAAGGGGAGGGCAAATGGGCCATTATAGAAGTAACCGGGGAACGCAATTTAAAAGTAAGAGTTATGGGAAAAAGATTGTCGGTAGAGAGTTACGTTCACAGAGTCGATGAATTGTATGCAAAGGAAAATAATAGAAGCAATGGATAAGTATGTAAGAGGGGGTAGCTAATAATTGAAAAATGGTATATGATTAGTGGAGTGGAGAAGAGTGATGTTAGTTCTCAAATGTTATGACTTCGGTTGCATAATTAACCCAATCCCACCCTATATTCATTATACTTGAACTCCCCTGATACAAACATATTAACGCTGCTCCTAATCCTAACTTCAGTAATATATTAAAGTATCTTTATTAGTCACGCCTATAATATTTAACAAACTAGAAAAACTATAAATTTTTTAAACTTTAAACTCTGAAATACTATAAATGTCCGGATAATTACATCTTAAACACGCAAATTCCAGATTTCAAACCGTTAGTGAGTTAGTGAGTTTGTCGCTTTTTCCCCTGGTTTCAGCAAGCTGGGTTGCGGTGCCGGAATTGACAGCAGATTCCGCAATTTTGATGGCGTGAAAGGGTCAAAGCAAGCGGCATCCCAAATGAGTGGCTGTCCGGCTCTAAAAGTTAAGAGCGTCATACCGTCGGGTCGGCGGCCGTCGCCCTTGTCTAGGCCGATAGGCTTGAGAATTGATGCAAATACGGCAGATTCGAGACCTCATTAAGTACGAAGTGACGAAGCAGATGACTGGCGCTAAATATGCAGGACGGTGGTGCAAGGCAAACTCGTCAAATGTTTAACCGCAGCGACATCGGCATGAATGACAAACAGAATCCTAATCGTTCTGAAATGGCAACCTATATGTCATTACCTTAAAAGTTTCCCAAAGATGTGGCACACCAGCTGCTCTCAGACAAGCAACACTGTGCTGGTTGCAACTACAGATCACTTCAGAGAGAATAACTTCTGTCTCGCATCTGATTGGGCGTGTCGACTGTTTGCTTAAATGTGATGTACAAATCAATTTTTGTCAGCCATCTTTAATTACTGTTGAGATATCTCACAATTTTCTTTTTGCTTAGCACCAACTCACAAGTTGGTATTTGATAATTATCAGCTTGATTGCTGGTGTTAAGGAGTCCGATGCTGCAATACTCGAAACCCTTGATGATATCTAGCTCACAACACAAACAACGACGTGGCCTGCTGCATTTGAACGATGAATTCTATATGTTTGAGTTATTTGATAGGGAAACTAATCCGTTTAGTAAAATACAAACTCGTCTGTTAATGTAAGCGAACAGTCGGCGCTGAAATCAGAGTAGACAATCCATCAGGACTTGCATTTTATGTTCTCTAATTTAACTGAACACCTGGCAAAATTATCGAAGGTTCTCCATATTGGATTTCGAATTCTCCAACCAGCAAATATCAATGCAATTTGACTCCTCTTCTAACGCATAGGTAACCCCAGAGATTCGAAACATTGATAAGGGGTAATAAATAAATATAATAATAATAAAGAAAATTCCTCGAGTGCGGAAACCAAATCAGATAACTAGAAAAGCTGACGAATCACAGTTAAACTGAAATAGAACAACACTTGGCAAATGCCACTAGAAACAACAGAAGGAACATTACATGAAAGCAAATAAACTCTAATAGAGTAGCTAAGAATGACATAATCTGTCCCCTACAAACACACACACACTTGTAGTGTTACCGGAATATGTACTACAAGAATAAACGTGAGTGATCAAGAAGGATGGAAAGAGCGATGAGGAAGAGCAGAATTCTACTAGATTGACACGGAAATTAGTGGAATCTTAAATATATTTATTACCAGTGAAAATCCAGAGAGAAATCAATATTGTTGTGAAAAGGCAAACAGTGTGATACTATAGACTGCCTTCACTCACAACCAAGACGGTCACCTTTTTTTAAGATGGGATCACCCGATCGGCTAAGATGCAATGCAAAAAATTTTCTTTTTCAATGTTCATCTGATGTCATTGTTGTTTCGGACGTCAAACGTGAACTTAAATCAAAACGTGAACTTGGATCAAAGTGTAATAGCTGTTATGTCTAAAAATGGTACAATAATATCATGGAGTCTGCGTTTACACCGGCCGTCCATAGCATGGATATATACCACAAACTTCTATAAGGATTTTTGGAAATAGTCCAGCATAACCAGATATATTCGGAAACTACATTAACCAAAATACATTGATAAATAGGTTCAATTTGAACAAAGATGGTGCAATAATATAGCGAGGTCTGCGTTCGCGCCGGACGTCACAAACTCCTACAAGAGTTTTGTACATAACCTCACATAATCAGATATAAGCACGGCAGCAAAATACAGCAAATGGAAGATATAACTGTGGAATTTCCATGGGTCCCGCTGATATAGATAATACACATATTCGCGTTTGTACATACGTTATAACCTTCAACACCCATTTTAAAATGAGATTGTCTGATCGTCAAAAAGGAAATGGAAAAAAAGTGATTACTTTTGAGCTGTCAAGTCCATTCAAGTTTGAAAAGTGGCATGCACATGCGCACCATTTCTTTCTCAACAACTCGGGGAAAAACAACTTTAGGTAAGAGTATATTCGGATTTTTATTTTTAGATGAGGATTGATAATTTAGATTATTCATACTATTATTCTCATTCTCTTAGATGTGATTTTCACAATGCTTCGGTCGATATGACCTCGGCAATTTAAAAATAAAATGGTGGTCTAAGAAATGAAATAATATCAGAAATAACAAGAATAGTATCGAAGAAAATGTACCTTGGGTTCATTTTAGGGCAGTCTTGTAACTCTCGTTTCCCACTATTTTGTCTTTTAGTTTTCACCTTTCAATGAGCGATACTTCTGACAAAGGGGAAATAATTGCTGTTTTCTGGATCTACGGGTTTGAATCAGTGATATGTATGAATTATCAATCCTCTCGTAGTATTTATAATCATTCTATTGTCAATCTCTACGTCTTATTACCCCTTATAGCCAAGTGTTTTGCCTTAATAAATGGGGATTCATTTTTTTTAAATAGTAAACAAACGTATACTATCAGTAGAGAAACATTGGGTTTATATACGGCATAATCACGTTGACACATAGGTTCCCGTAAGATCATTGAAGTCAATCGACGTTAAGATTGCGCAACCCTTGCTTCACAACTACACGCGCAGCCATTCTCACAGGCCGTATCCATTGTCTCTCAAGACTGAACAGAGACCATGATAGTGGGTTTATAAATTCAATACCTTGAAGCTAAACGGTCTCCATGGACGCATGACTGAGTTGATTAACGTCTTTCTTTCTGTCTCCCTTTTTATTTTATTCAATTTTCAGCATATCCTCAACATTTTCTTCCTAACGTTTTTATTTTCCTTTTTTTTCTATCATTCACTCATCTTTTTCCTTTCTAAATCGTAAATGTTGTGTGATTATTATTATAACGACAACGCAGGTGAACCGGATTCAAACAGTTTGGTAGAACGGATTTTTTTATTTAGACCAAAACAAGATTAGTGAAACAGTGCTTCCGGTTTCGTCCAGTTCATGAAACAGTGCTTCCGGTTTTATTTGCTTTCTGACAAGATCTTTACAATTTGATTTACTTTGTAATTACGAGACCAGATATTCATCCAAATCATGAATAATATTAATGTGAATAGTATTAAGCAAAGAATAACTAAGTAAGTAAAGTTGTTGACCATATTCGAGGGCAATCCAAGGGCTCCGTTATAATTTGCTACTACACTGAGCTGTAGGAGAGGGTGGCACTCCTTTCCCAAAAGCACTCCACTTGCCCTTGATCCTAGCCATATAATTCTGCGTGTTTAGCGAAGGGGCATCAAGTACCATTTTTTAAGTCTTCGGTATGACTCGACCTCGCAATGAACCGTTACCATTGTGCCAAATCGGACGTTAACTTACGTAATATGTCAGATTTGATCTCTGATTTCAAACAACATTGTGTTGAGTCAGCATATTCAATGCTCAATAATATTTATCTAGAATTAAAGTGATGGTTAACTAAATATATTTTTGATAAATTTAGTAAAGTATTTATAGTTAGATGTGATTGTTTATTTTATCGGAACTACATGCACACAATTTTACTTACAGTAAGCATACCTTTTATATGAACAGAATAAAAAAGAAGAAACAATGGTCAAACATCGTTTAAATTTTTGGATCACGTAAATTTGAGTCACTCCAGACTGAGCAACAACCAAAAGGACACATTTTGCCTTAACACCGTTTTTGTATTTCCGGTTGAATTTTAAAGAAAACATTACATCATATATGCACATTTGTCACTTTGCCTTCGTATATTTTGTATTTAAAAAGGGGTTTTATTTAAGAAAAGTGTTATTAATAACTTAGAAAATACAGTTTTATTTGGTAGAACGTTTTTGTTATACGCACATTTTTAATAAAATAATGTTTTATTCATAATACGTTTTGTTTTGTAAAATTTGATTTATAAAACAAAAAGTAAAAAAATGTGAAGTTTTATTTACAAAACGACTATTTAAGCAAAACGTATAAACAAACGAAACAAATATTAAAAGGAAATTGTTCTGAATAAATACTTTAGAAAAATTTTTTTTAGATATTGGATGTATTAAAAAATATATATTTTAAATATTAAATTTTTCGCTATAAAATCTTTATATCGTCATAAGCGATAACACCGGATGTCAAGAGCAAAATCTGGTGTTAAGACAAAATGAGTAATTTTGGTTGCTTCTCATCTTGGGATGCCTCAAAAAAATTTGATACAATTTTTTTTTATATTTTATGTAATATTTTGAAAGATTTTATAGAATAAACATTTTTTGATTGCGGTATTTTTATAGGTTTTGAAGCAAAACGCATGTAACGTTTAGCTTAAAGGGTATACGTGATACAAAAAGGCAGATCATTTTTGGATTCAGATAGTGTTGTGGTGGATCGAGATGCGATTCGAACGTACGCCAAATAGCGAATGGCTTGAATAGCCACACTTTTGTCTTTCTCCTGTGTATTTTGATACACTCTTTTATTCACTTTCTAAAAAAAGTTAAATTTTTCACAGGAACGTGTAAAATATTTTTCAACCAATGAAAATCGCTTTAAACCCAAAATATAGCAAGCCTATGTCAAATTAACAAAACTTATAAAACAGTGACCTGGTCAACAAAATCAGTGTTCTCCAAAGATACTACCCAGCCCACATCGAAAAGGGCTCAAGAATGTACGCTTAACACCTCATCCCAGTGCCTTTGGACAGGGAAGGCGAAAAGAAATGGCCACTTCAAAACTCACGTACAAGCTCCTTAACCTCGCGCACATCTATACACACACTTACAGTACAAGGTAAATCTACGCATACTTACACAATGCCACGTTGTCTAATACTCACGCAGGCCTATGCACACTAACAAATATATAGATAGACACATAATTAGCCCTCGTGTCTGATATTGACTGAACATTTCCCTACCAAAAACACGAGTTGTATAAACTTTACTGAATGAACATTTACTGATTAAGAATGACTTTTATATTCATGTAAACTTATAGTTATATAAATGTATTTTTAATTAATCATGTTTTTCTTGATTTTCCATTCACAAAACTGTTCGGGTTAAGTTAGCACTTGCTAGCTAGTGACCCTAATATTCCTCAAATCTTTATTCCATGTCCATTTTAACATACATGCACGCTCGTATATATCTCCATTTCATTTTCGTTCTCCATTACTTATCCACATTTTATGATTGGTATTAATTGTTGGCGTGTTTGTTGATAAAATCCCAAAGACGCCAGGGACCACACCACAAGTTAAACGGTATTCGCTTAAAGTAAATATTTACTCATCTCCCTACAAGGACAGAGTTACACACTTTTAATGTGGGGAAAGTACAACACCCAACAAGGGACATTATGAATTGAGAGAAAAATAAAAATTGCCTTCTCCACTGAACGATGACAGAACGAATACTACACTGACTATTTATTCGCAAATAAAATTTAGAAAATTAATTTACAAATTAGGCACAAGACCATCAAACGTTGAGGGAGTGATGGGTTGGTGGCTATCTTCTGTCTTACTCTTAACTAGATCCATTGAGACACATTCGGACAACAGTCACGATAATACCACGTTCACCCTACGGGCTACTATACTTAAAATATACTGATAAGTTAAAGATGTTTGTAATATACTAGAAAAATATCCGTACCAGAACGGGTAAAATTAAGTCACTAAACAGAACAGTGTTGCACCACTTTTATGTCAACTTACGAAGATTTAAATGAAATTATAATGATAGTAAACCTTATGTCTAGAATCCTTATTCCCATTTTGATCAAAATACATTACATGCTTTTGATTTTAGAAATTTCCAAAATTAAAGGCTTATGTTTAAAAGATCTTAAGTATTAAAATTCAAAGGGATCTTACTTAATTTGTGTTTAATAAATATGGATAAAATTTAATGTAAATACGAAATATTCGAATTTTCAAATACGAGATTATGGCCATATTATACCAGTAAAAATGAAATTGGGGAAATATTTATTATTTGATTTTAATATCTATTGTTAATATTTCACAAAAATTTTCATAAAGGGCTTTTTATCTGCTTTTTTCCTCTTTTATAAAACTAAATCAAACTTAATATAACCTACATTATCCGCCTACCGCGTAGCAGCTTTGTTCCAAAATTCATAATGATAGGTTAATCATCATCATCATCATCTATTCGTGTTGGTGTCACGGATCCTCCTGACTCTCTCACGCCATCTCGCTTATCCTCTATCACACATTGTAGGTATTTGTAGGTGCATTGTGAGTCTTCTGTTAGTTGTTTGATGTTGGTTCTGTGCGATCTACTCACTTTGGCTAAGATCAAAGTGTAGTATCTGTTCCGATGGATACTACACCCCATAAACTGGTATTGTCTTGGCCTTCGGGGCTTGATTTACGCCGGTCTATAGGTTGGTCCTGTGCAGTTCTAGGAGGTCCACCCTCCAAGGCTTTGCCTCCCCTCTTTGGGGAGGAGTAAGTTTATTGCTTACTGCCTGAGGCGCCTCTACCGGGGAATGCCGACGGGACTGCCCAGGCAATTTTTAATGGCCAGAGTGCTCACTTTCTCGGGCGCTGGCTTTTCAAACCCCACTTTCATGACCCGGGTCACATTTTACTTGTGGGAGTAAGATAAAACTGGCCTTGTGCCTAACCTCCTGGAGAGGAGGTAAATCAATACTCACCGATTCACATCCCTGTTTTGGCATGCACAGAAGAACCTCGGTGATGATTTTATCCTTAGCCCACTAGCAATGTCCTGTAAAATCTAGTTCTTCTCTCTATGATCAGGGCTGAAATCTGAGGGAGTTGTCTATAGAGTTGCTCTCTTGTGAGGTGCCGTCTCCAGACGCTAATAGCAGGTATTAGCATTCTGGTGTATACACTATCAATTTACTTCTCTAATCTTTTGATGAAAGTCCAGGTGCTATTTCCATATACGAGTAAACATACATACATGTACCTAACTTTATATAAATAGAGATGATGATTCTTGTTTTTGTTCTTAACACGTTAGACTGTTCGATCTGGGTCAACAAAAATGGTGTTCCCGCGTATAATTCATGTGTTGTTGTTATAGAAAAGACTCCGAAAAATTAATTAGTTCATAAACTGTTTCTGTTAGAGATTAGGTGTCAGTGTTTTCGTTTGTAATTAATACACATTAATCTTTATATTTAGTTTTTCTCGGCGTAATTTTAGAGTTGTTCTCTTTTACCCGAATATATTACCATTAAGTGTAATTCAATCAATCTGAAAAGTTTATGCTTGGTTAACCTTGGCTAAAGTCTTGGGAAAATATCATTTGGACGCGAGTTTAACCTTGAAGATCAAGAATTTAAAAAGCAAATATATGTCAAATATATATATTTCACTCTATAATAAATACCAATGTGTATTATTAATTTGTATATTTATATATCTCCATTTATATAAAGTTAAGTATGTGTATATGTTTATATATTTGTATGTAAAGGATTCATTCCTAAACTAATAAACTTTGGAATAGAATGAATTTTAGAATATAGCTGGCAAGTGCAATTGTGTACAATGCGGGCTATAATTAGTTTAATTTAGTTTTTTTCGGGTGGAGACAAAGAAGGGAACGGAAGTCCTTCGTAAAAATTCAGATACTTTCGATTTTTATGAAATTTTAACAATAAGTATTAGACATCAATTAATAAATATTCGCCAAATTTCAGCTTCTATGGAGTATTTTAAAGATTTTAGGGGGCATAATATAAACACAACCTCATTTAATAATTCAAATATTTCAGATTTGCATTAGATTTGATCCATAGTCATGATGCATTAATGAATCAAGATTCTATGAATTTCAATTTAATCTTAAGACCTCTTAAGCTTAAGCCTTAAATTTTAGACATTTTTCCGAATCAAAATTATATAACCGAGTTTTATTAAAATTGGAATAAGAGTTCTAGACATAGGGTTTAGTAGTATTATATATTGATTTCAATCTACAAAAGGGGTCATAAAACTGGTGCAAAACTGTTGCGTTCGGGAATTAATTTACCATGTACTGGGACGGGTTTTCTACTATATATGTGTGTACTTCCATTCCATCATCCGAAAATTAGCGAATAAAACAATGTCTTTTTTCTAGCCTTTTGAATCAACCATTTCAAGTAGAAAAAGGGGCGGCGAGAAAGCAAATATCAAGTCAAACAACAACCTCAGACTTATCCCACCACCTGAACAAAAATTCGGAAAGAAATCCACCATCTATAATAAAAAGTCAAAGCTGGGTGTCTTTTTTAATTATTATTTAGATCCTCAGAAATAAAAATTTATATATGAAAATTTAATTAATGGTTTTATGATTTTATATCAATATGTTAGTAATATATCTAGATAAATAGCGAAGCATTATTTTTTCTGTCATATTTTATAGAAGTTGTACACTAGTAATAATAATTAATTACTAATATATATATATATATATATATATATAGAGAGAGAGAGAGAGAGATAAGTGGATTAACAATTTCAAGCTCTGACCGTAACGGGTTGCATTTCCGTTGTAACTACAATGCATTTGGCAATGTTTAATCTAACTCTACTCACCTGCTTATAGGTGGATGAAATAGCAGGGTATTGATTTACTCCTCTCCAGGAGTTAGGCACAAGGCCAGTTTTTATCTTACTCCCACAAGTAAGATGTGACCCAAGGTCGGGTCGGGAAAGTGGGGTTTAAAAATTGCCTGGGCAGCCTCGTCGGCATTCCCCGGTAGGGGCGCTTCAGGCAGTAAGCAATAAACTTACTCCTCCCCAAAGAGGGGAGGCAAAGCCTGGGAGGGTGGACCTCCTAGAACTGCACAGGACAGACCCATAGACCGGCGTAAATCAAGCCCCAAAGGCCAAGACAATACCAGTCTATGGGGTGCAGTATCCATCGGAATAGATACTACACTTTGATCTTAGCCAAAAGGCCAAGAAGAATAACCATGAAAAGGGTAAATTCTGACCCTTTTTGACACGTCTTCGTAAAGTAACAATTTTTAATGCTGCACAACATGTACACGAGGCGAAGCCGAATTTAGGATCTCTATTCCGATCCCAATATTCTCGACCGCCATCCTGGTTAGTGTTTCAGATAAACAAAAAACATGCTTTTGTCCTAATAATCACTAAATGCATTCCATAGCAATCGTCAATCATTATTAGTCGTATCACGAGTGATTATTTTTATCGTCAATTAAGCGTTAAAATGGCGGTCGTATAAACTCCTGTATGAAATGCGAGAAAATTCGAAAATTTTATATAAACAATTGTCTTTATTTAAAACTTGGAAAATTGTCAGCACAACAAAACTGCATAAAATAAAATTTGAATCATTTTTTTTTTTTTTAGCAGAATTGTAATGTTAAGAACAACCGGTACTTGTAATTAATGAGTATCTAAAGGGGGTTTCAATACAAAGTCTTACGGAGTTAATCCCTAATATTAACGGGTAATCCAGAATCAGTCTCGAAAATGGCCGAAGCAGTTCACGATTTGAAAGCTGCGAAAAGAAAAGTAAAGAGGTAGACGACACTAAGCATGCGAAAGGTTTAAAAAAAAAGTCACTCTTAAAAAATAAAGTTAAAAAAAAACTTCCTAAAAAAGTGCCTTTCAAATCGTAAAATATTTCGACCATTTCCGGGACTGACTCAGTCAATACTCGAGACTGACTCCGTAAGTACTGAAATCCCTTGGACACCCATTCATTTCAAGTACCTAAGCGCCCTGAAAATATTAAACTTGATATGACTCCACTTACATCCTGTCCCGGATTGAATCTAAAACAAACACCTCTTATAAGCGTACCTTGAGTACTATCTGAATGAGGCGGCTTGGATAGTAAGCTTAAATGGGTCCCTTGTTACTGACTAAAAAAGAAGAAGCGTTTGCCCTAAATTTAGACTATTCTTAAACAATACACGAGCCAATTGTCTGCAGCTGAACTTCGAGACAGCCGTGAAACGACGGGTAGGCAGCAGATGAACACGCACATGTTGTACACGCGTACAGCTAGCACATATTGTTACTTATATGGCTGTTAATGCCTTTTGAGGATAATTGAACAAATGGCGGAGGAATTGTTTACAAAAGGCGTACCTAGTCGAGTTTCTACTTTTTGTTGAAGGTGGTTAAAACAATTACAGCCTAACTGTAATGGATGTCTCCAAAATCGGTGACGAAAAACAACTACGTATTTTTTTTTGTTTTGTTTAAGCTGAATGAAAAAAAAGAAAACTTTTTAAGGTTTAAAGTAAAAAAACAAACATGATTGAATACATAAAGAAGAAGAGTAACATTTTTTTTAAAATCAGGTTAGAAAATGATGCAATGTTTGTTCGTTTGCAATTTTACGGTACTTGTAAGGAATGAGCACCCAGAGGATTTCAGTTCTTATAGAGTCAGTTGCGAGTATTGACGGAGAATCTCGAGTCAGTCCCGGAAATTATCGAAGCAGTTTACGATTTGAAAGCCGCGAAAAGGGTGTCAAAAGGCAGACGACACCAAGCATGCGAAGAGTTAAGTTAGGATAAATAAAATTACCCTCCTCAAAAATAAAAAATAAAATAAATAAATCACGTTGAAAAAAATTCCTCACAAAAAGAAAAATAGACAAGGTTTCTTTCTAATTATAAACTGGTTAGGAAATTTCCGAGACTGATTCGAGATTTTTCGTCAATACTTGGAACTGAAATATTATAGTTGTCATTCATGACAAGTACTAATTTTACTTACCGAAATTCGAGAATTGAAAAATACAGTCGTGCTAAATCCACCTTTAGAATGACGAATATCAGACGGACGATAACAATCTTGTTTCCTTTTTCTTCTTTTTTTTTGTTTGTTGTAAAACCACTTTAAATTTCAATGTCAGTTTCTCCGTTTTAGGTTATATAAAATGGGAAACGTTTAAAAAGAAAATAGACATCTTGTTCATAAAATAAAATACTTTTTCCTATGAATACAAAGGATCCCAGAGCAATGATGATCAACTTCTGTTTAGTTAAACAACGATGCTTTCCTTTCTTTCTTTTTTCTATTATTTTTTTCTTTGTAAAAAAAAAAAACAGATTGAGAAGTTAAAGACAAACGGGCACTGGCTGCTCCCTTATTTTAAGTCTGTCTATTAATAATATAAAAAATTAATAACATAAAAAGCCGGTCTACAAAGGCTGGATTCTGTTGAGATTTACGTGAATAACACGGATCTAATTTGGAAGGGTTGTTCAAACAGAAACATGCATGTGCGTGTTTTCGTGAGCGTGTGATGTGAAGCGAATGACTATTTTAGCGTAGACATGTGTCGCACAAACCTATTTAGGTGTAGTCAGATAATTGAAATAAGTGTGACTGGGTTGGTGCGTCCGTAAAGCGATTTGCAAAGTACTTGTGTGCGTATGTATCTGGCGTAGACGGAGAGGTTGGCATCCTAGGCAAAAAAAAAAGAGGGATACTGCCGTACGAGAAATAGAGATAGAGACAGACACGGAGAGGGGGGAAGGGGTGAAGCAAACGTGCAAATAGAATTTCGTTAAAAAGAAATTTAAAATAAAAAGAAATAAAACCATGAAAAGAAAGACGAGAAGACATAGAAGTTGATGGAGATCATTGAATGAAAAAAGGGAGAAGAAGAAAAAAAAAACGAGATGAACTTTTTCTTAGATGTACAAGCTGCAGAGAAATAAAACAGAATCGGCAAAGTGGAAGGGGGGAGGCAAACAGAAAATAAATTCCACGTGATAAAATTAAGATTTTGATTTAATACTAAAACTTAAATCAAAATAGCAATACATATTTAGGGAGAGGGGGGAAGTAACATCTGACGTTGGATTTTTGGCTAAGAACAAAGTAACGACACTACCACCTCCACCAACTCTATCCCCTGTTTTCTTTTTTTTATCTCACTTAGATCCCATTCCCATGTAGAGATTGACATAGTTATTTTCAGTTCTGAACAAACCGGAAAACAGTAGGCGGTCTATTATTTAGAAAGGGTTAGGAAGGGCCTTATTAACATATCACTTTTGATGACCTTGTGTCTAATTTGTTTTAAATGTATTTTTAAAATTATTTTCTGCAAATAAATAATACAAAGTGTAGTATCTGTTCTCATGCTACACATAGGTTATTCTGTCCTCGGTCAGTTAAGGAGAAGTTCTTTTTAGATTGAAACCATTTTTATTTTTGTTCCAATCCAGATTGCCACCTTTTGGGAAGCTGGATTTTCCCCACATTTAAAGACGACATTGTGTCTAACTTTGCCCTCGTGGGGAGGCAAGTCAATAGAAACATCTGATGCTGGTCTCTTAGACTCTAGGAATCCGGTGTAATCTCGAAACATGTGGGATAAATTGTACCTTTAAGAATTGTATACCTGCTGTTATATTACTTTAAGTGATAACATTGAGCACTTTACAACATCACATTGAAGCAAATAGTATTTCATTAGTTGTCAGAACGCAATTGGCCTATTCTCATCGTGACCTTAAAATGAATATAAACTGACCCCTGAATGTGTTTTCAATGATTAGACTTCAGCTCTAGTATCATTCGGCTCTCTAGTTTCCATATTATGCACTTTTAATTATCATACAATCTAGGATTCAGCTTTTTAGGTTTTTATTTTCACTTTATTTTTTTAGGTTTTTATGTTCACTTTATATATATTTTCTTCTCATTGCTGTGTCGCAGGGTGCAGTGGCTAAAATGTCGGATCTTAACACTCGATGGTGACTAAAATCCGAGTTTTTAATTATGCGATCAGCGGGTCAGCTTGTATACAGTCACACTGATGAGTGTTAATGCAGATGAAACAAGCTAGCCTATAGATATTACTATGAATTAAAAATAATGGTTATATTTGCTCTCTTAAGGAGCGAGAACTGATGAAAACGTAAGTCCTCCTAGAGTGTTCACTTTAAGGGGGAAAATTGACATTATATATATATATATTAGGGGAGGTCGATTTTGAAACTGTAAATTATCGCACTCGAAGAAAGTTGCCAAATAATGTCAAAAGTTACCACAAGAAATATTTTTCTTCAAAATTTTGTATTTATTTGAGCATTGCAACTTTAAGATCAAATAAATCGAGATTTTTTCTCACTGCCGAGATTTCACCGGCAGATGTGTCGCCTTAAATTAAACCCGGGTTTTAACAAAAAAAAGTAATATATTACTTAATAATAAATATTTTAAAGTTTATTATTATTTTTCTTAAGAAATTAAATGTACATATTCAAATTAAAAAGGAATAAAACACTATGATATTTAATGTTATATATAAATAATTATTTGTTTACATAGGCGTTTTATTTATTGGATATTTTTTATGGTATTCACCGGTTGAAAATTCATCGGGCGAATTTGACTTCCCGTGTTGATTGTCTGTTTAATTATCACACATATATATTGAATTGTCGAGCGCTGGCTTATCTAATCCCACTTTCCCGACCTTTTGTCACACCTTACCTTGTGGGAGTTAGATAAATAAAAACTTGTTCAGCCAGGGGGTTTTACCCCACCAAATAAACCGGTATCGTCCGGGCCTTTGGGTCTGGATTCACGCCCGTCTATTGGGGCTTGTCCGTCCTGTGCAGTTCTAGGAGGTGCATCTCCCAGGTTTTGCCTTCCCTCTTTGGGGAGGAGTAAGTTTATTGCTTACTGTCTGAGGCGGCCCTACCGGGGAATGCCGACGAAGCTGCCCAGGCAATTTTTAAATGGCCAGAGTGCTCACCTCTCGAGCACTGGCTTTCTCATCCCACTTTCCTGACCTTTTGTCAATCTTACCTTGTTGGGGGTAGATAAATAAAACTATTTCAGCCAGGAGTTTTTACCCCACCTAAAATATATGTATTGGAGTTGATGGGAGAATGGATAAGGACACATTGATGTATAAGGAAATTGTGGATGAAAATAGACAGAGAATTATGAAAAAAACTAAGGGACCAGAACACCATTTAACTTTTACAAAAGAAACACCATGTGAAAGTAAATATCTGACACATAGAGTTCTTCCGAATAGTGGTGCAACAGGTGCTGTTCATGCAGATCAAGTGGTGGATGTTTTGCATGAATTCCACAGTGAGAACAGTATCAAGGCTATACTTGTTGACAACACTAATACCAACACAAGTTGCGATGGTGGAATGGTTGCAATTTTAGAAAAAAGACTTTTTAAAACTCTTCACACAATTGGTTGCTCTTTGCATCATAATGAACTACCTTTCAGAGCCCTTTTTAAAAACATAGATGGTTGCGCAAAGGGCCCTACAACATTCAGTAGCCCTCTGGGGAAATTATGCTCAAATGATTGATATGATTTACCCCAAATATCATTTTCCACTATTAGCAATCCTCTAGAGTCAATTTTTAAAATTGATGAAATACATGATCTTAGTTCTGACCAAAGACTCCTTTATGAATACACAGTAGGTATTTCTAGAGGTAAGGTTGACTCTAGATATGCCTCCTGGAAAATTGGTCCTTTAAACCAAGCAAGATGGTTAACTTTGGCCATCAGGCTTATGTGTTTATGGACTCGTGGTGCATACCCACAAAGGCACACAACAAAACTACACTATGTAGTAAATTTTATTGTAAATGTGTATGCCACTTTTTGGTTTGAAATTAAAAGAAATAGTAAATTCCACAATCAGTAAGTGCACATTTTTAATATGACCCAGAGGATTAAGGAGAAGCCTCAGGAAATCCAAGATATCACATTTAGAAATATACAAGGTAATACATTTTGTTTACTGCCTGAAAACTTTCTATATTCCATGGTTAAATCTGAGGAGATTGAAGTAAGAGAAGAAGCTTTAAAAAGAATTTTGGCCATTAGGTAAGTAATATTTATTCATATATCTCTGACTCAATTATTTATTCCAATTTATAGAATGATTTTTAAAGATTTTATCTAATTTCACCATAATTATTAAAGCAGTACAGATTGGAATTTTTTAATAATTCAATTAATTAATTTGTTCTTTCAGGAGTGAGGAGTCAACCAGAAAAAGATTAAAAAGAATACTACCTATTAATTTTAATGCCACACATTGGACACAATTAATAGATTTAAAATTATGCGGCATTTTTGAACCACCAATGACGGAAGATTTTACTGAATCTGAACTTCGAGAATCGTTGATGAATGGAACCAAGCTTGACTTGCCAGATTTGCCCTCACATTCTCAGGGTGTGGAACGGGCAGTTAAGTTAATAACAGAAGCTTCACAAACTGTATATGGTTTTGAAGCAAGGCATCAACACATTACAGCCAAAGTTTTGAGTCAGAAATTAAGACCAGCATTTTTGTCTAAGGGGTCTTATATGGAGCAATTTGACTCTCTATATTAAGCTTCATTAAAATAGTGTTAGGTTTTTCCTTATTTCTTTGCTTGTTATATTTTCACTAATAACAGAAAAAATCATTTTTTTAGGTATTCAAATATTACTGTTTAATTCATAACGTTAAAAAGTAAGTTTACAAAAGCAGATACTGAAAATGAGGGGGGGGGGCAAATTTTCAATTTGAAGATTTCTTTAATTCATATCATTTTTATAAAATAAAAGGACATTCCCTGCTTTTAAATGCTAAAATTATTTGGTTTTCACACCAATATTCAAGCAAATCTTGCAAAAACGAGGAATTTTCAGTATATTCTTGTCTACGATCTTTGATACCAAACGCTCAAAAAACCGCTGAAGTTTTTGATCTAATTTTTTGCATGAGTATTTAATAGGTCTATATACAACTTTCGGAACGTGCCTTTTTTTAATATTTTAAAAAAAGTGTAAAATCGACCTACCCTAATATATATATACACACATATATATATATATATATATATATATATATATATATATATATATATATATATATATATATATATATGTATATATACAGACAGAGAGAGAGAGACAGAGAGACAGAGAGAGAGAGAGAGAGAGAGAGCCCTCGACACGTGTGTTGTCGTCTGTACGTCTAGAACTAGCGTGATGGAACACACTGATGAAAGAAAATTATGATTCCGCTAAGCATGAAGGCAATGCTCTTCCGTAAAAATAATTGAGTATCTTCAGTTATCAGTATAGTAAACAATATATAATTAAATAAATAACATAATTTATGATGCGATACAATTGTTACCAATCCAACTAGGAGGTTTGTAGCTTAGTTATTAGAGCGCCGGAGTCGATCATTGGGCTTCCGGTTTCGAATCTCGTAAGTTATATATATATATATATATATATATATATATATATATATATATATATATATATATATATATATATTTTCTCTTATTCATGTTTGGTTAAACAGTTGCGAGAGTTTCTGTTTATTCGTTTTTTCGATTCGTCGCACGATCGATTTGGTATTGTCGTCCATGTTGTATAAAAAATCGCCATATTTTCGCGAATTGCCACACCTATACATAAACTAGCCAAAACACTTAATAGATTAATTACACCATATCTGCTCCCAGCTATAGAGTGAAATCATCAGAACAGTTACTAGATATTCTCCACTCGGTACAACCCAATAACGAACCCCTAACTTCTTTAGACGTAGAAAACCTGTTTACAAATGTCCCAATACATGAAACCATCAACATAATTATTAACAGCATTTATAATAATCCAATATGCACTTAAAATAAACCCTAACATATTACGCAAACTATTGATTTCTTGTACCACAGAAGTGCCCTTCTACGGCCCTAATGGTAACTTATACATCCAGGTAGATGGCGTATCAATGGGATCAGCTCTTGGCCCATTGTTTGCCGAATACTATATGTCTAATCTGGAAATTAAAACCTTTAACATTATCCCTAAACCCTCCATATATGTTCGATACGTAGACGACATTCTCTTACTTACAGAAAACTTATCTAATTTAACTCTAATCAAAAACACACTAAAAATAATTCAACATTAATTTTTACACAAGAAATTAATATTAATAATAAAATTCCCTTCCTAGATATAGAAATAGAAACCTCTGCAGTTAAATTTATTACCTATCCGTATAAAAAACCTACGAGCAAAGGTTCAAACCTACTCAATTGCAATAGTGAATGCCCTAATAGATACAAAATAGCTGTAATAAAAAATCTTATTTATCGAGCCAAAAGAAATTCCTCTACAAATAAAATATTTTATAAAGCACTTGCCGATATTAAACAGACATTAATTAACAATAACTTTCCTAACTATATAGTTGATCAACAAATAAAACACTCTCTAACCGCCATAAATAAAATCTCTAACAACAACAATATTAATAATAATAACATTAACTCGTTTTATTGTAACCAAATGAACCCCAACTATAAAGTCGATGAAAAAATAATTAAAAATATTATATATAAACATATATCCCCCGTAGATAATAACATTTAAATGGATTTATTATTTATTACAAGAAATCTAAAACCACAAATTTATTAATAAAAAATAACCCGGCCGACAATAGCTTACTAAAAACTAGTAATGCCATATACGTGTTTAAATGCCCTATCAGAGAATGTGTCTCTGCAAACAACATGTATATCGGCATGACTAGAACTAGCATATCACGCCGACTAACTTGCCATCTCACCTCCCCTCAAAGTTCCATCTACCAACACTTGATTGCACATAACATCCCCAAAAATGCATTCAGGAATATTTTAACCAAGAACACAGTCATTCTTGGGATCTCATATGGAAGCGTTGTTTAGTCAAGTAAATAAACCTAGTATCAACCATGCTCGTTATGAGGGGGGGGGCGAAGGTATGTTGAAGTGTTGTTTACGTGGTATTGAAATTTTTTTTTTAAAACGTATTCTTACTAAATTCACCAATCTTTTATTTTGCATACTCATTCATCCGCCTGAAGATGACCGACGTCGGTCGAAAACGTTCGCGAAAATATGGCGATTTTTTATACAACATGGACGACAATACCAAATCGGTCGTGCGACGAATCGAAAAAACGAATAAAAAAATAAATAAACAGAAGCTGTCGCTACTGTTTAACCAAACATGCATAAGAGAAGGAATGCTGCCTAATTACACAAATTTCAATATATATATATATATATATATATATATATATATATATATATACCTCAGCCCGACAGAAAAAGCAAGGCTAGCGTCGGACTGATTTCCGAGGACGTATCTTCGATTTCTATGAACAACACATACTCAAGCTGTGCCAGGTAAAATGTATACTTAAATATTTGCAATAAATAAATGGTAATAGATATTCTGTTTTTTTATATACAACATTATAATAGATTTAATAGTATATAAAGCGTAAAATTAAAAATAAATGTCGCCTCATCAGCTTCATATATTTGTCTGTTCGCGTAAATAAAAATATCGTATTTGCCGAGATACTTATACGTAATACAGATAAAGAAACCTCAAAAAAGCAATCATATTTTGAATCTCGTTCTTACCGACAATATTTCAACATTATACATTAACTCTCTGAGAGTTGTATATTTTTCGTAGAAAAATTATATTTTTACACCTATTTTTAAAATGACTCTGTAAACTTAGCCTTTCATTGTATGGCAAAACAATATGTGTAGCATATTAGTAGGACTATCAAAATAAATTGTAAAATTTGCCTTATTTTCATATTGAATTTATAATGAGGTTGACCATCCGTTCATGGAAAATTGTCATTTTCTCATGCACACATATTAGTCAATTGTTGAATTTGATATGTATGTTTGTGCTGTTGTGTCTTATATTGTAAATAAAACTAATACGCATGTAGTATCGTCTGCTATTAGAATGGTGTAGACTGTGTCACAATTTTGCGACAGCCGCGCTAATTTATATTTTACTAGCAAGGCTATATGGCGTTGCCCGGAGTAAAAGTGTAACATATTTCTATTAAAACTGTTATCTATTTACCACTCTTTAATCGATATCTCTATCATCCTCAGGTCTCTAAAGCAAATGAACAAAAAAGCTGGAGAAAGATGATTATTTTTTAAAAGACGGCGGGTAAGCTAAAGCTTTTTGTTCATTTGCTTTTGACACCTGAAGATGATTCGATGAAGAACCAAAAACGTTCGTCAAGCCTATGAGACATTTATTAATTCTTTTTATTGTAATACAAAAAAGACCATCAGAATTTTGTTTTTAATAAAAAAGTATAATTAAACAGATTAATTCTGTTATTTTTAACAACGTTTGCATATATATATATATGGGGTAAGGTACACGATAATTCATGAAAAAAAATGTTGTGGTGGACAAAATGTGTAAAAAATGACAAACGGAAAACAAGTTAAAGTGCAGGAGAAAATCAAAAACAAGAGATTTTGACCGGTTTCGTTCTGTTGGAGAACGTCTTCAGAAATGAAGACATGGAAATAATTTTATTTTGAAGGCACATACATGGGATGAGGGAAGGATGATCTGATTGGACCATGTGAGAAGACATTAGGTGATGTTAAAATGATTACGAGTGGGTGAAACATTCTTCTAGGTTTCTTATTCTTCTGTTTATGTTTGTATTTATTTTCTTTCTCTTTTTTACATTCACACTTAATGAGCTAGTATGGAGAAGGCGGTGGGGGAGGGGGAAAGGCGACAAGAGGTAAGATAGACAGAGGAGCTGACTAGGGTAAACAAATATAAATATGTTTTTGTTTTTCTCCTGCACTTTAACTTGTTTTCCGTTTGTCATTTTTCACACACACACACACACACACACACACACACACACATATATATATATATATATATATATATATATATGTAAATACATATATCTATATATCTATAATAAGATGTAGTTTGCTAGAGGCATTGCGTGTACTATGTATATAGAGGTGTATTAGAAGGCACGAAATGGAAATATGCTGGTGTTGAGAAGGAAGACACACCTACGTAGGGATTTTTAATAGTAAATGTTTATTAGTCAAAACTTCTACACAGTGGTCTAATATGTGTGACTGTGTTCCATGATATATTTTAGGAAATACCTGTTTATCAAATGGTAGGTGTTTCAAATACCCTGAAATCCGTGTCGATAGGTAATGTTGTTTTATGTTAATAATACCGCAGTAAATGTCAATATGACCTGCAGCAAATGGAATAAAATTAAATTAAAATTTATTTAGTTTATTTAAATCATGAAATGTTTTTTCTTACAATTATTTTCACTAGCGCCCATTAAAATATCACACACAGAAGTTATTCAAGAAAAAAACATAAAATTAAAGTATTATTTTTAAAAAACATATATCCAGTAAGTATATAAAATATAACATCCTATTAAGCAACTATATATAACTCAATGAGTAAGTTCAAATATTATATAAGTAATTAAAATACATAAGAAACAGAAAATAAATTTAAAAATATTTCTAATATTTAAATTACAGAATGAATCGAGAAGAAAAAGGTAAATAAAATAAAATAAAAATATTAATAAAAAAAATCAAATAGAATTTTTACACAAAACAAATTAGCGTGGAAGTTCAAATTAAAAAAAATGTAATAATTAAAGGACAAAAAGTCGATAATAGAGAATATACAAAATATACAAAGAAATAAAAATACAATGTAAGAACATAATTATAATAAGAAGAAATAAATATACCAGAATAAGAAAAATGCGTAAGATGAGTTTAAGAATAAGACTATGAAGAAAAATGCCAAAGAAGAAAAGAATTCAAAGTAGAAAACAAATGAATTAAATAAAATTAAGAGAAATAGAAGAAAAATAATCATATATATATATATATATATATATATATATATATATATATATATATATATATATATATATATATATATATACTATCCAGAAGATATGACGCTGCGCGAAAGTAAATGAGAATCAGTACTATATACATTTTCACTATGCTCATAACACCATATTACTTTCCTTGTTTTACTGTCCCAACCTCTTCCCTTTTCGCCCCCTAAAATAGTCAGAAGTTGACATGGAAAACTCTCTGAGTTAGTGTCTTATACATATGGTTTTAATTTAATTAAAATCGAATATACATATTTGAAGTTTTAAGGGAGTTCTGTTCACATGAGTCACTTAGAGGTAGGGACGCGTAGATATTCGGTACATAGAGAGTAACGTTTAGATTCGGGACCACTTCTATTGTCTACACTCGGGAATTTTATACATATGATATAAATTACATCAACATAGAATATATTTAAAGTTTTAATCGAGGCTAGGTTTCAATAGATATCTTGGGTTAGGAAAGCATTTAGAGATTCGGGACCACTTCCATTGTCTTCCCCAGATTATTTTATACATATGATTTAAATTTCATGAAAATAGAATATATATGAAGTTTTAAGGAGCGGGGGCATGTCTTCATAACCGTAGAAGATCATCATACGACCACACTTTAGGAAATATGTCTATTTCTATCGTTAGTATATATTTTTTAATTTGTATTATTCCCGTTGCCCTAAACTTAAAAAAATGAACATTGCAGCTTAGTTTTAACAGATGCTGCTGTCATGTAGTTATTTTTACAATTAATTCCCAAGCTTATAATGGCATTTTGATTTACTTTTTCAAATATCACTGATTAATAGACATATTGATTTTCAGATGATGGTAAATGAAACATATTTCTGAAAGGTTTATAAATGTCTAAAAATATTAGCATTGTTTAATACTATATATAACTGATTATTAGACGTTCTCTTTTCTGAAAAAAAAACAATTCTTAGAAGTGTATAAATATACGAAAAGTGTTGCCATTATTTAATGTCATTTTAAAATTTATATAAGTGACTTACCTAATCCTAATATACAGCGCCATGAATGGGAAGATTAATCTAACAGTTGATTTCTTCAACCCGACACAATACAGAAGATTGCATACTCATCAGCTTAACAGCCGAAAAGCCATTTACTCTGTCCGTATCGATGCTCCATGGAACAGACCTCCTCCCCAGGATGTACTCCAGTATCCTACCACAAACGCATTCAAGAAATCCTTGGACACTTCTTTTGAGGATTATATACTTGTACATAACTTTTTTATTTCAACAAGTTTCATGTTCCCGCTTTTGTTGCAAATACGGTTTCATTTAATTTGATAATTGGACAAATTATTCTCTTTATGAAGATCCATAACGGCCATTTCTCAGCAGAAAAAGCGTTGCCAAATAAAGGTTTCCAGGAAACAGCAAGAAATACGCGCAAAGTAAAGAAAAATGTTAATATATAGATACAAATTCCAGAAGTACAAACAAAACAGAATAGTTGCGAATAATAAACTGATGCAAAGATTCTCATTTTCACTTCAAGTTTTTGAAACAGTTTAGTTTTTGATACCAGTTTGAAGCCTAAGGTTTAAGTAACAATTCTGATCCGAATCGACAAAGATCACATGGATTCTTCATACATTCCCGCCATTTACCAAGATGGCCGCCATCAAAATCTAATAGTGTCAATATGTCGGAAACTAATCAATCTAGAAACATGACTTTGGTGTTTATATCCAGGTTTTCATGGTCCAGAAATCAGATAAAATCATTTCTCACTACATAAGAGTATTTATTTGTCCTGAAATTGTAAAATTCAAGATGGCCGCTACCAAAATCTTATATCGGCTATACTTCCAAACCCACTAAACCTTCAGTCATGCTGTTGGTGTCCATGCCTAACATATTAAGGGAAGAAACTTGAAAAAAGTGCAACCAAACCCAGTATAAACTAAACACTACTGAAGCAATGTATGAGGAAAACGACAAGAAAAGCCACGGTTTTTTATCAGCGAAGAAATCACTGGTAACGGTTGATTAGAGAATACCAAGTGAGTTACAGTGGAAATGAGTTTGAAGAGAGTGTACTGAAAATATTGAGAGACTTTCTGTTACTCAGGCTCCTGGGAAAGCCATCGGTTTTTATCTGCGATATATCATTGTTAACTACCAGTGTTAGAACTCCAAGTGGGTTATAATAACAACTAGCATGCTTTGCCAGCTCGCTATCATCTCGCAATGTAATTCCTATTCATTACTTAAAATCATTGCAACAAAACTAACCGATAAGAAGAAGACAAAATGTTCTCTTTATCTAAAAGGAAAGAAGACAAAACTAATTGATGAAAAGACAAAACTAATTGATACGAAGACAAAAATAATCAATAAGTAAAAGAAGACACAATTTTATCTCTTTCTTTCTAAGACAAATCTTATTGATAACAAGACAAAATTGACCGAAAAGACAAAACTAATCAATAAGAAAAATAAGGCAAATATGTCTCTTTCTTTTTTTCGGTCTGTTTTAATAGTATTAATAAGGGAATATAGTTGTGTCTAAATTAAAAATGAAATAAATTATTTCCTTTATTTGCTATTATTATAAGATATTATTCCGATAAAGCCTCTCCTTCTTTACTCATAATATTTAAATCTGCATACGTTATTATTCTTTCTTTTATTTTTATTATTATCAGTTCTTATTAAGATTAAGCCTCTCCTTCTTTACTCATAATATTTAAATCTGCATACGTGATTATTGAAGCGAGCCGGACACACATACGTTCAATTTTATAGATGATCATATTTCAGGAAATGTGTCTATTTTCTTTGTTCAGTGTGTTTAATTATTTGTATTATTAATGCAGTTAAAAAGTGCGAATTTTGTTTGCCGAGTACTGAAGCCACTACGACTTTTCTTCTAGGCGTAAACTCCTCTGATTTATTTTCTGTTTCCATGCAACAGTCGACGAACAAACATGTCTACAGACGCCTCCGCGTGTCGCTAAAATAGCGCATAGCAAATAACCAAAAATCAAAGTTGCTATCGAAAGCGTTAAGTAACACGAAATGCGAATGGTTAAATGGATATATATATATATATATATATATATATATATATAAAGTAAGGAAATTAACATCTTTGAAGCACGGATTAGAATGTATTAAAGTGAAATATTTTGAAAATCAACAATCGTGCAATTTTAAATGAAAAATTCATTTATTTAATTTTTTGTGCAAGCTTTCGTTGTAGAACAACCTTGTCAGGCGAGACTGTCTTATAGTTGTTTTTTCTTCTTTTCTTCCCCCTCATTTTGATGGTATTAACCCCGAGGGGTCGAATCACAACACGAGCAGAAAGAGACGTCAAGTTCTTAAGACGTTAGGATTAAGTGTAGTCCTTGCGATGTTACGCCCAGATTGGCGCTTTTTTATAAGTAAGGAAATCAACATCTTTGAAGCACGGATTAGAATGTATTGAAGAGAAATATTTTGATTTTCAAAATATTTAACTTTAATACATTCTATCTATCTGCTCTGTAGACTTTTCACAATAGGTTTTACCTTTCCTAAAAGTTCGCTTCTAGTTCTCTACGTTACATATATATATATATATATATATATATATATATATATATATATATATATATATATATATATATATGGATTATTATATATATATATATATATATATATATATATATATATATATATATATATATATATATATATTTTTATATATGTATATATACTGACCAGTAATAAATGGGTGACCATTTGGGAATACCAGATGCTGTATGTGCTCTCTGCTTATCTCGGCATTGTTTCCAGTCGTCTTGTATTACTACTTGCCATTGGAATCAAACAATGCCGACTCAGGAGAGCGGTTGTTGGGGATTGCGCAACCCTTGCAATTACAAATTCACGGTAGGGCACTCATACGCTGAAATCGACGGGAGAGTCCATCATATATATATATATATATATATATATATATATATATATATATATATATATATATATATATATGAACAAAATGGACAGAATAATCTCTAAGGCCCGTTCAACGATCATCTCGTCAGGAGGAAATCGATAATTTTAAATAAATGAGAAATATTATTGACAAAAGTTTAAAGCACAAAGAGGAAATTAGATGTGTCGGGGAATTGATGGCAGCGATTAAAATAAATGTAATTCAATATTCGTTTTAAAACGATTAGAAGGGCAAGGAAATTAAGGGGTTGTCAAGGTTTCTCAAATAGATTTAATGTTTTGATAAATTCCTTCTTATGAAAAGGCATTAGAGTTTATTCCGTCCATTTTGTTCAAATGTATTTATAAATCTCGTATCTCTACTTGACACATATGTAACGTTTATTTCTCATCTGGTCTGTAGCCATTTACGGTAACCTCATTGATTAGCGCGTTTGGAATCGGAGTTAATTGCCACTTTCTTTTCGGTGATTCCGCAAGGATGAAACGTATACGTATGTAGATAATATTTAAATATTTATTATTTAAATAATTATGTTTAGCCCCTTCTTAGCTGGGCCTTTTAATGAGTAAATAAAAGAATCCGTAAATAGCTATAATGCATGTTCCTTTCTGTTGAACACTGTTATGACGGCTGACTATAGCTGTCCGCCTTCTTGACACATATATAGAATTTATTCTTCCTCTGGTCTGTAGCTATTTACGGTAATCTTAGTGATTACCGCGCTCGGAATCGGAGTTAATTGTGACACTTGTTCCAGGGTTCGAATCGTGCGACTGGCTTGATGATTCCGCAAGCATGAAACGTATACGTATGCAGATATTATTTAAATATTTATTGTTAAAATAATTGTATATATATATATATATATATATATATATATATATATATATATACCTTATTTTATATTATAGAAAACAAATAAATATACACAGTTTTAAAAAAATATCTTTACTATCTCATAAGAATGTCTGTGTATGAGAGAGAAAGTATGTGTGTTTGTTTATTTTTATTTATGTATGCGCACACGTGAGTATGTGGAAATATATATTCGATTAATACGTTGCAGATAGCTGTTCTGAATTGGAGGAACTCCGATTAAAATTAAGGTACAATTAGACCCCCCCCCCACACATACACACACACAAAAAAAAAATATTAGCTGAAATTGAAAGAACATCTGCTCACCTTGCATTCCTGTCGGGTCTTTGGAAGAAATGGTTCGTTTCAAAACTATTCAAATTACACACGAGAAGAAAAAAAATCCAAAATCATGCCACCCACGTAAACTGTTCTCCTTCATTGACACACGGGGTAGAAATTTGATAAAACCTGGATGTTTTATGGGATCATTTACCCGCTTAACACGTGCTTAGATGCCGCTTTCCCATGAGCATGTTTCTGATAGAGGCTGCTTTAATACTGAACATGTTTTGCTTGTAGGTAGTTTCCCTCCTTTCCCATGAAGATGTTACACAAGGTCGGGAGGCGGGGATTGAAAAGCCAGCGCACAATAGGCTTGTGCACTCTGCCCCACAAAAGCGCCCGAACAACCAGCGGGCAGTCCCCTGTAGGGATGCATTATGCGTTTAGCAATAAACAAACCACTTCTCAACGGAGAGGAAAACTTGGGGTGATAGATCTTCAAGAACTGCACAGAATCAAACTTCAGACCGACAGAAACAAGGCTATCAACTCAGAAATGGAACAGACTTATTGTCGAAGACGTACTTCCGACTGGTATGAACAACACAAACCTAGTTGGCAAGCTTCCTTTGTTAACTTAAATAGTTGATGTTTATCTGTGGAATGTTTAGCGTTGCACGAGTTGAAAGAAAACATAAAATTCATGTTCAAAATATGATGTAGAAATACCTGGAGAAGAAAATATTTTATTAAAGTTAACTTGTCGTTTATTTTTTTTAAATAGTCCACGGATCTCTATTTATATAAAGCTAGGTATGTTTATACGTTTAAATATTTCTATGCACCAAATTCACTCATAAACAAAATAACCGATCATTATTAATTTTGGAACACAGCTGCTAAGTGTAAGGGGGCATGATGTGGGCTATAATTAGTTTGATTCAGTTTTATGCAAAGGGAGCAAAGAGGGATGAAATCCCTTCGTAAAAATTCAGATACTTCCGATTTTTGTAAAATTTTAACAGTAGGTATCAGACATGAATTAACAAATATTCCCCAAATATCAGTCTTCTAAGAGAAATTTAAATAGTCTTAAGGGACATTATATAAGCACAACCTCCCATTTGAAAATTCAAATATTTAAGTGTTACATTGAATTTTATCCATAGTCATTAGACACAAATTAGCCACGATTCCCTGATTCTCAATTTCTTCTTAAGACGCCTTAATTTTAAGCCTTATATTTGAGACATTTTTCGAATCAAAATCATGTAATGGATGTTGATCAACATTGGAATAATCATTCTAATCATAACGTTTAATATCATTATAGCTTGATTGTAATCTTCGTAAAGTGGGGTTAAAAATCGTGCAAGACTGTTCTGAATATAACAACCAAGATTAGAATAGTAGTCCAAATAATCCAAATAATTAGAAGAAGAAAACAAAACAAATTAATTTGCTTTTGTGATTTCTTATTTTGACGAAATTGAATTTTGACGGTCCTTCTTTTTCAAACAAAAATACCCTTCCTAAGCCCAAACACTCCCCTCATAATTTCGGGTTGAAAGGCTTCATTCACAATTGTTTTACATTAACATCGTGAGGTCTGCGTTTACGTCAGATAACCATGAGCAGCAAATAATTCAAAAGTGTAACGTTGGGGCCTGCAATTACTTTCCAAAGAATCACCGGGGCCTGGGTATCTTATATATATATCTATCTATATATATCTATCTATATATATATATATATATATATATATATATATATATATATATATATATATATATATATATATGTATATATATATATATATATATATATATATATGTATATATATATATATGTATATATATATATATATGTATATGTATATATATATATATATGTATATATATATATATATATATATATATATATATATATATATATATGATGAGTATTTTATGTATACACGCATAATATTATGAGGTGATATAATATATTGTATATAAATGTTCAGCATTTACTTCAACTATGCTCAATACGCAAGTAGAGCTTAGTAGTAAAGTATGAAAATATATTTATGGCAATTAAACTATACAGAGGTGTCTGCGTTTTATTCCTGCATGGAATCGGGGATGTTATATGTATTATAAAATAATGTTATGTATATATTTTCAGTAATTACTTCACCAGTTCTCCATGCATGAGTAGAGCTTAGTATTAGTAAAAATAGACTTATGACAAGTAAGCTACACAGAAACGTTTGTGTATCATTCCCGGAGGATATCATCAAGCTGATTGCATGGATTCAAAATTTTTTTAATCTTTTTATAGTTACGCTTTGTACAATCCAACTTTCAACCAAATTTCGAAATGTTATTACTCCTCACTAACTATTGTTTACCTTTCGACTAATGAGTTTACGTCCCTTTGTTTAAAAAGATCTAAGCTGGCTTCACTACTAATTGAGTCAAAATAAACAAATGGTGACCTTGCTATCGATTCCAAGGTACAGGGTTAATTTTTACGGTCACTTTATTCTTTGTCAGTTATCACAATTATATTATTATTTATTTTTATCGATAATATAATATATTTACAATGTATATTATTAGCACTATAGTCTTGTTTGCTTTATTTTAAATGATCTATCAACTATTTATTTATCCCAAAGTAAACTTTATTTTGTGTCTACAGTTTGTGACTATTTCGCTTTTACGATTAAAATGTTTTACATCTTTAAACTTTAAAATTTCTAATTATTCGCTCAAATATAAACTACACAGATCATCTAAATATCTGTGTTAGATCATCTTAAGAATGTCTATTGAACTACCGGCGACTGACCGTTAACCTTAATTAGTGGTTCGGTAATAAGGTACTATATCGGTGGTTTGTGTTATTTAATCTGCTTTTGTGATTACATCTTCTGCATTTTCTCTTATATTGCATTTTTTGTTATTCGAGTTTCCCTTTATAATAGTATGTCTAGGTAAATTATGCTTTACGCAAACAATTTATTTTGTAAAAGTCAATGAGTCATTATTTTACAATTACATTTTTTCTATTAATATCATTGTTGTATCATTTTGGATTATAATTATTTCTATCAGAGTCATTACTATTTCTTATGTTTTTATTATTATTATTATCTATATATTAATACGCTAAGGTGTACGTACGTGTGTCACGCTTCCGGCAAACGCTCTGCGCATGCGTGCCGCACCTAGATTATTAACAACATTTAATTAGTCTAATTTTTGCATCATATTTTAATTATTTCCCTTTAGCGCAACGGTAAGCGACGTAGTAATTTTGTCTTTGGCCCGACTGGTTTATAGTTCGATCCCAACCAACCGCTAAGATTTTTTTTCTACATTTCTAGGGGATGGGGAAGAAATAATACATTTTTTTTAATCACCTGGTCAAAAAGTACTTTTTTGTGTTGCTTAAAACTTAAAACTATTTTTTGTTTTTTATTTTGGCGTTTTTAGGGCATGTCTATTATTCTTTTTTGTTTGTTTGGTTTTTGAACGGACGTTAAGCAATGTTTTTTTTTTCAATGATAGTTTGAACTAAGTATTTATTTTTTATTTGCACCACTTCTTAAAGTGTTAAAACATTTATTTATTATTTTTGGATGGTAAGGGATCAGTATTTATTTTTTAAATGTTTTGAACGGACAATAAGCAATGTTTTTTTCTTTTTTTTTTTCTCAGTGAAACACCGAGAGCGTGGTCGAAAGAAAGAGAGAGTGTGTGTTCGTAAGAGAGGGAGGGGGTAGAGAAAGAGTGAAAACGCAATAAAAACAAATAAATAAATCGCAAAAAGTAAACCTACTAACAAATAGAAGGTGCTTTGTTACATTAGGACCCGCGCTAACTTTGACCCCGTCGTTAGGGTTAGGGTCAGTGAAGGGTTAGGGTTACCTATAAAGTTCAGGGTCATTGGGGGTTAGGGTTAAAGTTAGGGTCAGGGCCAAAGTTAGCCCAGGTCCCAATGTAACTACCAAATAGAGACGTAAAAAATAAGACAATGACAATGATATTGTATAGTTAACATCTGAGAAGTTAAGTTTCTTATTTTGTGTCACGATCTGACACTCCCATTTAATAAGATTTAGTATTTACTTTTGCCCCTGATAACGGGGGAGGGGAGTCGCGACCGATAGTGATTGCTGAAGAGACAGCTTTTACCCCGACAACCGAGTAATATAATAAATATATATACTTCCATCCCGTTACGCAAAATTTTGGTGAGTAAGATATGTACATATTTCTAGCCACCGGATAATATTATTAACAGTAAATTATACAGATTGATGTAGAAAACACTGTGGAATTCCTTTTTTTTTCAGTGAAACACAGAGAGCGCGTACGAAAGAAAGAGAAAGTTTGTGTTCGTAAGAGAGAGATAGAGGGAGAAGATAGAGAGAGAGAGAGATAGCGAGAGAGAGAGAGAGAATAAACGTAATTGAAAAGTGAAAACGCAATAAAAACAAATAAATAAATCGCAAAAAGTTAAAAAAAAAATTAACAAAAACGAAAGTGAGGAAAGTCGTGATTCAAAGCAAAATAAAAAAGAAAATCTAATCGAAAAAAAAAGTAACAAGCATAATTTCGTTTTATTTCGGAAGCCTGCCAGTTTTTACGGTATATCAACCCTTTTTAGTAGTGTCCATCGTACAAGCGTTATTTGAATGCAAATTATTAATTTGTTAAAAATATTTCACTCTTATCCGAGGGGTGCTCATAATAAAACAAGCGTAACTTACTAACAAATAGATGGTGCTTTGTTAGATTGGGACCCGCGCTAACTTTGACCCCGTCGTTAGGGTTAGGGTCAGGGAGGGGTTAGGGTTACCTATAAAGTTCAGGGTCATTGGGGGTTAGGGTTAAAGTTAGGGTCAGGGTCAAAGTTAGCCCGGGTCCCAATGTAACAAAGTACCAAATAGATACGTAAAAATAAGACAAGGGCAATGATATTGTATAGTTAACATCTGATAAATTAATTTTTTTTATTTCAAATATTTATTTAGTTATATTGTCAAATTCGTCAAACAAAAATGGCGTTCGCTTATTTTAGGTGAGGTGGTCGCTAATTTCAGACTTTATAAAAGGCTAAATTGTCCGATTACAGTAGAGGATCTCTTTACATTAGCGGCTAACCTGAGATGTAGGGGAGGGCGCCACTCTTTCCCCAGGACTGCTTCATTGTCCTTGATCCTGACCTTATAATACTGAGAGTTTTAGCAATGTTTGTTTTAGTCTTTGCTATGACTCAACCGAGGATAGAACTCTGGTATCCCGTTTCATTAGCGGAAACGCTTACCAAATGGGCCGGTTTCAGGCTTACGGTATTTATTTATTTATTTATTTATTTATTTATTTATTTTATTTTTTAATATTTAAAATTTCTTCTTCTTATTATTATTATTATTATTTATATATTAATACGATAGAGTGTGTGTTATTTATTTTGTGTGTCACGATCTGACACTCCTATTTAAGAAGATTTAGTGAAGAGACAGCTTTTGCCCGGCAACCGAGTAATATAAATAAATATATATACTTCCATTCCGTCACGCAAAATTTTTGTGAGTAAAATATGTGCATATTTCTAGCCACCGGATAATATTATTAACAGTAAATTATACAGATTGATGTAGAAAACACTGTGGAATTTCCACAGGGTCCCGCTAGTTATTATTATTATTATAAACTGTTATTGTTGTGTTATTCTTATTGCTGTTGTCATTGTTGCTTTATTGTTATTGTTGTCTTATTGTTATCGTTATTTCTGTCATCGTCGTCACTTTTTCTTCGCGTTTTCTTTTTACTTCAGTCATTTAATACTTTATTATAAGCTTTGATGACCATTTACAAATTCTCACAGCAACTGCATTTTATTTTATTTTTATTTGTTTATTTGTTAGGGGAGGGAAATAAGAATATCGTCCATGTATCTAAAAGGGTGGTATCTGCTGGTACTTTGTATTTATAAGGTCCTGTTTCGGGGAATTCTAGAAATCAGAAAGCCAAAGCAACGTTTAGTGAGTTGCTCGTGGATAATCTGAATTTTGTCTGTAACTACTATCATAAATATGTTTAGAGAGAGAGAGAGAGAGAGAAAGGGAGAGAGAGAGACGGCTTATACAAGTTCTAATCTGCAATATGCCACTTTAGTTAGTATCCTAATGAGTAAAACTCCTTGGACATCGTATATTAATGTTAGGATAGTACCGTTGTCACTAAGAATGAGGAAAATGGGAATGTTTCTGCATTGTTCGCAGTGGCGGTTGTTTCTGTGGTGGCGGTTTTTGTAGAAGGTCAATATAAATTGTTTTGGGGTTGGGGCTTCCAATTTATTATTAATGTTGAATATATATACATATATTTTTTGAATATATATATATGTGTGTGTGTGTGTGTGTGTGTTATAAAGCCCCTTTAAGAAAGTAAAGTTGAGTACTGTTCGGAGATATTACAAAAAGACTATCACTTAACTAAAAGCAAGGTTCCGATAACGTTCGTTGAAACCTCATGATTGTCTGCTGTTTACTGGCCACTTAATTTAGGCACAAATAGAACTTGATTGATCCCGTATCACGTGATAATTCCCAATAGCGAAAGCGTTTGGTGTCTAGGTGACCGTCTGAAATTATCACTTCCTACACTGATGAGAGCAAAAACCGGAAAACGCCGGCGTATGAGATTTGGTATCTGTCTGTTTGAAGCCGAAACTATACTCTTACTTTCTTTTAATGCTGAATTTATTTCACTATATTATTTCAGACTAATAGAATATCCTTTAATTCTATACTTAAGGAAGGGTTAGTGTAGTATCTATTTTATTGTCATGAGAGCATCCTCCGTGGCATTACCACCTCCTTTGTGGTAGTATAATATATGTTTGTTAGTCATAATACCATCCTATCGGGCACTACCGTCTCCTTTTTTTTTTGGGGGGGGGGGTAGTGTAGTATCTGTTCTGTTGTCATGATACCATTCTCCAATGCATTACCTCCGCCTTTGGGGAAGCAGTGTAGCCTATGGCTGTTCGTCATATATACTAGCGAATTTTTTTGTTTGTATATATTATATAGAAATAATAGGAATGTCCGACTGTATGGTATCATGACCACAGAGCAGATACTACACTACTTCTACCCTCCCCCAAAAAGACAAAGGTGGTAATGCATGGGAGGATGGTATCATGACAAATAAACATATATTAATTGTCAAACTTCTAGCCAAGGAAGAGGGTTGCCAATCCTTAAGACGTCACCTCAACTATGAGACAACATGCTTTTCATCCCGTCTGCTGGCCAACTGCTGACATACTGTTGACAGCTCCGCATAGACGAAAGCCTAAAAGAATAAAATAAGCTGAACAAGTAATTCGTCACTCGGAATACATTTGGGTGATGGATAGAATACTTATGTATGAAAACGCCTTTTGGTTGTGAGCAAAGTGTAGTATCCGTTTTGACACTACATTTCATCTATTTTGTACTCGGTCAGTGGAAACGAATCCTTCTAGACTGAGGCAATTTTAATTTTTGTTCTAATCAAGAGTACCACTTTTGGGGTACTGGATTTTTACCACATTACAAACTAACCTTGTGTCTAACTCTGCCCTCGTGGGGAGACCAGTAAACTGGGGCAGATATGATAAGCGTTTTATCCGTATAAAGTTTTAAATGATACTTGACAAATATTTCCTTCGTCAAATGTCATACATTCCAATTTTTTGTTCTTTTCCTAACTTATCACATTCTCTTCAAAATAATTAGGTATAATTATATCGTTTCTTGTTACAGTTCCTGTTTTGAATTGTTAATTGACTTCGTCTCGTAGGGATTGTGTGTTGTTACTTGCATTGCAAAAAGCATAAATTTATGTTATTTCAATGTTTGAAAATAATATGTTAAGTTTAAAATCCCTTGAGAAAATTCCTTCTTTGTTTTCAAGAATAATGTTGAAGATAATGCATTATCAAATAGAAGTATGGCAAATTCTTTCAATAAAAAAATATTATTTTTATTGACAACTTGTTAAGACAATGCGTAATAAAGTTTTCCTAAAGAATGCGAGTTCAAAGACTCCAAGTAGAGAACAGTTGTTTTGTCTATAAGAAGAAATTGAATAAACATGTTCATTTCGGCTGGCTCTCGTACATTTACATTTATTTATCTCGTTTTCAACAGGGTAGACTCAAGGTCAGGTGGGATTGAAAAACTAGCGCACTAGTTGAAGTACACTCTGGTCTACAAAAATGCATGAGCAGCCCCGTCGGCATTCTCCAATCGGAGCCTCACGCGATTAGCAATAAACTAACCCCTTATCAGGGAAAAGGTAAAGCCTGTAAGGGTGGACCTTCTAGGATTGAATAGAACCATACTTCAGTCCGACAGCCACAAAGCCACTATCGGACTAATTATCAGGTAGGTTTGCGTACCTGCGTTATCAATGAGAGAGTGTATGTATAAACTCGTTTAGCAGTGTGTATATGCTCTTGCTATGTTTAGTAGTTCTTGAAAGTCTCTCGTCATGTGTATGCTATTTGTTAAGGGCCTGTCGGTTCAAAGGGCCTGACCAGAATGTGTCGTATGAACGTGTGTTGTCTCTGAAAGAAAAGGAAAGAAAGGGCAAGAAAGCTGTGTGTTTTGATTTTAAGTGAATATTCTTAATTCTTTGATTGGCTGAAAGAAACTGCTGATTGGAAATGTTGTCCAATCAAGAGTCGATACGTAATACCAACATTTGCTGCTGTTGCTTCGAACATGTTTTGTAACGCGTTTTGTTATTATAATAACCCGAAAAAAAACGCAATCAAAATATGAGTAAGAAAACTGCAGTAACCTTCTCTGTATATCTAATAAGCCTGACAAATATATTCCGGTACTACCTGGTCTTTGGCCTAGCGTTCGAATTAAAATTTAGCATTCGGATTAAAAACAGAGTGTGTGATGGTTTTGCCATCCTCCCAAGCATTATTTTCGATTTCGTTATGGGTGATTGGTTTATTGCTAATCGCCCAAGGAATGCCGATGGGTAAATTCCAGGCTATTTTATAACCTTCCAGAATCCCATCACCCTTTGGAGAGCGGGACTCTCCTTGTTAAAGAACCGACCTCGGGTAATATCTAGTTATTTTTGTAGAAAAGAAGGGTAAATACTATTTGAGTTTCGACATACTATTAAAGTATAGTATATGATCTGTACTCCGATCTACAAATGAATACGGACAGAAAAACGAAAAAAGAAACGAAATAGATGGAGAAATTGATGTTAGTGAACTCTCAGCAAAGGTCAGAAGATCTTTAATTTATCTGTTTTACATTTATTAACATGTAAAATTCAAATAATATTTATGTGTGTATGATTTTCTATTTATATAAAGTTAGGTATGTGTATAGGTTTATATATTTATATGTACAGAATTTACTGCAAAACTAATTAACTGATCATTATGAATTTTGGAACACAGCGGCTGGGCATAAGGCATAGTAATATGGGTTATATTTAGTTTAATTTACTTTTAGGGAAAAGAGGTGGAAGCTCTTCGTGAAAATTCAGATACCTCCAATTTTTGGGAAATTTTAACAATACGCATGAGATATCAATAAATATTTGCCAAACTTAAGTTTCTTTTGAGTATTTTAATGAGTTTTAGGGGCATAATACGGGCACACGTCATAATTGAAAATTCAAATATTTAAAATTTCCAGTCATGAGAAACTAATTAAACATGATTTCTATTTCTTCTTAAGGCTTACATTTTAAACATTTACTATAATAAAAATCATCTACTGAATTTTGATCAAAATTCGAATAAAGATTCTAGGTATAAGGTTTAGTAGCATTCTATCTTGATTTTAATCTTCTTAACGGGAGAGAACGTCGACTTGGAGAGTCGTCGAGAATGGAGTGGTGAGCGTTGAATTGTGCGGCGAGAGATGGAATCGTGGAAATGTTTTCGTATGACATTTGACTTCGGCCGCTGATATCGAGATAAAAAAACGAAGAAAAATGTCGTAAGAAAAGAAAGGTAACTCAATGAAGGAAACGTGTCAGTTTAAATGCTAAGTAAATTATAAAAAAAGTATTTAACCATTATTTTGCATCGGAAGGATTTATCGTATTTTGAATTCTCTGGAAAGAACTCTTTCTATTCTCACTTACTTTGGACTGTTTATTATTTTGAATTTTCTGGAAATAACTTTTTTATTCTCACTTGCTTTGGACTGTTTATTATTTTGAATTCTCTGGAAAGAACTCTTTTTTTCTCTCTTTTCAACTGTTACATCCTTTTGCGTGCTACCCTGTTTAATATGGCATATAACGAGCCAAATTAACCGGTCAAAAAATAAATATTGTTGTGGTATGTCCTGAGTATAAGACACATCTATCTTGATAACACAGCGGTAAAAAAACTGTTCTGTTCTGTTCAGGGAATTAAATTTACCTTTTTATAAGACAGGTATTCTTCTAGTATATATATATATATATATATATATATATATATATATATACTTTCTAATTTTTCTGACAGTCTTTCTACCTTTTCTGTTTCTCCACCGGCACACATTTTTGTATTCCTATTTTCTTCTTTCTTTCAGATATAAAAAAAATAGTGTGCTAATTGTTATCTTTATTTCTTCGTACTTCTTTCTAATTAAGCCATCTAGTTATTGTGGGTTATTTAAATCTACCAACGTAAAATTCAATTATAATTACTATACTATAAACTTAAATAATGGTTAATTTTCGCAAATAATAAATATTGACGTTAGAGGATTTTTTGAAATATTTTTGGCACGTGTAATAATTTCAATAAGGAAACTAACGTGTATCGATTTAATATTTTTTATATCTATATATAGAACAAATTTGTCTGTATGAGTGTATGTGTGCCGCGCCATCACAGTTAAACGATTGATCTAAGAGCAAAATTAACAGCAGATTTGGAATCAGCACCTTAGATCTGATGTCCTTGAACTATTTATAAAACTCATCATCCAAAATTACAAGTACATAAGAATAACATTCTTCCAACATTTTAAAATTCACTTTTGAGCCGACAGAGCAACTACTTTGCATTGAATGTGTTATTTACTTTTGAAGAGAAAACTTCTATCTTTTTTACTATTAAAAATTAATAAAATATATTTGATAAATATTCACTAATATATTTTTACTTTAATAAGAATCTCTCTTATGTGTTGGTATTTATTTTAGACAACCAAACTATTTTAGATTAATGCGGATAGGTAAAAATAATTCCTAGACCGAATTAATTTAAGAAGGCGTAAAAAACAAAATATTTTCGTCAGATCGATGGCCTTGTGAATAATCGTTCGCCTTCCTTTCCAATATTTAATAGATGTTCTTAACTTTGTTTTGATGCCTATAAAATTCAAGAAAAGTTGAGAAACTCGCCATAGATGGGTGTTTTATCTAGTTATAAATACAATTTATTGAAATATTTGGACTACTGCTCTCATCTTAGATGTTATTCTTATAACGTTTCGGTCGATGTAATCTCCGACCTTCTTCATGTCCGTCTTGTCGAACTCAGGAATCTGTACAGAATTTCGAACAGAACCCTTTATTTTATATTTTATCCACGGAGGTAACTTACTTACATTCCGTCAGCCATTACCGGGTAGAAGTCTTAAGTAATAAGTAATTGTATTCTTAGTATCGCCTTTAGTAAGGATTGAACCTTTCAACTACCAGGAGACTGTTATTTATACGTGATTATAACTTAACACATTTATCCTTGCGCCACAAAAAGTAAGCAACATAATGTATTGAAAAAAACAGACTACCAAACTAAAATTGCAGAATTTAGCATTAAATTGATATGTCGTAGACCAGACAAACGAGACGAACCTGGCTGAATGCGATATTGAATGAATCAAAAACAGTTGAAATGCTGTTAAACAGGCAAGCCAAACCGAAATGACCGAATGCAATGCTAAATAACACAAGAACCAGTAAAAGAGACAAACCGAACCAAATCACATACATCATATTAATATAGTCTACATTACTCACATATATAATAATCGCTGTTTAAACCAGATGTGTATGGACATGGACCGCTTATATCCTATAAATTTTTTCAATTGTGTCGGTCAATTGTTTTAAATGTACAAATGATACTTTCAGTGACCCCAGTTAACAAGTCTGGTTTAATCAAATTGTCAATATTGACATATCCACTCCATCGAGCCTTCAGGGGCATGTTTGCTCTTTACTAAGTTGATGGACTTACAAGTACTTCGGTAGAAGGACATAGTAGATATAAATGGGTATATATATATACGCACACATACACATATATACACACAGACACACACATAAACCCGCACACACACACCACACACACACACATATATATATATATATATATATATATATATATATATATATATATATATATATATATATATATATATATATATGCTAGAAAATATATGCTCCCTCCGGTCGCACACTTTTGCTAGGCTTGGAGGATGAAACAATGATGAACAAACTACATACACTGAACCCCATAGGAGGAGGTAGTAAGAAACATATACTACACTAATCGTCAAAGAAAGAGGTCATTTCTGGTAGGATGGTATCATGACAACAGTACAGGCAATACAATACCCTTTCCAAAATAGAGGAGGTAATACCTGGGAGGGACTCCCCATAAAAGCAGAAGGTTGTGCTTGTGAGTATAGTATCATGGCAACAGAAAAGATACTACACTACCACCTGCCCCTCAAAAGGATAGTAGTCTCTGGGAAGTTGGTCTCATGACAAAAGTACAGATACTACATTAACCCTCCCTCACAGGAGAATGTAAGACCTGGGAGGATTTTTAAAAGAGGAGGTAATTCCTGGGAGAGCAGTCCTATGACAACAGAACTGATACTACACTAACCTATATATATTTAAATATAATACAATAATAGATTAAATTAGCTTTCTGGGGAGGGCGCCATTCATTTATAAATGCCAAGTTATAAACACATATTTTGATAAATTTTTGGTCCTTTCCCTAAGATCTTACTCCCCATTTTAATTCAATGAATTTCTGTAAATAAATGTATTCATTGAAAAAAAATGTTTTAAACAATTTGAAGATATTTTAAGTAAGATGGCTTCCCGCCAAAGAGTTGATGTGGTATAGTAGTGACTGAGATGATTCTATTTAAGATTAATATTTTTAATAATTGTTGACCAAGGATGACCAACGACCCTTGATGAAACAATGATGAACAAACTACATACACTGAACCCCATAGGAGGAGGTATTAAGAAACATATACTACACTAATCTTCAAAGGAAGAGGTCTTCTGGTAGGATGGTATCATGATAACAGTACAGGCAATACAATACCCTTTCTAAAATAGAGGAGGTAATAATTGGGAGGGACTCCCTATAAAAGCAGAAGGTTGTGCCTTTTCCCACACTTTTGATAGACTTGTGTCTAATTCGTTCGTAATTTATTTTTTTTATATTTTGCGCAAATAAATAATTCAAAGTGTCGTATCTTTTCTCAACATCTCATTTACTCTTTTACTATTGACAAAACTATTACTTCAAACAATAATAAAAAATAACATAATAATACGGCGTTGTTAAAAGGAGAGAGAGAAAAGGAGAGAGGGAGAGAAAGAGATAGCGAGAGAGAGAGACAAAGAGACGTAGACAGAAATGAGATTAGCTTATTTTCTTAAATAAAACTTATCTCGCGTTTTTTTTTTTGTTAACTTTACTCGGGTATTTCTTTTACTAAGATGTAATCGCGTATTTGTTTATTTTCGTTGCTTTTTGTTGGTGGTGATGTTTGGGGTATAAGTTTCACTTCAGTTGGTTATTTTCGGTTTATACAGTGAGATTAACCCCGCTTGTAACAACAGTAGAAAATTAATTGTTATTGATCAAAATAAATTACTGTTTCCCCGAGCAATACTGGGTAGCCCTGCTAGTTAAAAATAATAAACATTTACAACACGAAACGTTAACAATTTGGTAATTTCGAAACATTTATTTACCTTTTAAATGTGACCTAAAGAAAAGAAAAGAGAGAAGAAACAAATTTGTTTTTTCACTGGCAATTTACAAAAATCGAGTCGGTCGCTTTTTCTTGAGAGCGATCGATGTCTAAAACACTTGAACGTTAGAAAACGTTTGAACACGAATGCTAAATATTTGTCCAGAAAATAAAACAATATTGCGAAACAGAACATTTGTTATATTAATTTTTTTTAATTTGCTTTGGACTATTTATTATTTTGAATTCTCTAGAAAGAACTCTTTTTATTCTCACTTGC
Source organism: Sepiola atlantica (assembly GCA_963556195.1). Lineage (NCBI taxonomy): Eukaryota > Metazoa > Mollusca > Cephalopoda > Sepiida > Sepiolidae > Sepiola > Sepiola atlantica. The sequence continues at coordinate 97,306,402 of OY744520.1, forward strand.
GTTGGACTGTTTATTATTTTAAAATTAAAATAATGAAAATAGTAATAATAAGAATAGTAAAAATAATAATAGTATTTACAATAAAATAAGTAGCGATAATTATTACAATAATAGTAATAATAACAGTGTTGATAGTAAAATAATAGTAATAATAAAAGTAATAATAAATGTTATAATAAAAATGATAATAATAAAAATGATGATGATGATGATGATGATAGTAGTAGTAGTAGTAATGGTGTAAGATAATGAAGAGTGGCAAAAATTAATCGTGGACGAGTCCATTGTGGGTGGGACGTCGAGAAAGAAAGAAAAAAGCGACTTGATAACTGTTAAAAAGGAGAAGGTTCCGCAGTGCGGCGGTTTCAGAAACGCGAAGAGCCAGAGCGCTTGGTGATCGGAGTATCGAAGTACCAGAAGAATGGGAGTTTCCCGATTCGGATAGACAATGCAGAGCAAATTGCTTTCCAATCGGATGTATATATGAACGAGTTTCTAGCGGAAACCAAGTCAGCAAGAAAAAGACTTTCATGAGACAAAAGTATGTCAAAAGATTGTTTTTATATGTGTGTGCGGAGCAGGCGTAAACCATCCAGTGATGGGAAATAAAGAAAATGTCATTCTTGTTGGATCTTACCGGATACCCCGAAAGAGCGGGTAATGCAACAATGGTAGGTATATCAATAATAATAGCAATAATAAGGATAATAATAAGGTCAATAGTAGTAGTAATAATAACAACGATGATATTAATAGTAATAAAAATAGGACTATTTATAGTAATATTAAATAATAATGATAGTAATAATGGAAGTAATAATAATAGTAATAGTAATAATAATCGCAGTAACTGTGATAATAATAATAATAATAATAATAATAATAATAATAATAATAGCAATGGTAACAGTTGTAATAGCAATAATAATAATACTGCTACTACTACTACTAATAATAATAATAATAATAATAATAATAGCAATGGTAACAGTTGTAATAATGATAATAATAATAATAATAATAATAATAATAATAATAATAATAATAATAATAATAATAAGAAGAAGAAGAAGAAGAAGAAGAAGAAGAAGAATAGTAGTGGATATAATAATAATAGGTTAGATAGTAATAATAACAATAATAATACATACTACAGTTGTTTACCTGTAGGGCTTACACTTATTCAAATATTATAATGCTAAGACATAAATCAGTTACGTGCTAGCACCTAGTCTAAATCGATAGTAATTGATTAACTAACATTCTTATGATTTCAATATATTTATTAGTATTATTTAATATTCAGTTAATTCTTATGATCAAAATAATTTGATGATGACCTTAAACATTGAAAGTTCTGATTTTATTTAAATGTTCAGATTAAATGTACGGTATAACTCTAACGCATGTGGACGAGTTGTTATAGCACTTGTCTTTGGGCTGGACGACCCGGGTTCGATCCCACTCACGGCATGCGAATTTCGGGTCTGAAAACTCTGTCCACCCAGTAGTAAATGGGTACCTGACTAAAACTAAGGGAAGGTTCAAGGCAGCGGAAGGAGAGGGATGGGCTCTTAACAAATCACCATGGGCAGTGTGCGATGTCGGCAACGACACTCGTGCGCGTCCAGGCTATGCGATCTTTACCTTTACTTATAACTCTAAATAGAAATTTTGTCTTAAGTCTTCTTTATCTCTCATTTTACTTATTTGTTATTTATTTATTTTCTTAACCCCTCATGCCTTCTCTGTCTAACGTATGTCAAAATGATAGCCGCTTGAGAAGATAAGGATACGTTCGTTGATATATGGGAAGGAACTAGGTGTTTATGAGTGCAAATTTGGAGGGTCAGATGAATGTGATCTATATTTGACCACAACGAACGTTGATCGGATTTGAATCTTGTCTTTTTTTCTTTTCCCCTTTTCTTAACATCCGACTTTCTGCTGGTGACAGTTCCAATGCGGGATTCTCACTTTTTATTTTTTTATTTTCATTCAGTGTTTGAAGAGATGTGGTAGCATCGAAACGTTGGTTCATTGACGGAATGCTGTACTATTTTTATGTAATTTTATAAATACTCTACACCTTATTGAGCACTTTTGAAAATATTGGCAGTTGGCTATTTCCTTACGAAAAAGCTCTACCCAAGGAATGGAGCTTATTTATAGCCATCCACATACAGATTGTTTCATTGCATCACATTTCTTTATTAAGGGGCCTTACAATAATAATTAAATAATTAAATATTATTTATATTATTATATATATTACATTATTCATATTTATCTTCTATATAAAGTAGACTTGATATTTCCCTTTCCAAAATCAGTTAGAGTAGACAATAAAAATAATGCATCAAACCCATCGAAACACATCACTTCATTCGACTGCGTTCTTCGACCGTGTTTCCAGAAAGTTTAACTTATTTTTAAAACCTAAACCAAATAAATTATTATTTAGCCATAAATAGCTATCCTCTGTGTGATGCAGAAAAATACCATATATTAAGGGCCATCATTGCCCCAAATACAGTCTGTTTGCATATCAGAGATGAAATCTGTAATGGGTGCATCCACAGGAGACAATCACTACTTATGAATTGGACATACCGATACACATAAAGGCCTAGCAACACCCCATCCGCTTAATACATAACTACACAATTGCCGCACTAAATACCGACTTCTACTCCGGAAAATCCTCTTAACTATCGCTGTATAAATATAAATAAAATTTTAAAAAATAGGAATAAATACCTTAATCGGCCCATATCCACACCACTACACAAGACCAATAATGAATAACTTTCCCAACAATAATTCTTCCAGTCATTAAGAGAGTAACACCCCCATTTCACATTATTATTACTCCCATAAGTCCCCACCATTTCTTAGTTATAATGCTAACCTCCCATATCTCCCAAACAGATTCAATTTTGCCGACCCAATCCTTACTCTTATCTCTAAACCAGTCTTAATTAGTATACCAATATTATTACTCCCATAAGGCTTCACTATACCTTAATAATGTTAAATCCCAAATACAAAGCATTCAAGAACCCTGCAGAGTTACTGCCCTTAGACCGATGGACAAATTTGCCCGGATTATATCTTTATTTAAATTCCTTTTGGATTGGTTTAAAGTCCTTTAATCAAGGATTTAAACTTGAATTAATATGTGTTTTTTAACCTTTTTATCTCTTCATAAGTATAATCCTTAAACCCATTTTCTCTCCCTATTTTCTTTAGAAGACACATTATTAACCCTCAGAACAGTAACGGCCAAATATACGCTACTTGTAAACATTGACTCACGGGATTTATATAGAATTTTTTTTAATTTTTAATTTTTCTATTTTTTTATTTTTAAATTATTTCCACTTTTAAATCTTAACTGTTACTTTTCACCCCCTACTTTTTTTCAAACTTTATTAAACCTCCCTTCCACTAAATTTAAACAAATATACATAATACTCTAGGCAAATAACGCGTCCAAACAAGAATGACACGTGGCTTCACATTTTCGAAACAAATGAAAACATAAGCTGGAGAGAGCCAGATGGCTAAGTCCTTATGTGCTTGAAACCGACAGTACTAATGTTGTACTAATTTTTCTGTACCAAAAAATAAATAAATATTACGCTCTTAATTTAAATTCTAAATTAATCGAGCACTCTGCTGGGATTTTTTCTACTATATTACAAAAGAAGTATATATATATATATATATATATATATATATATATATATATATATATATATATATATATATATATACAATAATAATAAAATAATGAAAGATTATTTCTAAGTTAAAATATGTTAATGAAAGTAACATAAAACCAATATTTTCAAAAGTGCTCAATATAAAGTAGAGCATTTTTATTCAGTCTTTGAAGAGATGTTGATTGACGTAAAACTGTAATATTTTTACCTACAGACTACGTCGTTTCGCGTTTCTTAGCATCATCAGTGCAGGAGTAGTGGTTGCAAACGGTCGTATGGGCTCGAACGCAGTTCGTAGATTCAGCCTAGAATTACGAGCCTAACGCTTTAGCCCACACGGCCGCGAGTATCACCACAAACAGTAATTTAAATTAATGTATACTTCCTCGGGAGGCGAGAGCAAGCGTCATGTTGTCGATAGTGTTCAACGCTTGAGCGGAACTTGCTTAATCGCAGGATGACAACACTATTGTAATATCAAACAGGGATCTACTATTAAGACTATTTAATCTTAAAATGGAATTACCTATAAATAGTTTGTAATATTTTTTTTAAATATTAAAGTGCTTAATACCTACAGACGACGTCGTTTCGGGTTTTTTTACCCTCATATATATATATATATATATATATATATATATATATATATATATATATATATATAAGGCAAATTTGATTAAAAACGACGGAGTTTTCTCTTTTGTTTATTTTCTTAATGTTTTTTCGACTCTGCGAGCCGGCCTTCGTGTCTCTGGTGTCATTTTGTGTATTAAATAATTAAAGTATTTTAGGAAATAATCAAAGAGGAAAACTACGTCGTCTTTAATCAGATTTGCATTGATAATGATTGGCTAACAATATATATATATATATATATATATATATATATATAGAGAGAGAGAGAGAGAGAGAGAGAGAGAGAGAGAGAGAGAGAGTGTGAGTGAGTGAGTGAGAGAGAGAGAAGGGGAAGAGACAGACAGACAGACAGATAGTTCACTTTTGAGTTTAGGCTTTTATTTTAGTCGTTGAAATTATTAGTTAGTTGCAGTTACTATTTTCTTTTAAATAATGTAGATTTTTAAATAATTTCCATTGAAACTTTTATCTTTCTAAAATGGAGAAATCCCATTCCACTGGCCTTGTTGCTTTCTGTTTTAAATCATCGCTTCGCTTTACCAATAAAGAATCAAAGATGGCGTCTGAATTTGTATTGCGTTACTAACAGTGCAAATACATGACGCCAGTTTGGGTCAGCCTGGCGTGCATTGAAACCAATTGGGTAAGGTTATTTTTCTTTCTTTAGTAGTTTCTTAATTAAATTATTTAGCGTTCATCTCTTTCAAACAATGTATAAATGGTTTTAGTTTCATTCGGATGTCGACAAAGACTGACCGCCCCCTTCAAAAAAAAAAAAGAGGCAAAACAATTTGAAATAAATCGGTGAATGCATTTAGGTAAAAAGATACTTTGTTCACTGGGTACTACATATATAGTCTTCATTCTTCACCTCGCTATGGTCGAATCTTTCAAGGTTTCTTTCAGAAAATAATACAGTTGGTAGTGCAACGCAAAGACAGACGTCTATACAGAGATTTTAAAAAGCGAAAGAAAAATAGTGAGTGTCGAGAAGAAGTCGACAACAAAAGAAGTAACAATTCGAGAAGGAACAAGTGAACATGACTAGGATAGGACGTTCTGAAGTAAAAAGAAAACAATGATTAATGAACAATAAAATTAAAAGTTTATATGCATACGTCACATAAAATCTGAGTTTGGTCCTTAGTTTTCTGGCTTTGAGCGAAACGTAGTATCTGTTCTGATACTACAGTACATCTTTTCTGTTCCTGACTAGTGAAGCAGAAATCATTCTAGGCTGACACTTTTTATTTTTGTCTTAATCCAGAGTTCCTCTTTTTGAAGAGTTTAATTTTCACACATTAAAAACCGACCCTGTGTCTAAATATGCCCTCGGGGGAAACAAGTAAATAAGGACGAATAAATAAAGATATTGATACATACAATTGTTACAGTTGGTTTAGTATTATTAGACTGTGTTAGAATTCAGGAGAGCTGGAGAAATGTCTTATATTATTGGGCATTGCATCTTCAGTAAAATAGTAAAATTAATTCCCCAAACAAAACGGTTTTGCACCATTTTTATGCCCCCTTATGGATATTAAAATAAAGATATAATGATATTAAACCTTAAGTCTAGAATCCTTATTCCAAGTTTGATCAAAATCCATTGCATCTTTTTTAATCTAAAAATGTCAACAATTTAAGGTTTAAGCTTAAGGGGTCTTAAGAAAAGGTTCAGAGCATATTGTAGAATTGGTGTCTAATGACTATGGATCAAATTCAAAGCAAATCTGAAATATGTGAATTTTCAAATGGGACGTTTTGCTTCTAAAATATGTTTTTCAATATTGCAAAAAAACTGAAATATCGAGAATATTTATTAATTGATGTCTAATTCCTATTGTTAACATTTCTACAAAAATATGTGGTATTTGAATTTCCACGATCGGCTTCAATGCCTTTTACCTCCGAGGCATAAAACTAAATTAAACTAAATATAGCCTACATTTATACGCCTTATGCCTAGCAGCTGTGTTCAAATTTCAGCATGATGAATCCATTAGTTTAGGAATGAATCTCTACGTACAAATATATCAACATATACACATATCTAACTAGTATATATATATATATATATATATATATATATATATATATATATATATATATATATATATATATATATATATATATAGGCAAACATAAAATAACACCGAGTGTTTTGCTTGATAAGATTTTTTTGATTTTTTCAATTTTCTGAGTATGTCTTTACTGTTCAGTTTTTTTAAGTTGTAAATTACTGGCCGTTATAATGATGAAAAAAACTCAACAGTAAAGACATATTTTTTAAGAAACACAAAATTAACACCGCCTGAAGATGATTTGACGAATAAAATTGAAAGTACTCGCAAAAAAGGAATAAAAATGAAACAACAAACACATGGAAATTACATACAGCAATTTGACCGAAACACTAAATGGACCATTCGGAAAATTGAAATCATAAAAAAAGTTTTATTATTTAATAATGTTTGCCTAAATTAAAATATGCTGCCTAAATACGCACACTATATATATATTGTGTGTATTTACGTACATATATATATATATATATTCTGTGTATTTGGGCAGCATTGTCTCATTTATGTAAACATTGTTAAAAATATAAAGCAAGTACTTATTAACAACGAATTCCCTAATTATATCGTTGATGAACAAATAAAATTAATGATTCGAAACTTTAAAAACCACCAGTACAAATAATAATAATATTCAACATAACAACTCAAGCAATATTAACATATACTATTGTAATCAAATGCAACAATCCTTTAGATTAGAAGAAAAAGCCATGAAAAATATTATACACAGATACATATCCCCAATTGACAGTAACAATAACATCAGACTCATTATTTACTATAAAAAAATTAAAACCCAAAATCTTGTAGTAAAAAACAATACCTCCCCAACCCCAAAACTACTAGAAAGAAACAATGTTATTTATATGTTTAAATGCCCTTTAGAATAATGTAACTCCCATAATAATAATAATAAAGCTAATAGCTACATTGGTTTTACAAGCACTACCCTATCCCGCCGCCTCACCATGCATCTTGTAAACTCTAGCTTAATTTACCAACATCTACAAAAACATAACTGCCCTCCTTCTGATTTAAGACAAATTCTAGTTAATAACACTAAAATTATACATTCCGAAGCCAATTTAAAAACATTAAAAATACTCGAAGCTATCTACATAAAAGCACAACAACCTAAAATCAACAATATCACATATGAAACCAATAGTAACATTTTAAAATGCTTTACATAATGCGATTTTGTTCTGTGATGCCATCCAGCGTTTCTGAATTTAAAATCGCCAACGACTTTCTGGAACAATGCAGAAAACGTTCTCTGTGCGTTTCTACACCGTCTTTTTAAAATTCTCTTCTTTCTTCAGCTTTTTTGTTCATTTGCTTTTGACACCTGAGGATGATTCGACGAAGAATCGAAAACGTTCGTGAAACATGTGAAACCTATGGAACATCTAATTTTTAATTTTATTTTAATATAAAAAAGACTATCAGAAAAATTGAAAAAATAAAAAAGGTATAATTAAACAGACGAATTCTGTTATTTTGAACAATGTTTGCATATATATATATATGTATATATATATATATATATATATATATGCGTGTGTGTGTGTTCAATTACCATAATTATTCCCATTTTTAAGCCTAACCATAAGCAGCCTTAAGTTTTCAAACCTTTTGAACAACCACTTTCTGTAACATCTAATTCTGTACTTCTATAAATACACACTCTTGTAAATATACCACCGTGTTGTCTTATTTATTGTCGGCCCTTCAAAGGCCCTAACACTGGTGACGAGAACTCGGCCTTATTCAGACACAAAATTACCCGTATATGTGTTGCACACAACACTGGCAGCAAGAATTTTGACTTATGCTGGATACAACATAACTATTACTGCAACTGGCGAAGTTAGATTTTCGGGAAAGAAGTAGGCAACGCGCTCAGAAAAATTCTTAATTACAACAGTAACAACGAGAAGTTAAAAGTCATACTGGATTTTTACCATACAAAGTGTACCGAATCTGCAGAAAAGTCTACATCAGAAAATAGGATTGAGAAAAAAGTTTTGTTCATAAGGAGGATTTCAAGTAATTACCCAACACAAGGTTTTGAAATCTTAATTGTCCGACCACGAAAAATAAAAGAACAACAAAAAGTCTGGCGATTTTTCTCTTTTTTGTTGTGTAATCAGGAACACCTAATTCAGTTTAAACAAATTTACTTTTTATCTTCTCGTAGAAACGTTACGACCGTGTAAAAAAATCAAATACAGTCGGTAGCTTATTTTAACAGACGTAAATGGAGAAATTTAAAAGTGCCATGTTGGACAATATTAAACACGAACAAGACTGATAACTGCAATTACAAAGGCAACAAATGGGATATCAGAAGAAAATGTAAGAACAATAACTTCGTCGAGAAGAGAAATTGCATGAGAAGCAATTGGAGTAAATAAAAAAAATTGAGGAAATAGTTCTTCATACTCAGCAAGAACAGAAAAACTATATACGAATTATCGAATAGGGGTAAAAAAATAAAATGTAAGTGCATTTTCACAAAATGCTATTTGGAATGTTATCGATTGTTTTACTTACGACCCTGAAAACGAAATTACGTTTGCTTCGTATTTTAAACGATACGGACTGTGCGAATTTGGCCGATTTAAAAAAAGGTTCGTTAGCTATTAAGAAAGTTGTCATGGTTGAACATACCAAATTCGTCAATTATATATTGCCACAAAAACAGCAACCTTGTTGAAGCGATACAATTATTGACTGAATTGTTTAGCCTTAAATACCTCTTTTTCACAAAAGGTGAAAATTCATGAATGCCACAAGGAAAGAAGACGAAGACAACATAACTTTTGCAAGCGTAGTTAACAAACACTATGATGATTTCAAATAGTCGCATTTAAGCGCTATTCTTTGCACAGTGTTTAGTATGAAATACAGATGCATAAATCAGACGATGCGTTCTTAATAAGCTAGGCAATGAACCTGATTTAAGACTTCAACATATTGCAGAGGACTGCCAACTTTTATTAGTGTTAACCAATATTCATAAATACATTGAGCAAAGCGGAATGTCACATATTTTTTTAAATACATAACAAAAATGAAATTAATTCACCAACTGAATTTAATCAACCAAAGAAAAATAATTTGCCTCTAAAACCGTTTTTACTAGTTGCGGGTAATTGTATTGGTACAAAGATTGTCTATATAAAGTGAAAAAGTGTTTAAATTGCGGTTGCATGGGACACAAAAGTCTACATTGTAGAGTTAAAAATAAAATGTTAAAAGCTTTATAAAATTGCTAAAAGTGACGATGCTGAAAATATCAGGTAAAAATATTGAATAAAAATATTAAGTTACAGCTTGATTCCAGCTTAGACCTGTCAATAGTAAATCTTTAAACGTGATGAAAAAATTGGAAAACCTATTTTGATGAGAACGAAAAAATAGCTAAAAGCGTCACTTTCGAACAAAATAAAATTTGAAGGCGAGCGAATCTGTAACGTTACACCAAAAAGAGGACTTTAGGAATGTTTGTATTGAACAACTCAAATAATCTCTTGTGCATAGACTGGATGTATAAATTGTAATGATCGAATATGCCCATAAAATCTTTCTGTCAAAATATTTAAACTTTAAATGTCGAAGTAGAGAGACTTAACAAAGAATTAAAAGAAAACTTTCCTGAAATTTTCTCTGGTGGACTTGGAAGATGTAAAGAAATGACTGCCAACTTTGAATTAAAACCAAATATTTAACCAGTTTTTAATAAGTAAAGGAATGTTCTATTTGCGTCATTGAACCAGATCGACAGGGAATTAAATAGACAATTAAAAAAGTGTGAGTATTATCGAAAGTAGAGTACATAGAGTGGGCTTCGCTTACAGTCTACGTAATGAAATATCTCCACAGGATTAAACCATTATCATACAAATAGAAAACGAATTGCTAAAACCTATCCCCACGCGTCTCGTAAGTTACTACGATAATAAAATGTTACTCACAACTCAACAAGGAAGCATTTGAGTATTATTTTTGCTGTCACCAGGTTTCATTGTTTTGTTCATGGAAGACATTTTGTGTTAGAAACTGACCATAAGCCACTGTTAACGATTTATGGGTAATAAAAACTGCAGCGATGAGGTACATTCTTCTCAATTAAAAAATGGAGTATTTCCTATGGTCAAAAATTAGTCATGCTGACGGATTATCTAGACTTATTACAAAATATACATAATCCATGGAAGGCAAAGTGATTGTTTCCCTAAAAACTGCGGTAGAATTTTTTTAAATCGTTGTGTAAAGCCATTAGGGAGCACTCGGTAATACTCGAAGAAATAAAAGAAAAGGCCTTAGACTACGATATTTAAAAAAACACATGAAAATAAAATAATAGAAAAACGGAAGTAGTTATGTATGGCGATCGAGTTGTTATTCCTGCAGCATTACAGAATAGAATACTGAAAGAAGATACCTCTTATAAAATTCAGACGCTGGTCGAAAACTGGTCTATCGTGGTCTAGGATCTACATAGATGTTGCTGTCCCACTAAATGATTTATATTACCTAATAGTGGTGGACAATTTATCGAAATTACAGAATTATTAAAATGTAAATAACCAACAACGGAAGTGATAATTAGTTTTTTTTTCATGGATTATTCGCCTGATATCAGACAATGAACCGCAATTAACGTCTCGTGAATTTAAATCATTCTGTCAAACATTTGTAGTGGGCATATTACGATCGCGCCGTACCATGAAAAGTGCAATAGTCAGGCAGAACGATTCGTGTGTACGTTAAAAAAAGCACTTAAGAAAACGAGGGGTACACGTACCGAAAAGGCTATTCAAGAAGTTTGCAGATTTATAGGATGATCCCCAAATAACAATGTCCCATCTTCCATGACGCCAGCAGAAGCGATGTTTGCAAAAAAGATTAAAACCGTGTTTGATAGATTATTACTAACCCATACGAAACCAGAGCGTGAAAGAAATGTCACGAATAACGCTTCAAAGTTGGAGAAATATTTTTGATTACGGATGTTCAAAAACAATGCATCTACTGGAAATCAGGGATAGTGGATAAACGGATTAGGAACATGATTTACATGGTAAAGGTGCCCAAGTGTACCAAGAATAGATACATGAACCATATGAGAAAACAATATTCAGATGCTGTCGATCAAAATGTAAACATAAGATTACAGACATAATTGTAATAAACCTTAACATGGAAAAGTATTGACTCTATACTGAACAAAGCTAATAAGAGGGTGTTATGATGTTATGATCTACCATATTTCGTGACTATATGGACTTAACCCTAACACTAACCCTAACCATATCTCGTAACTCTATAGATATTCTAGACACTACGTAAAGAGGAGCACACGGTAAAGGACGGAACAGTCCCAGAACAGTCTCTTTGTTACAGAGAAGATTGTACTTCTGTAAATACAAACTCTTCTAAATATACTACCGTGTTGTCTTATTTATTGTCAGTCTTTCCAGGTCACAATATACACATGTATATATATACATTTATATATATATATATATATATATATATATATATATATATATAGTATGATGTTGTGTTTTTAATGTTGCCTTTATGTTATATATATATATATATATATATATATATATATATATATATATATATATATATATATATAATATCAATATAGATATAAATATAATTAAATGTAATGAAATATAATATAATATTTATTTATAAATATTATTATTCAAACCGTGTGACCGGCATGGATTGTCTCCTCTCATACTGACAATTGCGGGTTTGGCATGAAACACATGTGTATCTAGGTTAATTTGAAAATAATATTAATTTATAAATAATTATTCGAACCTCTCGCACAATAGAACACTTTAAGTTAGGTTGACAACAAGCCGCCATTTTGCGTAATGCATAACTCTGGGCCATGCCTATTGGAGTACTATAGACTGCTTGCTGGATAGCCGTTGTGTTTGCTATTTAGATGTTAAGTTACTTCCCATTTCTAAACAATGTGTGTTGGAGCATTGTTACGCTCCTCGGCTACTGAGCAACACCTGATTTTCGTATTGGGGGTTCGAACCGTGTGACAGGCAGGGATTGTCTCCTCTCATACTGACGATTACAGTTTTGGCATTAAACACATGCGTATATAGCTTTAGTTTGAAAATAGTATTTATTTATAAATAATTAAGAAAAAAAGTTACACACACACACACACATATATATATATATATATATATATATATATATATATATATATATATATATATATATATATATATATATATATATATATATACAGGGTGTTTCAAAAGTCTTGGGAACATAACGATTTTTAATAACTCAAAAACTATTAGGAGTTGAAAAATGAAATTGGTACCGTTGGAAAGTTTAAAGTTTCAAGTTTTGTGGGGAATCTTCAAAGTTGTTCAATATGAGCACCATTCGTCACACGGCAGACATCTAGTCGATAGTCCATTTCCTGCCAAACGCGTTCCAGCATCTTGACGTCAATGGTTCCCACAACTGCCGTTACTCGAGCCTTTAGTTCGTCAATATCTCTTGGAAGGGGCGGCACATAGACTTGTTGTTTGACAAAGCCCCAAAGGAAAAAGTCACACGGGGTAAGATCTGGAGACCTAGTAGGCCAGGGCATGAGAACATCATCACCTCGCCCAGATCTCCCAATCCATCTACCAGGCAGCCTTGTGTTAAGAAACTGCCTTACTCTAAGACTCCAGTGTGGTGGTGCACCATCTTGTTGAAAAATGAAGTCATCAGATTCTGCTTGTTCCAACTGAGCCATTAACCAGTCTTCCAGCATGTTGAGATAGGATTCACCAGTGATAGTTGCCTCTTCAGAGAAGAACGGTCCATAGACACCTTTCTTGGAAATTGCACAAAACACGTTCACTTTTGGTGAATCTCGCTCGTGCTCAAGAAGTTCATGAGGATTCTCAGTACCCCATATGCGAGTGTTATGCTTGTTAACTTTGCCATTCAGATGGAAGGTCGCCTCATCGCTAAAAACAAGCCGGTCATCAAAGCCGTTATCTTCCAACTTCTCTTGCATTGCAATGCAAAAGTCACGGCGAAGTGGCTTATCAGTGTCCTTCAACTTTTGGACCAACTTGAGCTTGTAAGGTACCATTTGCAGTCGTTTCCTTAAGACACGCCAGACAGTTGCTGGAGCAAGCTGAAGTTCCCTGCTGGCCCTTCTCACTGATTTACGGGGGCTCCGCTGAAAGGCTGTCCGAACTTGCTCAACTGCATCTTCTGAAGTTGAAGGGCGACCTGTTCGCTTACTTTGGGCACAAACACCCATCTTTCACAAATTTAGCATGCCATCTGACAATGGATTTCCTTTCAGGGGCTTCTTTTTTAAATTTCCTGCGAAATGCACGCTGAACACATGTCCACGATTCAGTCTTTGCAAATTGGAGGACGCAAAATGCCTTGTCTTGTTTAGAGAACGCCATTACTGCACCTGGAAAGATAACACGGAAATCATTAGTATGACCAAAAACTTGATTAAGCAAGCTTTAAAATGGCACCAGTTTCATTTTTCTACCTGGAATAGTTCATGAGATATACGCAT
>OY744520.1:97322946-97347946 GCA_963556195.1 Sepiola atlantica
TCTTGTAAAAGGCAGCTATAGACGCAGAACAACTTCCATTATGTTCACATTCACATTGTACATGTAAATACACTAATTTTTAAGGCACACTCCCCAATAGGTCTTCGTTTTAAATGGCAGGCATGCACACAGACAAAGAGGTGCTCTTCTTTATTATACATATATATAGATTTAAGTATACAGAGAGCAATAAAGAGAGAGAGATGGAGAAAGAGGGGGCAGACAGGCAGACAGGCAGACAGACGGAAAGGCGTTACGTGCTAATATACGAAAATTCTTCATTTACGGTTTATTATATTAAAAAAAGGAAAAATACATAATTTCATTTTTTTATATATTTTTTTAATCGAGGCAGGGGTTAGAATCGAAATCGCACACTCGATGTTTAAAGTCTGATACTTTCCTAACTAAACAATGCAGGCGTTTGTTAAATTGACTTTAAAATAACACTCATGAGAAAAATGGATATACTTATTTGAAGTGTTAAGAGAGTTCTGTTCCCACTTAGAGGTGGAGATACTTAGATGTTCGGCACATAAGGGAGGAAGTAGAGATTCTGGAATACTTACATCATCTTTCCCGGTAAATTTTACATAAGAATACACTTTAAGATGTTATGTAGATTATCTAACCTTTCTCTCTATGGGGAACACACAAACACCACACACATACATTGAGTTATATATATATATATATATATATATATATATATATATATATATATATATATATATATAGAGAGAGAGAGAGAGAGAGAGAGAGAGAGAGAGAGAGGGGGGTTAAGTATCTAGACATTACAGAGAAATACAAGTGGATATAATCTCAATTTAAAAGTACAAATGATTTAAAGAAGAAAAAATGTTAAAATTATTGGAAATTCATTTCGCTTATTCATGAGATCTTAGTTGGCCGGCCTATAAACTCTTGGGATGCTCATTGGCTAAAAGCCATTGGCTGATCTGGAATTTTTGTCTGCAGATAATAATGGGATAATACGTAATTGCACATTACTCCACGCCACCTCACTCTAGCGTAAAGAAATACATAAAATATAATGTTAAAATTATGTACCGACAGTCAATAAAAATGAATATAAGTACATTGCCAGCAGACGTTTATGTATCGTTGATAATTCAGTATACACGCACACATCTCTCTCACTCTCTCTCTCTCTCTCTCTCTTTATATATATATATATATATATATATATATAGAGAGAGAGAGAGAGAGAGAGAGATAGATAGATAGATAGATAGATAGATAGATAGATAGATAGATAGATAGATAGATAGATAGATAGATAGATAGATAGATAGATAGTGAGAGAGAGATAAAGAGAGAGAGAGAATGGTAGTTTGCTGAAAGCATTGTTGGGCATTGTAGTAAATATTTAAAGAATGCTGGGAGCAATGCAGAGTGCCGGATTGACGAGAAGCTGGAAAGAACAAAAATAATAAATCGAAGGGAGGGACTTACTATTTATTTTTCTTTACAATCTTACATCACAGCAAGGATGTGGGCAGCTGTGTGTGTTGTCCGGATGATAATTAAGAATCATTTAATATTTCGGGAAAATCTTCACTATTTATTGACTACATATATGCATCTTCACTATTTATTGACTACATATATGCATGTCTAGGGCTAATTTTTAAACTGAACCCGGTTCGGTTTATTATACAGCTTTTCCAGTTATTGCTCACTATCTTATAAGCAGAGGAGTTTTATTGGATTAACATATAGAAAACAGCAACAATATAAGTACTAGGATAAAATACACGATATATGATCAAATGAAAAGTCGTGGAGGAAGAATGGATTAAACGCAGAAAGTAAAAAATAATTAAACACTGGAAAAATATTTAAAAAAAACAAACGGAAGAGTTGGCCGTTATCGTTCCGATTAGCGAACGTTGTTCCGAACGAAACCGGTCAAATCTCCCGTATGTGTGTTTACTTCCTGTGTTGAATTGTTGTTCCATTCTGTCTTGTATACATATATTAGCCCGGAAATTAATATAAAGTTTGTAGAATATTACACAAACATATCACATAAATATAAAGCCAGAAAAAATTTACGTATTTCATTAAGATGATTGACGTGTTCTCTAAGAAATAGAAATGCATTCGACTGGATAAAATTTAGTCTAAAAAATATGTTTTCCCTCACGAAGTAATTCATTGAAATGGCTGACTTCTTTTCTAAGTAATGAAAATACATACATATAATCAGTACATTTTTTTATAAATGAAATATTTTGTAAAATGTTTAATTCTTATTTCACGAAATAATTTATTGAAATGGCTTAAGTTTTGATAAGAACCCAAAAATCATTAAAGTGGATTGAATGTACATAAATGCATTATAATCGATCCAATGTAAGCAGTAAATTATTATATGTAAATAAATTACTGTTTCAAAATAGAAGTTTAATATTACGAATAAAATCCTGAAAAGGGCTGACTTATTTTCTAAACAGCCATAAATTAATCTAGTTAGTTTAATGTAAAAATTGAAAAAAATAAATTATTATATATTGTTTATCAATAAAGCAGAATGCATTTTAGTGGATTTAATTTAATAAGTAAAATAATTTGGTAAAGAATTTATGTTTTTCAAATAAGATTCTGATTTCATACATTAATTTACATAAATGACTGCAGCGTTCGTGAACTCTTATTGTGAAAAAGAGGCCGTTATTATTTGTTATGTGTTAATGTTTATGAGCGTAGAACAGCGGCAACGTTTAACTAAGCGTAACGACTGGTAGCTACTCAACTGCTATTATATGTTGTGTCGAGACTAGAAACACGGAGTTGAATATTCTAGTAATTAACTGTGTGTTTTAAAACGAAGCGTACGGTGTTGGTTTGTTAAACCGATCGTTTGTGGAAGAACGTAAATAAGTAATATCGATTAGATATATGTTAATGAATCATAGAAAAGACCAGTTTATAACGTTTAATGTAGGAGAGCCGTTCGCTACGGTCAAAAGACATTGTATAATATTAAGATAAATGTGTTCAGATAACGGTGGTATCCACGGTATGTGCTTTTTAAGGATATGGAATTGGAATAGATTGACCAGATAAAGCAGATGTTCTCTAAATATAAATCTGTTAAACCGGTAATCCAGAATTCTAGGCGGGTTATTGAATGAATGTATTACGTTTATTATCGATGTTTATAACACTTGAAAAGCAATACATCATAAGGAAAAATAAAATAAAATGATAACATACTTATGGCAAGTAAGATACGCAGAAACACGTATCTGTAGTTTACTTGCTATAAGTGTATTTATTATATATATATACATAAAGTTCAGATATGACCCAAGATGAAGTACGGTTGCCACATCTGGAGAGGTGATACTCAGGGTACTCTGTCCTGCCTAGACAGAGTACAAAATTGACTTTGTAATCTAGTGGGAGATGATCTATTCTAAATTTCTTCTTCCTACATCCCCTTTCTCACAGACGAGACGTTGCTACTCCATCGGTATTTCCATCATGGCTGCTCCACTCAGCTTAAATCTATGGTTACACCTCGTAAGTCTTCTTAGGAAAACCCCGGATTTCTACCAACACCCCAAATAACTCTCCTTTTTTCCTATGTGTACCTAAAAAAAAAACAGAACTAGGGGAAAAACTTCCCCTAAGTTCTCAACTATAGAGCAAGTTAGCGTGGGAATATTTTTCTTACAGACAACAACATGGTCGTTTTCACGTCCAATTCAACAAATATCGAGTTGTCCTGTTAATTAATCATAGTTCTCAATCTTTTTATAGTACTGTTCCTTCATTAAACTGAAAATATCACTAACCTTTTTCTTCGAATGGACTTTGACCCTGCTAAGTGGTCAACCATTAGTCCAATATATATATATATATATATATATATATATATATATATATATATATATATATATATATATATATATATATATATATATATATAGTTTCACTAAATAGTATGTTTTGGGCCAATATATTTGATGTTTTATATATATTCATGTATTTTTCTATATATATTGTTTTATATATTTTTCAAAGTTTTATTTTTATTACCTGCAGTCATTGCGGTAATGGTCCTCTGAGGAGAAGATTTTCTTTGAAAACTCATGAGTTAAGGACTTTAACGAACTTTGCCTGAATTTTGAATTGTAATAAAATTTGATTCGTACCTAATTATATTCTTTCACTTTATCTATTGCTATTAATGCTCTATCCAGTATATTGAGCTTTATTCTTATCCAGTAATTGAATATATTAGTTGCCTCTTATATCTTTTGTTGTATTAACCATATATATATATATACATATATATATATATACATATATATACATATATATACATACATATATATACATATATGTATATATATATATATATATATATATATATATATATATATATATATATATATATATATATATATATATATATATATATATATATATATATATATATATATATATATATATATATATATATATATATATATATATACACACACGGCACAATCACGTTGACACACCGGTTCCCGTTAGATCACCGAAGTTAAGCAGCGTCGAGCCTGGCCAGTACTAAATGGGTGACCATTTGGGAATACCAGGTGCTGTATGTGCTCTCTGCTTATCTCGGCATTGCTTCCAGTCGTCCTGTATTACTACTTGCCATTGGAATCAAGCAATGCCGACTCAGGAGAGCGGTTGTTGGAGATTGCGCAACCCTTGCAATTACAACTTCACGCGCAGGCATATTATTTCAACATCGACCCAGTACTTATTTAAAAAGGAATACATCCACAACGCACCGTTTTAACGGTATATTCAGACGCTCTGGATGGGTTAGGCTCTGGATGGGATTCGTTGGGGCACTCATACGTCGAAATCGACGGGAGAGTCCATTATATATATATATATATATATATATATATATATATATATATATATATATATATATATATATATATATATATATATATACGCTTGAAAGAGAAGAGAAAGAGATCAATAAAAACCATATACTATATCAGATGATAGTAAAACAAAAACAAAAAAGAGAAAGTAGAAAGATGCTGAATTTTTGCAGCAGACTTTTCTGTTATAGATTTTTCAAATCTACCCGTTTTTACTTAATTGCGTATAAAACTGCATAGCTGCCTACCGAACTGTCAGTCTACATTAGGTGGCCGAAGAAACTTTAAAGTAATATGACTCAGAACGGATGCAGAAAGACATACAAAAACAAGCAAAAATTCAACATCGTAGATAAAATACTGCACTGAAAGATTGAGTGCTAATGGCATTGAAATTTCTAAGTGCGTTCGCACACCTGGAAGAGCAGGAAACAAGAAAAAAATGATTATAATTAGATAATACGTGTGTGTTGATAAGCAATATAACCATTTTGATGACACAATTTATCATATATATATATATATATATATATATATATATATATATATATATATATATATTACTTTAAGACTATATGTTACATATTTCAGAAACGTACCGCGGTTTCATCCAGATGGGCTGACTTTACGTTTTTGTTAATCTATGCGAAGTGGAATCGTCAGCGTTCTGAATGAGGTCAAACGACGATGAGAAATTGCGTTATATCGATAAAAAGGTGCATTCCTTGAAAGTTTCTCTGGAAAAAATATATTGGTTGGGAATTAATTGAGTTTTATTTTATTTATTATTTATAGTTTTTTGTTTTATAAATGTTTTTATTTCATTCTATTAAGTGTTTCATTTATTTATTCTCTTGTAGTTTGGTATTTTTATTTTTATTAAAGGTGTTGTTCGTAGATCGTAGGAGATTACTGGTGTTTTTTAAAGTGAAAATACAATGGGGCGTTTGAATACGTAATTAAAAAAGTTGTAATATTGAAGTCTCTTTCTGATGATGAAACCGAGTTTAAATTTGTTTATCGGATTCATTATTTATTTTATTTTTAGGTTTGTGTTTTAAAGGTTTAATTGTTTTGGTGTTTTATTTACATATTTATTTATTGCTTTATTGGTAGTTTCGTATTTTAAAAGTTCGACGGCGTTGGCGTCTGAATATACCGTTAAAACGGTGCGTTGTGGATGTATTCCTTTTTAAATAAGTACTGGGTCGATGTTGAAATAATATATGGGTATTAATCGTAATTTAGCTATATTAAATTGATTTAATTATTTATGATAGTTTTTGTCTGTTTTACTGCTACAAAAGTGTCTTTATATTTAGCGATAACTGAGTGGCATAATTTATTGGTTAGGCTCTGGATGGGATTCGTTAAAATCTGTTATTTATTTATTAGTTTTTAGTTTTTGTTTATTTATTATTAATAGTTTAGTATTTTCTTTAAATTTATGTTTATAAATTATATATATAATATTTTTTATATATGTATAGGGGAGTGAATTAATTGTTATGTAATGGCTGGACTTTGATGGAGGATATATTTTATCAATGACAGGGTCATATAGAGGTATCTAATGTTTTAAATATCATTATCATATGCATTCGTGTTGTGTTTATGTATTTAGTTTGTTCTGTTGGCTTTATCTAATAAGGTTTATGAATTATTATAGAGTTTGTTATAGGGTCTATAATAGGTTCATAAACCTTATTAGATAACGCCAACAGAATTAACTCGTGTGCAAATCTATAAAAACATTAGTATCAGTGGATTAAAATCTCAAAAACTTATCTCTCATAATCATTTATTTTTATTTTTAAGTGAAGAAAAGCAAAATTATATCTAATTAGATTCATGACGAAAGTTGGTTATATTTATCTATTTAAAACTAAGAGATCGATCATCAACCTATAGAGATGTTTAGTCACACAGAGAAAGGGAGGTAACTTCTGTTTTAGAATCAATGAATTATCCCCCATTGTTCAGAAATTTAATTCCACCCCAGAAGGAAATACACGGATGCTAATTCGTTGAAGAGGTAATTTTCTTGTTATAATAATATTAATGTTAATATTATTTAGTATCCAATGAATTCTAATGCAACTTATACACATGAAAATAACTTGTTATTTGGAATGCAAAATCAATTGTGATAAGATTCTTAAGCTATCTCTCCCAAAATCAATGTTTTACCCCGATGGAACATAGAAGGAACACATCCACCATTTTTAGAGTTAAATCGAACCCACCGCCTACACTATCATTACCAATTAAAACACGACAGTATCAATGATTTTCTTAACCTCCCAACCAACTGTATAACTTAATACCCAACACAGAAAGCTTAACTCTAGATTCTAAGAGCCCGCCCCCAATGTTCAAAGTTCCCTTAGATTTTATCGTTAACTGGTTTGGCTATAAAGCTTAGTTTTAATGATAAAAGAGTATTTTGTTAGAAACTAACTCGTCTACCTTGTGGGTTAGGACTCAATTCGGAACGTAGAAGAATTTTCTGTGAGTTTTATATTCCCTATATATACATGCAGTTGAGATCCCATTTCCTGTTTTATTTTTCTTAGTAAAATATTAATATTCTAGAGTTACGATTATTATGACAACTATTTAATTTATAATATAACCACGAATATGCTTATTATCTAAAGTATTGTCTAATTGTTCATGACCTATCCAGAATCCTACGTGATGCTAATTTATTTGGTGCCACTAATTGATTGCTAATTATAGGAACACACATTTCCTAACTTTACATGTCCAGAAAGAGAAAGCGGAATTGTTGGGAAGCCATGTATCATATATCGTGCAACTGTTCCAAAACTTATAGAGCATTCTAGAGATAATCGAATTAGATTTCAATATATTTTTTATTAAATCTTTACGAGTTCCAAACTACATTTCAGATCTAAAGCTAGATAGCATGTAACAGTTCCGGTGCAAACAATTCTGTAGAATCCCCTGCCTAATGTTTAGTAAATAATCCTTTGAAGTGATTAGATGGTAAGCTTCTAAAGTGAACAGGTTACATTGTTTGCTTTGGTTAGGTATATATTTGTCCGTTCTACCTGCTATGGACCATCTCAACTCAAAATGAATTTCCTTACTAATAAATTCCCTAACAAAATTTGCTAGCGATGTAGGAAACTTCTTTGAATTTGGATTCAGTTTTTTCTTAAATGAACACGTGTGGTTTGTATACCTGTCTTTGAAGGTGCAACGGTGGACCCGATATAGTCCCTGGTGTTATTTTCTGTCTTTACATTGATTGTATACACCACGCTTTAAATCAAACAGCTACACCCCAAAAGACACTCGCTAGTGCATCTAAGCGGTTTCTAATCCATGGCTAGCATCGTTGTTAGTTATAATGCTATCATTAGTCTTATTTCTTGCATGATTTATTTTGGTTCTATTATACCTAATAATCGATGAAACTAGGTTTTTGGAGGTTGTAAAGGATAACTTTGCAGTATTTTTGTTTAAGAATTTACCTATACTACTACCCATAGAAATTGTTTACTCTGTAATACTATAAAAGGTCCTAGGGATATTTGTACGGCGATGGGAACTAAATAGCATTACGACTCGTGTTTTTTCGACCACCAGTTCTTTGAGTATCCGGTGGTTGTTCCGCTGACTAAGAGTTTTGATCATTTTGTGGAATCCCGTCATTATTGCTTCCACTAGCCTTATTATTTCTTCGCCTTCCAATCACCTTGTTGTATGAAACCAAATTGCCCATTATTGGCATACCTCCTCTATTTGACCCATTTTTGTCCAAGTTAGTTTTGATATAACTAATGTTTTCTTTATACCATGATCTAGTTAAGATGTCGCTGTAGTATTGCTTATTTTTATCAAATAACTGTTTATTTTTGGATAGTTTCGTAATTCTGTCTGATATTGCAGAGACTATTGCTCTTTTTACAAGTGGTAGGGTGTTAGAACTTTATCTATATAGTACAACGTATGGTTTGCTTTATGGTAAGTCTCTTAAGTTTGTTAGCTAAATTGAATGTGATATCTAAAAGGTTTACCTTACAATAGTTGACATCTATAGATATTTCTAAACCCAAATCCCTAAAGGGATCATACAGCGCTTTTTTCTTTTTCTCCAAGTTTGTTCCGGTAAAATTAACAAAAACTAAGGCATCATCTCTATATAGCCCGTCTGACAACTCAGGCATTTTCTTACACAATTCCCCCAAAATGTAAAGGCCTACCAGATCAGTTCCAGGCTATCTCATGGTGATGTCATAATTTCTGACCTTGTTCTATCTTGTTTATAATTTATCATTATATGATATTAAAGTTCTCCTAAATAATTTAATAATATCCATCTCCAAGTTAGTTATGTTGGTTTTATTTTTAGTCATGCTAAAATAAAGAGGGGGATATTGAGGAATAATGATAGTCAATGTCGAACATGATGAATTTACATTTACTTGTAATCTGTAATTCCCAAACCAAGTATGACTTCATTTGCTGATGACCACAGTTTGTGATGAGTTTTTCTCTAATATCTGGTAAGATTCTATCTAATATTTTCTTGCTGATGTTTGCAACATCCGGCATACATGGCAAGATAAACCTTATAGAGGGGATAGTATCGAAGATTCGTGTTTCAAGGAAATTACCAAATACAGAAATAACGCCTCATTTCTTCCGGATGACATTGTTAATTTTTTACCCATCCATCAGTAAGAATTTATTTAGTAGCACTATGAATTTTGTGGAATTCTATTTAGATATTCCTGCAGTTCTAATATATATATATATATATATATATATATATATATATATATCTATATATATATATATATATATATATATCATCAACACATTCCTAAATGGTTCTCTGCTACAACGATAAGCAATAGGTTAAAAGCGGTAATTGTTTTCATTTGATGTTCATCTAGGTTAACTGGACTCGGTTTAAATTTTGAACTTGGTAAGTCTTTTTATTTTGCATAAGTTGACCAGATTTTTTTGTTAAGTATATAGGCTCCTACTGTGATGACGGTTTGATGATTGTCAACTCACATAGCTATAAATCTGACAACATAAAAAATATTCATAGAAAATTAGGAATATTAGGTTTTAAAGTAGACAATATGTTATACTTCTTAGATAGAACATTTAAGTTTCACCTCAGAATGTATAAACTGGTTATAAAAACCAATACATTACATGTTATATTTAACCTAATTCTAATGATCTCCAATTCTATTATGAAGAAAATTCTTCATCTATTGGATATCAAATTAGCAATAACTCCTTTAATTTACACACATGCAATACATTTAGTTGCAGATATCATAAATTACTTGAAATAACAACTTAATTTATAATATAACTTGCAGTATTAACCCGGCGTTGCCCGCGTGGATATATATTGCTGTTCGGACGTTTTTTTAGAAAAAATAATTTCACATATAATCATATTTACTAGTTTAATCTTGAAAGAAAAGTACTATGAGGTCACGTAATAAAAAGAAAACTGTTAACGCGGTGGTATTTTCTGTAAAATATTACTATTTAAAGAGTAACATTTGTAATATGAGGTCAAGTACTAAAAAAAACTGTTAGCGCGATGGCGTTGCTAAAAATAACGTCGTAGCTTACAGACAGCTATTAAACGATAAATGGATTTAACGAATCTAAATGAATTCAAATTATTTTAAAATAGTGAATTATTGTGAATCTTTAAAATACCAATTAAAATGATTATTTAAATGTTTAAACGTTTTTAACATACATTCTTCACTGTGATATTCTTTGTTAACCTTTATACTTGTTACGAAACGAAGAAAATCTATTTAAAAATAACGAATTTCGTTGAGTTACGTTCTAATATATTTTAGTTATTTTATGGAACTAACCGATAGGACATTATCAAAAGAAAGAAAGTCTATTCATACAAATTAATTAATTTTTATAAACAACTTGTTAAGACAACAGAAGATATATCAGTGTATCATCCTATAAAGAGACACTGTTGATGAATAAATTCGAATTTAGGTGGGCCTTGAACTTGTTGAGTTATGTAGATACTCGTTCGAAATGCAAGTGTCTACAATTTTCCTTTGGTAAAAAATCAACTTGTATTAAATTAATTCTGTAAAGAAATCATTTAGAATAAGTTTTGTTACGGTATTAAATAACCAAAAAGGGATAGATATATCGCTAAACAGAAACAATACCTAATTATTATTATTTTTTTTTATTTTAACAAAGTTCACCCAAAACAAGGCAGACCGCCACTGTAGACGTAAGGGGCTACTGAGAAAAAGGGTGAGAGTTTTTTTGTTTGTTTTATTTTTTTAGGGGGGGGGCAACCTAAATTGGGAGCTGTGTAGCGAGATGTCGGTTTACATTAGTTTTAACTCTATATGTCAGTACCGTCAGGAAAACAAGAAGCAAGGAGGGAGTTCCAGAGTCCAGCAGCACGAGGAAAGAAGCTTTTGGAGTAGAAAGCTCTTCGGCATCTGGGGACCTCCACAGTGAATGGATGGGATTTGGCAGATTGTCTCGTTAGTCTAGTGAATTTACATCGTTAGGGCACCAGAGCAGCAAGTTCATCAGAGCACAGTCCATTGAAGTACTTGTAAAACAGACACAAGGAAGCAACATTGCGGCGGTGGGATAGGGGTTGCAGCTTGGTGGATAGTGAGGGTCCTATTAAGTTGGCGACTCTTTTTTGGACCCTGCCTAAGAGGGAAAGACTAGTGGATGATGCCCCAGCCCAGATATGGCAACGATACTCCATGCATGGGCGGATGGTGGCCTTGTAGAGATATAGGATAATGTCAGGTGTGAGAAGTTTACTAGCACGGAGAGGGAGCCCACCTTCTTTGCAGCAGTCCTGGCAATGTCTTCAATGTATTTGTTCCAATTCATGGTATCTGTGAAAGATAAGTCGAGGAGTTTGAATGATGAACTCTCAGGTAGGGTGTTATTTGCCATGACAATAGGTGGCTGAAGAGGTTTCTTGTAGTTGTTGAAGGAAAGGAGCTTTGTCTTTGCGGCATTAAAAGTTACCGTCCATTTTTTACCCCAATCCATTACAGACTGGAGGTCATTTTCTAAGAATTCAGCCATTGCCTTAGATATGTGCGCGTCGGTTTTGGCCACATGACGAAAGTAGAGCGTGGTGTCGTCAGCAAATATTCCTATCTCAGTCTCAATTTCACCAGGGAGGTAATTTATGAAAATCAGGAACATAGACGTCCTAGGATGGATCCTTGGAGTACATCAGCATTTACGTCATGTTGCTTAGATGAACGGCCATCGAGGACACGATGGATCTTTCTTTTTGTTAGGTGGGATTTAATTGTATTAAATATTTGTCCAGTAATACCATATGAGTGCAGTTTTAGGAGAAGCCCTTTATGCCAGACATTGTCAAAGGCCTTGGATATATCAAGTGCTACCTCCCTAGCTTCACCTGCCTTGTCCAGTGTACGATATATGCGTTCAGCGATGACCGTTAGGATATATGCGGTAGTAGCAGTAGTAGCAGTGGTAGCAGTAGTAGTAGTAGTAGTAGTAGTATTGGGCATTTAACTATTCTATTTTTATAAAGTTAGGTATCTTTATATGTTTATATATTTTTATATAGAGTTTTAATTCTTAAACTACTTAATCATTAAGAATTTTGGGGCACAGCTGCTAAGTGTAAGGGCTTGTAATGTAAAATAAATTTAGTTTAATTAAGTGTATGCAAAGGGGTAAAAAGACGATGGAAGCCCTTTGTTAAAATTACGATACCTCCGATTTTTGTGAAATTTCCACATTAAGTATTAGACATTAATTAGTAAATACATGTATTAACCAAATTTCAGTTTCTTTGGGGAATTTTTAAGGGATTTAGAGGGCATAATATAAGCACAACCCTAGATTTGAGAATTCAAATATTTCAGATCTGCCTTTTCTTCTTAAGGACCTCTTACACTTAACTGTTAAAAGTTACATTAGACATTTTTAGACATTTTCTAGAATCAAAATCATGTAAAACATTTTGATCAACATTGGAATAAGGATCTAGACATAGGATTTAGCATATTTATATATTACTCTTAATCTGCATAAAGAGGCATAAAAGTGGTTCAAAACTATTCTGTTCGGGGGGGGGTACCCGGCCGTGTACGGGTATTCATCTAGTTATATCTTCTTTTGTTATGCTCTTACTTTTTAATTATATTATGAAATACGCTGTGTGTTGTACGCCGTTTTATGCCATCACATAATAGTTTTGTTTTCTCACAGGAACACTTGACGATATTCCTGAGAACAATATTGTGGTGTCAATATTGAATACTTGTGTTGTGACTTGAAATATCCAGGAAATGAGAAAACTTGTCATCACGCAATGTTTGCATATGTTCCTATTCTCACCAAGGACGCCTGTTATTATACTACCGTGTTGGAAATGAATTTTTGATTACATGCGTTTCTATTTGTTGGCGTTGAAATCGTCAAGTGATGCAGCAGAACCGCCATTTCTTGCATTGGAAAGAATTCATGAGGTTTGCGTGTGAGTGCATTGCTGTTAACGGCAGGGTTTTCGGGAATTTCAAAAACGTTAAACTTTCCAGGGATCTTGTGTATTATTTGATTTATTCGGACTACTGCTCTCATCTTGCTGCTATTCTAACAACGTCTCAGACGATGTAACCTCCGATCTTCATTCAAGTGCATCTTGACGAACTAATGAATATTTCTGTCGAACTCGGGAATTTGTAAAACATTGTCAGAATAACATTTTAGATGAGACCAGTAGTCATAATAATCCATATAATCAAAGTAGTAAAGTATGAAAATATATTTATGGCAGTTAAATTATACAGAGGCGTCTGCGTTTCATACCCGCAGGGAATCGTCACGCTAAGTGCACTTACATTCATTGTTATTTCAAGTAAATATCAGCCGGGCTTTTATTTGAGAAAAACTCAGCCATTGGCTAATGACACCAGTAACCCATGAGAAGGAAATAAAAACGAATCGGATTGGTTAGTTAGCTAAACTAAACACTACGTGGATATATAAAAACAATCAGCAACAAAAATCAATGCACTTAGCCTGACAATTCCCTGCAGGAATTAAACGCGGACACCTCTGTGTAGCTTAATTTCCATAAATAATGGTTTATACTTTACTATATATATATATATATATATATATATATATATATATATATATATATATAGTGCGTCGGGTATGTTGAAAAACATCGATAAAGTGCTCGATTGTAAGAATGCGCGCGATAAAATACAAATAATTTATTTAATAACTATACATTACATATTTCAGAGACTTACCATGGTTTAATTTCGTTGTTCGCCGAAGATTTGAAATAGGCTGTAAGGACCTTTTCTAAACAGTTAACAATAAAGGTCTACCCATGTCAATGAAACCATGGTACGTCTCTGAAATATGTAATGTTTTAAAAAAATGATCTTTATATATATATATATATATATATATATATATATATATATATATATATATATATATAAATTAAAAATGGAAAAAGCGGAAGATCTGTGAGCTCTACGTTTCGCGCAACTGTTACGTGGGCTTTATCAAGAGCGAACGAAAAATGCTCAAAGTTACAATAGACGTCTTTTTTCATTTTTAGCATTTTTCATTCGCTCTTGATAAAGCCCACGTAACAGTTGGGCGAAACGTTGAGCCTACAGATCTTCCGCTTTGTTCATTATTAATGTCATATTGTCGGATGTTTTAGCCTTTCATCTATTCATATATATATATATATATATATCCGTTTTTTTTTCATTAACTATATTTTTTATCTCTTTAATTCACAACACTTTATTGGTGAATTTAGCCCTTGTTACATGGTGACCCTTTTATTCACAACAACCATTTTTATTCAATTTTCTGATTCGCTACTAACATTAATTGCCAAGAGGATAAGATTATAATCGTGCGCCCTATAATTAAATCTTTCTATGTCTTCTCTTTCATAAATTCTGGAAGAGAGAACAGTAATGAAACTATAAAGTATGTACGAAGGTCAGAGCCTTCCTTGCTTTGCTGACCGAGCTATTTGACCCCCTGAGTTGACCTGCTACTGTTTATTCAGACCATGTTAATCTATCTGTGAGTAGTTGAAGATCGGGCGTTCTCCTAAATCATACTCCGTCTCGGAGCAGAGGTGATGACATTCGGTCAGTGAAGCCGTCGCGTGATGTATAATCTTGTTATCGCCCCTTGCTTTTACTGGCGCACGTAGGAATGCAAAATCATATCTACAAGGTCGCTTAGAACTATAAATGAATATAACTTAACGACCCATCTATGTCAGGTTAAGTGCTTTAGGAATTATAAAAAAAAGGAAAGAAAAAGATATCCTTATTATAATGCAGGTCTTGTGTCAGTACGTCTGTAACTAAAAATTGGAACAGTATTCAAAAGGCAACATGCTGGTAAATAATATTCGTCATTTACTTTATTTACTGGTAAAATAGAAAGTATCTACTTCATCATGGCCGCCGTATCTTAAATCGGAAATTCCGAACAGGTGTTAATCCTCCCTCAAAAAAACTCCACAATTATATATTAGTTCGGAATTTTTTTTTTCTGTCAAATAATAATGTTTTCAAAAATTTGTTTAATTATTAACAAATAATAAAATCAAACTTTTTTTTATCATTGGAATGTTTTTTTTTTTATTTTGAAATATTTGTTTAAATAGTTTAATTATTAATTATTAACCAAATATAATTATATTATAAAGTAACAAACAATTATTAACAAATAATAAATTTAAAGTATTTTTTATAAATTATAAAAATACAAATTCCCTCATATAAAAGCTTGCGGCCTAAAATTATTGGCGATTTTTGGGGATTAATACCGATTCGCAATTTCTAATTTCAGATACAACTACCATTATGAAGTGGATACTTTCTACTTTACCCATTACTTTGTGAAATGGTCATGTGGTTACATGTGTTAGCTAAGAGAGTTCGAAGTAGCAACGGCAGTAAATGTTGCTCTTACGTATCGACCCTCGTTTGGACGTAAGCTCAAATCAACAGTTTCTTTCAACCAATCACAGTGCAAGAAATATTAATTTCCAAAATCTCGCCGTACTTTCTATTCTCTTTATTCGTATTTTCCTCCACAGACAACACATGTGCGTACGTCATAATCCAGCCGGGACATCTGAAATCGAAAGGATCTCGGAACTTGCACACACATTACGAAAGACATTCAATTTCTGCACGCCCAGTGACAGCACACACACGCCGCTCACCGAACGCATATACATAGTGTATACATATACTCACTCACTGATAAAACAGACACGCTAATATAAACACATCTTCATGCCTATCCCATTCATGCATACGTAAACGTACGTAGCGCCCGCCGAAACAAACATGCGTACTAAAATGCTCCTTACTAACAAAAGAAACTTTACTTTCATCAGAACTTTTTTGGGACTCGCTAGACTTTCGTATTCTACGAACTCTCTGTCTTTAGTTGTCTTAACAAGTTGTCCATGAAAATTAATTGTTTTGTATGGATAAATGTTGCCATTCTTTCTTTTGATAATGTCCTATCTTTTACAAGAGATATTCTACATTGCATTTTATCTCGTGGTTGTTTGTGATTTCATTCCCTTATGAAGAAAATTAAGACAAATTTAACTGATATTAGATATCTGAAAGGTATACTGAAAGTAGTGTTTGATGATATTTTTGAAATTGAATATCATTGTTAGCATGTTTCGGAGTAGTTATCTTATATTGGTGTTTGTGGTGTTCGCAATATGTTCTAGAGTGTATGTGTTCAATCTCCGAAAGTTTGTAAAAATGTCTGCAGCCAACGTGAAGAATACAGTACGAAAACAAGTAAATAACATAAATA
This sequence comes from Sepiola atlantica, assembly GCA_963556195.1. Classification (NCBI taxonomy): domain Eukaryota; kingdom Metazoa; phylum Mollusca; class Cephalopoda; order Sepiida; family Sepiolidae; genus Sepiola; species Sepiola atlantica. Next base: position 97,339,785 of record OY744520.1, read on the forward strand.
AAAATACTACATTTCATAAACACCGGTTATTATATTTACAGGTCAATCCGATTGAATATATTTAATTACCAGTGTTATTTAAAATCATTTTTTTTATTAATGTACTTTGCTTTGGCATCAAACATACAGACACAGGTGCATGATTGGTTCAATGAATACCGTCGCAGACTATAGTTAACCGAACTGTGTTCAAATATATAGCACGACGTCCAAGGAAGGGTAATTTTTAGTTTAAGAACTGATTGGGTTACTGGTAGAGTGAGTTTGGTGATTTAAAACCTGAAACCCACAGTGAACCCCTTTCATCACTAATGACAACATCGAAGAATCTACAAGATGTCTTTTACGGTTCTCTATCAAATATTAACCCACTTTCTTAAAGACTCGATGATACAAATGCTTACATACTTATTTAGCACATAAGAAATGTATTATGATTTAATTCTTCAAAGATATACAGGCGATTCCCGCGTTAAGACGGTCTTGATTTACGACGATCTGGTGTTCAATTATGTTTTAGGCTTTCGACGCTTGTCTCGTAAATACGAATTTGAACGCGGCAGAAGAATATGTTGTCACCAAGCGCTGCTCTGACGCTGGCGCATTGTTTATATTCCGCTCGTACGCTATTTGAGTTTCTTCGGGTACTGTGTTTCTCTTGTTCCCCTCTAAAAGTTAACCCCTCGGACATATATCCTAAACGTAAAATTAACTTATCTTCTGACAGTCTTTGTAAGAAAAGAGAAAACCATCCTATGTGATAAAAAGAAATGCACACATATCTAAAACAATGTATGAAACCTTAGAATTCAGTTTGTAGTAGAATGGGGACGTAAATGGATGGTAACATTTAATGCTACAAGACAAAGCTCTTTTCCTTTAACAATTACAAGAAACCTTTTTAACCACCGACCTGAGAGTGTATCATTCAAACTCCTCCGTCTAACAGCAGGCAACATGAATTGGAAAAAAATACATAGAATACATTGAAAAGGCTGCTGCAAAGAAGGTGGGATCCATCTACCACGCTAGAAAATTATCCAGTATCCTATATTTCAAGAACACCTCCATTCGCCCATGCATGGAGTATTGTTGCCACATCTGGGCTGGTGCATCAACCACTATTTTTTCTATTATACAGGGTTCAAAAATGAGTCTACAATCTAATAGGTCCCGCACTGTCAACCAAGCTCCAACCTCTGCCTCATCACTCCACTGTTGTATCACTGTGCTTAATTTACAAGTTCTTTAATGGACTAACTCCTAGCACAGGCGATCCCTCGATGTAAATACTCCCGACTTACCCAACAAGCAAGCAGCAAAATCCCACTCTTCATTGTAGAGGGCCCCAGATGCCGGAAAGCCTTTTACCATAATAGTTTCTTCTCTGGAACTGCTAGACTTTGGAATTCTCACCCTGTTTCCTGCTTTCCTGGCTATGCTAACATGCAGAAATTTAAATGTAACGTGAACGGACATCTTGCTGCTCAACTCCCTTCTTAGGGTGTCCCTGTTGACATTGTCTTATATTCCAGCATCTTTACATTACATCTGTATTACTCAATGCCTGATCTGATCAGCTCAAGCATAAATTGCGTTTTTATATCTGTGCATAACATTATATAGCTGTACTCACTGTTATAGTTGCTTTAATTTAATTTAATTTCTAACACAATCTATTACCAGGTGATGTTCCCTGGAGTCTGAGTGACAACAAATCTCCTCATATTTGCAGTAATTGAGCTTCTTCTGATCACCATTGCAACTCAGTTTGAGTTCTCTCACCAGTCGCTTACCATTGAGTTCTTGCTGATAACGGCCGTTGACTTTCTCAGGAATTTAAATGGCAATAAGCCTCCTAGAGTTTCCAGTCCATACACCTCATGACCTTCTAGTCGATGTCTAGTTGGTGCTATCCTACCTCAGTCATCCCATTCTCTCAAACACCTAACAGCCATTTTCTGTCGTATCAATTTTTGTTGGTACCACTGCTACTTTTTTTCAAGGAGGTCAGGTTATAATATTTATATATATATATATATATATATATATATATATATATATATATATATATGAGAATAATATTATGTTTAGATCAACTTAATCTTAATTTCTTAGTAGAGTGTGGTTGCAATTAATAGTTGTTTTTTTTTAAATAATGTTTTGTTTGATATATATAAAACTCTAACATATATTTAGAAATTTATAAAGATGAGATTTTGTTATAAGAAATAAAAGATAGTTTTGTTTTTAAATTCCCGAAACAGCTTTTCATGGTAAACAACTGATGATCCCTTAAATAATGTTAGGACTAGCGTAAATTTTTGGAAGCAAACTAATATAGTAACTGCAAAAAGTAAATTGACTTACAAAAGTGATTTTCCACCGAACGACTTGGGACTAAAATGTTTTTTTTTGTTTTGTTTTTTTCTTTACATAGTTTTAATGGTTGAGAAACTTCCGAGACTATATATATTATATTGATAAAGTATGTGTGTATGTGTGTATGTGTGTGTGTATAAGCGTGGGGTACATGTGTGTATGTGGGTATTTCTCTGTGTGTGTGTGCATGTATTTAAGTAAGGGATGATGGGCCGCTTCGGGCCTTTCTCGCGTATAGTTTCAGTTGACCGATTTTATTAAGTGTCATACAGCTTTGAAGAGGTAGACGTCAAGAGGTCATCTTAAGCAAAGGGTTGTCTCGCCTGAATAATTTTAGAAGTACTTTGTTTGTTTATTTTTTTATTTTTTGTAATTATGTAATAGCGGATCTAATCCTTGCTCCTCAGTATATTCAAAAAGAGGAACTGAGGAGGTTCTGAAACAATTGTCGGATACTTAAACTATGTTTCAAGCAGTACTATAAACTTCATAGCGAGATCCAACACGGTTTGTTGTTGTTGTTGATCACTCTCCGCTGCTCGTTGTAAATACCCGCCGACTTGGCATTTACAAAGTTAAATTCTTCCTAACTTCCAATTTAATTTGTGGTGGCGGACGAGTAAGTCTCTTGGTGATATTTATGATCGGAGTTCGCGACTGCACACCGTCGGAAATTAACTTCCTGCACTGAAGATTGCGTAAGCATGAACAAAAATATATATATAAAGGTATAATATATATATATATATATATATATATATATATATATATATATATATAATATATATATAGATATATATATATAATATATATAATATATATATATATATATATATATATATATATATATATATATATAATATATATAGATATATATATATAGATATATATATATATATAATATGTATATATATATATATAATATATATATATATAATATATATATATATATATATATATATATATAGGTATAATATATATATATATAGGTATAATATATATATATATATATATATATATATATATATATATATATATATATATATATATATATATATATATATATATATATATATATATATATATACATATATATACAGGGTGTTTCAAAAGTCTTGGGAACATTACAAATGCGTATATCTCATGAACTATTCCAGGTAGAAAAATGAAACTGGTGCCATTTTAAAGCTTGCTTAATCAAGTTTTTGGTCACACTAATGATTTTCGTGTTATCTTTCCAGGTGCAGTAATGGCGTTCTCTAAACAAGACAAGGCATTTTGCGTCCTCCAATTTGCAAAGACTGAATCGTGGACATGTGTTCAGAGTGCATTTCGCAGGAAATTTAAAAAAGAAGCCCCTGAAAGGAAATCCATTGTCAGATGGCATACTAAATTTGTGAAAGATGGGTGTTTGTGCCCAAGTAAGCGAACAGGTCGCCCTTCAACTTCAGAAGATGCAGTTGAGCAAGTTCGGACAGCCTTTCAGCGGAGCCCCCGTAAATCAGTGAGAAGAGCCAGCAGGGAACTTCAGCTTGCTCCAGCAACTGTCTGGCGTGTCTTAAGGAAACGACTGCAAATGGTACCTTACAAGCTCAAGTTGGTCCAAAAGTTGAAGGACACTGATAAGCCACTTCGCCGTGACTTTTGCATTGCAATGCAAGAGAAGTTGGAAGATAACGGCTTTGATGACCGGCTTGTTTTTAGCGATGAGGCGACCTTCCATCTGAATGGCAAAGTTAACAAGCATAACACTCGCATATGGGGTACTGAGAATCCTCATGAACTTCTTGAGCACGAGCGAGATTCACCAAAAGTGAACGTGTTTTGTGCAATTTCCAAGAAAGGTGTCTATGGACCGTTCTTCTTTGAAGAGGCAACTATCACTGGTGAATCCTATCTCAACATGCTGGAAGACTGGTTAATGGCTCAGTTGGAACAAGCAGAATCTGATGACTTCATTTTTCAACAAGATGGTGCACCACCACACTGGAGTCTTAGAGTAAGGCAGTTTCTTAACACAAGGCTGCCTGGTAGATGGATTGGGAGATCTGGGCGAGGTGATGACGTTCTCATGCCCTGGCCTCCTAGGTCTCCAGATCTTACCCCGTGTGACTTTTTTCTTTTGGGGCTTTGTCAAGCAACAAGTCTATGTGCCGCCCCTTCCAAGAGATATTGACGAACTAAAGGCTCGAGTAACGGCAGTTGTGGGAACCATTGACGTCAAGATGCTGGAACGCGTTTGGCAGGAAATGGACTATCGACTAGATGTCTGCCGTGTGACGAATGGTGCTTTGAAGGTTCCCCACAAAACTTGAAACTTTAACCTTTCCAATGGTATCAATTTCATTTTTCAACTCCTAATAGTTTTTGAGTTATTAAAAATCGTTATGTTCCCAAGACTTTTGAAACACCCTGTATATTGTATATATATATGTATATATATATATATATATATATATATATATATATATAATATATATACATATATATATATATAATATATATATATATATATATATATATATATATATAATATATATATATATATATATATATATATATATATATATATATATATATATATATATATATGATGACTGCAACGTCTTGTCAGAAGAGTGTCACTCCTTCATTGAGAAAAGTGATGTTAGGATAGGTCTAATGTCTGTATGCAGATCAGTAACTGTCAGGTCCACCCGCGTCGCAATCTCTCCATCGCTACAGTTTCATTGTCTGAAGAAGTATCTGTATCTGTACTGAGATTGTTAATATAAAGATTTTGCTTTGTACTGCAACTACATTCCTTTCTCGGTTCAAAGTGTTGAGACGAGCAACAAGCGAAAGCAAGATCACAAGATAGCCAGTCACAAGTTGAAACTGCAGACCAACATGATGTGAGTGATGGTCTTACAAGTTGTTTTTGTATATTTTGTTGGTTTGTTTTGTTTTTAAAGTAAATACAAGTCTCCACCCCCATCGAAAAAATCCATCGAAAATGAAGATTTACTTGGTATTGTACGATATTACAACCGTTGAAGACAAGCGTTTCTAAACACGAATTATGTTGTTTTTTTTGTTTGGTTGTGTTTCCTTATTTTTAAGTAAGAAGTCTCCACAGCCATTGTAAAAATCCACCGAAAAAAATATATATTGGGAATCATTATTATTATTATAATTATTATTAGTAGTAGTAGTAGTAGTAGTAGTAGTAGTAGTAGTAGTAGTAGTAGTATTTTACACTTGCCTTTCTCGACATTCATTAGAAATTGGCAGTCCTTCAGCTGTAAATCTTTAATTGTTGTATTAATGATTTAACTTCTGTAATATTAAAACATATTACAGATCTTTAGATTTTAAAAGTGAATTGAAAAGGCGGTAGTGTCGATTGCTGAGGAAAAATCAATATTGAACGGCATGCAGCCGTTAGGAAGCGATAAAGAGCAATTACCTTTCGTTTAGAAATAAAAAAGCATTTTTACTTTCCGTGTACATTTTTGGTGTGAAGAAGAGACGGGAGAAGGAAAACAGTAAAACGGTTTTATCTATTTTCTGAAGACCGTTTCTTTACTAAATTAGCTTTGGAACGTAGAAATCATGGATAGTATATATATATATATATATATATATATATATATATATATATATATATATATATATATATATATATATATGTGTGTAGATTTAAATTTTGTGTTGAGAATCTGAATAACAGAGCTCAATGTAATTTAAACAGAGCAAAACAGAATTATAAAAAAGAAAAAACTATACACACATTAAGGTTGTATACATTATAACTTATTTCGACCCCTTAATTAGGTCTCCTCAGATGTATAAACAACCACGTCAAAAAAACAAATAATGAGAGAAATTGATCATCGTCTGAAAAAGATAAATTAACTTTTTTGATTGGTCGATGTCAAAAAGGAAGTAAATGTTAAAATAATCGTGGAGGGGTGACAGAAGTTAAAGAATTATTTGACTATTTTTTTTTACATATGCAGAAATATAAAAATATATATAAGATAATTCGTTTTTACTATTTAAATAAATAAATTATCTCATTTAAAATTTCGAATGTGAGCTTTATGGGTAAAAATATATGAGGTTTAAGCAATAAATATGGCATTAGTTTTACATTTTAATGTTTTTCTTTCTTTTGTGGGTATGATACGGTTTCAGTGACATCCCTCTAAATGGTAATGTTTTCAAAAAATAATATGCCTTTTTACCTAGTATACATATTCCATAATTAATAATAAGTTCAATAATTTTAAACTATCTTTTACCAAGCAAGTACATATTATTGACGCTCATGCGCGCGCACTGATCTTTTTAAAACAAGAAGTGAAGTTTGCCTTTTGGAAAGGGGCTGTACAATCAGATCCATAGTTTACGAAGCCAAAGTTACATCAGGCATCCACCCAGAAAGGAAGATATCTACATTGGAATGACACAAGAGGCATTCAAACAGAGGCTTTACGCCCACAGATATCCTGGTAAAAAGGGGTATCACCTCTCTAAACAAAAAACATTTGGAACCGGAAAGATTCCAACGTACCCTAAGTAATTAACTAGAGAATCATTAAGAAAACAAAAGTACTGCAACCCCGCTCCCAGGAGGTGCCCACTATGCACCACAGAAAACTTAGAACAGTACAAGTTATTAATAACCCATTCATAAACTGCATGAACGTTAAATCAGATGTTTTCAAATTGTGCCTACAGATGAAAATTTCTACTAGCGAAATAGCATAATAATGGAAACATATAACACTGAAACCCTTAACCCCCCCCCCATCACCAAATATGAAACTAACACCCCCTATCATATGGAAAGTACCAGACTTATCCACCTACTCCAAAATCCATTATATTAATTTACATCATCTTTATTATGATACAGTATAAAATTATATATACGATATACCTCTCCATACTTCTCCAAGATACATTTTTATACAAATTACCATCACATCTTTCCACTAATCAACACAAATAAAACTTACATTCCTATTCCCATAAAACCTAAACTAAGCATATATAACAAAGATAAATGTATACCTAAATATATATATGTATATATATATATATTATATATATATATTGTCGTAACAAAATATACTCACACCTTAAATAAAAATATAAATAACTAGCTATATAAGTAACTAGTAATATATTCATAAGGTAGGCTTAAACTAAATACAAAGATATATATAATTAATAATTAAATGTTACCAATATGCAAAAGACTTCAGAAAGATATATATAATATAATGCATTGAAATAATAAATAAACATAACATAATTAAATAAAACACAATAACCCTACATGATATCATACAGAAACCACTATATTATTCAGAAAATAACATCCCAAGTAAATTTTAAATCCACGAAGACCCTTTCACCATATTTCCTTTAATCCTCTAGGCCGGCCGTTTATTCTAGAAGGGATCCCTCTTTTTTTACACCTTTTTTTAGACTCTGATTTCACGCTTCAGCCACACCACATAACAGACCACATGATTAAGTAATAAATTTATAATAACAACATTTATAATCATACATAAACACCCTCCAAAGAAAAATACAAATAAAATATGAATTCTTTAATAATATTAATACACCTTAAACATACAATTAATAACAGTCGATCACATAAACACATGTAATAACCGACTCTATGTAATACGAAATAAAACCGCACGTCAGGAAATGATATAAGTAAATAAGACATAAGCTATTGCCCCTAAATTCAAATACATTAAATAAGCAGATAA
>OY744520.1:97352946-97505446 GCA_963556195.1 Sepiola atlantica
TCGTGTGACTACTTGAATTTGTTCAAGTATTCTCTGAATATTTCTAGAAACGCGTGTAAGTTTCGTTTGCTCAGAAATATACATCAAATCACAGTATGATATTACGCTGATCTGACATTTTATTTATTTATAGCTCTATTGTAAATTTTGAAATAACTTTTAAATCTTTGTATACTGATCTTCATTTTGCTTTGAAAATTGATTACCCTATATGTGTATATATATATATATATATATATATATATATATATATATATATATATATATATATAAGTGCAGATTAGTCGTCCGAGGCTATAGCAATGCGATGTGGTTGCCGTAAGATTGAAAAGTTTTCCATCTTACGGCAACCACATCGCATTGCTATAGCCTCGGACGACTAATCTGCACTTACATTTACCAGCAATGCTTCAAGCAAACTACAATCTCCTTTTATATATATATATATATATATATATATATATATATATATATATATATATATATATATATATATATACTAGATGCTCTTACCCAGTGTTGCCTAGAGTCTGTGGCTTTAACCAATTTTTTTTCAAATAAAGTTAAAGTACCGTTTGGATATCTCACCTATTTTATTCAAATTAATTGAAGACGTCATGGCCACCAGCGATTTTCACATTAAATTTAAGTTAGTATTTCATCTGATTAGGCTGTTGTTTAATACTTAATTTTATAAATAATAATCTACATTTTAACGTGTTATTGGCTTTTTAATAAATACTAATGTAATTCCTACCTAAATAAAATGCTACTTATTTCTGGAGGTAAAAGCTTACAAAAAGTTTTTAAAAAAGTTTCTAATTCTTTGGGGGTAGGAAGAGCTAAGCTAACAAATCAGAAAAAAGGGATTCTTCCGTCAAAAACAAATTGAAAAAAAGACATATTTTATGGATGATCAGAATAGCTAACGCAATGTGTAGAATGTCAGCATAACTGAATCCAATTCTTTCTCCAAAATCTTCTTTTTTTTACATAACGGCTAAAAACAATGTTGTTTGCAACTCAGCCGACATTTATTATCGAACTTCCGACGCCTCGTCTACACGAAAAATCCTGGTTAAGTAAACATAGCGAAATTTGCGCATGCGTAACCAACATTGGCGTCGGCTTTTTTGTTATTGGTTGATCGGTCTAAGAAGTAATGTAACGCATTCGAATGTATTTTTATAATGATTTGCAAAATAGTTTAAAGTTAAATGTAACTGTTTGAACCATTTCATTCATTTCGTTTTGTATTCGAATATATTTTGAATAAAAGCGATCAAAGCTGTGAAACAATACTGTAAAGTTCTGAACAAAATATCAGACTTCACTTTATACAATGATGATAATATAATATTAAATCAATGTTGTTTTTCTTGTCAATGAAGTAAATATATAATGTCTAAGTAACTAGATGTTTTTTATTGAATACAATGACTACTGTGTTGTTGTTTTTTTAATTGTTTAACTATGTAAATATATAATTAAGAAAGTATTGTTAAAAATGCTATAGCGTAAACTACAGTTTTTTATGTAATAAATAATCGATTAATGGTAAACGAAAGAAATAATACTTAAATATAGTCATGGTAATTATTATCCTCCGAATGTATGAAGACGTCGACACACACAGTAATGGAAACTTGTGACGTAATAAATAATCGATTAATGGTAAACGAAAGAAATAATACTTAAATATTGTCATGATAATTATTATCCTCCGAATGTATGAAGACGTTGACACACACAGTAATGGAAACTTGTGACGTAATAAATAATTGATTAATAGTAAACGAAAGAAATAATACTTAAATATTGTCATGATAATTATTATCCTCCGAATGTATGAAGACGTTGACACACACAGTAATGGAAACTTGTGACGTAATAAATAATTGATTAATAGTAAACGAAAGAAATAATACTTAAATATAGTCATGGTAATTATTATCCTCCGAATGTATGAAGACGTCGACACACACAGTAATAAAAACTTGTGACGTAAAAACAACTTAACAAAAAGATGGTTGATTCATGTGAAATTTGAGAAAGCACTCTTTTGCAGTGATTCTAGGAGGCACAATTTTCAGTTGAATGTTTATGGTGTCTAAATTCAATAGTTTTTAATTTGCCAAATGCATTTTGTTTTACGAACATTGTCTTGAAAGTTAATTTAACGGAATGAAAAACATTAGACTTGCTCTAAATATTCTATACTGTGAATTATAGTGAATTAAGATAATAGTATCTTATCAAATTATTTAGCGGATGTATATGAGTGTAGTAGGATAACTTAGATAGGAAGTGAGAACTTCACCACCTTCCTCTAAATTATACGAAAGAAAAGCAGAATAAAAAAATTTAAATCAAAGAAGATCGATAAAAAGTAAACATTTTTCATTTTAAACAACACGGTTCAATATGTGCCCTATCTTACTAACGAAACTGGTTTTTATATCTAGCTTTTGTTCACAAAGATATGAAGCACTAGTGTATGTTAGAAACAATATTTACTTTATATATTAGATATAGGTTTGCAGAAATCGGATCAAAAGAACATGGTCATTAGGAACAGAGAAGTACATCACAATATCTGAATGACGCTAGTAGCATTTTTTTGTGTTTTTTTTAAACTTTTATTTACCCTAGGCAAGGCACATTGTCACTGAAGTGGGAGAGGGAATGCCAAAGGCTACTAGTTGGAGCGAAGAAACTATTAAAGTAGAAATCTTGCCGGCATCTGATGACTTCTTCGGTGAATGGAGTGGGGTTTTGCTGCTTGTCAGGTTGGTCGGGGAGGTACCATGCCGCGAGTATATTAGAGCATATTCTATTGAAATACTTGTAAAACAAGCACATGGATGCAACGTTTCGGCAATGGGACAGGGTTGGAGCTTTGTTGACAGTGCGGGACCTATTAGATTGAAGACTCTTTTTGGACACTGTCGAATAGGGAAAGACTTGCGTGAGACGACCCATCCCAGTTGTGGCAACAATATTCCATGTTTATTAGTTTAGATTGTAGAGAATCAAACGCCATACTGATGAGTCGTTGATAAACGAAAGCTGTTTGTGGATGACCATTTTAATATATATATATATATATATATATATATATATATATATATATATATATATATATATAATATTTGAGGCCACTTATTGAGTTCAGGTTAGATTACTGTGTGTGATAAAAGATATAGGGAAACAAACGTTGATTAGTTCAGCTTTAGCATTATATATATATATATATATATATATATATATATATATATATATATTTGTGTATATATATGTATATATACATATATATATATATATATATGTATATATATATATATATATATATATATATATATATATATATATATATATATATGATGACAACAACAACTCATCAGACGAGTGTCACTCCTTCATTCAGAAAAGTGTCATTGTCTGAAGGATTATCTGTACTGAGATTGTAAATAAACAGATCTAGCTTTGTGCGACAGCCATATCTCTTTCTCAGTTCAAAATGTTGAGACCAGCAACAAGCGAAAGCAAGATAGCCAGTTACAAGTTGAAACTGTAGACCAACATGATTTGAGAAGTGGTTTTCAACTTTTAAAAAACAATAAAACAGGGTGCGGCACACATCGAAAAGTCGAACGAAAATATATATTATCTTTGTAATGTACATATATTTATATCGTTCGAAGAACACGTCTCAAATACGAATTAATGTCGCGTGTTCTGGCCGTTTGGTTTTTGTTGTTTCTTTTGTTTTTAAAATATAAACAGGTTCCGCACACATCGAAAAGTCGAACAAAAATAAATATATTTTTAATAATGTACATATATTAATACCGTTGGAAGCACACGATTCCAATACAAATTAATTTCGTGTATTTTGGATTTGTTGTTTTTTTGTGTGTTTTAAATAAAAACAGGGCTCTGCACACATCGAAAAGTCGAATGAAAATATATATTTCTGTTATAATGTACATCTATTAATACCGTTGGAAACACACGTCTCTAATACGAATTAATTTCGTAAGTGTTTGGCTGTTTGATTTTTGTTGCTTTTTCTTTTTCTTTCTTAAATAAAATCAGGGCTCCGCAAACATAGAAAAGTTGAACGAAAATGAATATTTCCTTAATAATGCACGTCTTTTGATACCGTTGGAATTACAAACACACATACAAACACACACACGCACACACACACACACACACACACACATATATATATATATATATATATATATATATATATATATATATATATATATATATATATATATATATATATATATTCGTTTTGTTCGAGGGGGGAATGATTTTAGAATTTAGAAAGAAAATACAATTTAATGAAACATAGTAACATAGTAAAATAGATGTAACCCCGTAGTAGTAAAATTTGATGGTTTTTTCTTTTTGCTTGACTTCTATTTGTGATGTGTGTAGGGGCGCTGAAGAAGACCCTTTTTTGAATTCTCTAAAATATAAAACTATAAAATAAAATATTCTAAATCGTTTTGGAAACGATCGTACGCCAAATATTGATTCTGGATCTATGGAACTGATATAAATAATGTACCAATTTTATTTGTCTCAACCTCTCTCTCTCTCCCTCTTTCTATCTCTATCTCTCTCTCTCTCTCTCTCTCTCTCTCTCTATATATATATATATATATATATATATATATATATATATATATATATATATATATATATATATATGAACAGGCGGAATGTATTAATTATATTAGATAGTTATGTATCAGTATGCACAAATGTTAAACAGCCCATCCGAGCCAGTCTGCAAGATCGTATCTGTTAGGGCAAACTTCGCCCGATATTTTAAGTCATCCGTAAAATGTTTATCTCGGGTAATTTCTGTTCTATTCCACCGGATTCCGATTCTATCTTCCGTCTACAAAGACACCTTAACCCAACAGGTGGAAAACAGAAGAAAAAGAACGAAAAATGTAAAGATCCTATCTGAAAATGGTGGCTGAGTAATGTTGCTTCTCGACTGATATAAAAATAAACCAATCTCTATTTAAAATTGTTTTTTCTTGCTAAACTTGATTAAAATAATAAGTTACAAAGGATAACACACACAAAAAAACTTTATTCTTTAATTTCTTTCTTTTTTAGGCTTAAATGTAAATCATTTTTATTATGTTGTAAATAGAATTTAGTCGCCTCCAAGTCATTTTCTCTTCACACAGATATCGTGACAAAATTATATGAACGATCTTTGAGAATCGTAAACCGGATGAAATTATAACAAATTAAGTCTTGTATAAACGACTAATTGCAACACATCTTTCTTTACCTCTCTTTCTGTCTGTCTGTCTCTTTTTCTAGATATATTATATAAAGTGCTTCAATTTCGTAGGTTTTGTGTCCTTTTCTCCTGTGTTGTCAGGTGTATCTGTCACCCGAAATATTTATAAAACTATATACCTAATTAGGCGAAATTTCAACAATATCTCCTGAAGCAGAAATGATGGCCAAGGCGTTACCCCAAACCCAATGAGACCCGCTGCAAAGAGTCACTCCGTTTCGCAAGACTTCAGATTTCACCGAATTGTAATCTCACCAATCATCCGAAAGAACGTAATTGAACGACAGCCAACCATTCCAGAAGTATTCGCTGTCACCCGCGCGACAAATTCCGGTTCAATTGTTAAGAACTGACCAAATTGCTGATCAAAATCTGTCGCCACACGTAGAATCTGAAATCAACGATATTTGACCGTTTAACACGAAAAATGATAATCCTGTAAAAGATAATAGTTTATTTGGCTTTGTTTTTTCTAACGTGTATTAACGTCTTAAATTATCGATCCGGTATGTTATGTATTGGATTTGAAATAGGTGAAAAAATATTATATTATTATAGACAACTTTTGTGGTATTCAAAACTAAAGTTAGGTAAATAATGAGTGTTCAAATAGCCCAAGGAATGTCGAGCTGAAATGAAAGAGTTGTTTTGTTTTTCTATAAGAAGAGATGTGAAGTACACGTGGTCATTGCAGGTGTCGCCGCGTGCGTTTACGTATGTGTAAATGGGATATGCATTAAGAGGTGTGTGCATATTAGCATGCAACACATATCCCCAACTTTCGCTGGCTACGTTTCATTTCTATACATTATCACACTGCGTGCAGATGCCTTATAGACAATTCAGTCTAATAGACTTGTAGAGTAGAACTGTTTTGCTTTGTTTTGGTTACACATGCATTAATGCTTTTAATTATCTATCCGCTATGTTGTATATTGTATTTGAAATAGAAGGAAATAAATTACTCTTGTATAGATAACTTTTGTGGCAATGAAAATAAAGTTACGTAATGATTGAAAGTTAAAGGTGTCGAGAGAACGTTCCTGTGTGAAACAGTTGTTTTTCCTGGAGAAATTGGGTGCACGTATTCATTTCGATTGTCGCCTTATGCATTTACGTGTGTGTAAATGAAATCGGCATGGCGATATGTGTATATTAGCGTGCCTGCGTTGTAAGTGAGAGAGCATATGTACTAACTTATGTGTATCCGTTCGTTGAGAGGCGTGTGTGTTTGCAGTCGCTATGTTTAGTAGTTCATGAAAGTCTCTCGTTTTGTGCATGCAGATTGCAAGAGTATTTTGTGCGCACGTCTGTTGTCTCCAGTAGAAATAACGAAAAAAAGAAAGAAGGCTGTGTGTTTGGATTTTTAAAGTACGTGCAAGTTTTCAGCAGTTAATATACTCTTTTCTTTGATTGGCTGAAAGAAACTGCTGATTGAGGGTTAGTCTAATCGTGAATCGATACGTAATAAAAATATTTGCGTCGAACAAGGGTCCCATCCGAACATTTTCTATCACCACAGTCGGGGTCTACCGGTTCGATTTGGGAACAGAACACAGCTGTATCCAGACCACTTCTAATGATCACGTTTGTTGATGTATTTCGTGAAAAGCGACCGGCACTATGAGTGGGTGCAGACTAAACTCGTCATTGGAGGCTTCATATTTACATCAGTGAAGCTAACATAATTTTAGTACATGTGTCTCTTGTTTGATTAAATATGATGTGAGCGATAAGAGAGTTCACAGGGGCCTCATTAATCATAAGACGGTGTTTCCTTTCTCGACACACTCTCAAAAAGTGGTTAGGCTTCCCAGAAGTCCTGCATGTTTGACATTTTAACTGGCTGTAGCTCGTTCCTGAGGTAAAATGTTGATGGCTGCCACAACCCATGCAAACTCGAAATGAGTTCGATTTAGTAGACTTATCATCGCAGTTAGAGGAGGTACCGGTACGAATATTACCTTTATTAGTTTGTCGAGCACTGTTTTTTGTTTGCGATACCTAGACATTCGCACAATGGCCATGTCGGAGGTGTCAGTCATTGAAGTTTGGTCTCGCAATGCTTATTCGAATACGTCAAAATAACGGACATTCTGTTCAAGAGATTTAAGCTTTCCAGATTTTGCCCGCAAGTCATCTTGAAATGTGTCGTTTGCTATTCCCCAGATTAGTTTGTCCTTGGTGCACATGTCAGACAGATCATGCGCACAAAGGTAGATAAACAAAAATTGCACTCAAGGGTTGTGGTTCTTAGGCGGGCGAGGTAATTCTGTATTGTCTCAGTTGCACTCTGATGCGAAATTAAAACGGTCAGTATATTTTTCGTTAAAATTTATTCGAGAAAGTTTTTCTTTGTAGAGGACTTTGTTTTCAATTGAATACCGAATAAAAATACAGACAATCGGTCTAGGATCAAAGTGTAGTATATATTCCGTCCTCGACTGAGGCATTTTTTTTTTTTGCCAAATCCATTATTATTATATTTTGTCCCTTGAAAAATTGTCTTGTGCCTAAATTTTCACCTGTAGAGAAGCAAGTGAATAGGGGCACATATAGAAAGACTGACAGACGAATATATCACATTAAAATCATATGCTAGCATGATCTGTGCGCAGAAACTCCTGCTCCCACCTCTGAAACATGTATAAGTATTTAATCAATTTTTCACGTACCTATAAGTGTTCGTTAATTATTATTTTTATAAGTATAAATGAACATTGAAACGTTCGTAGTATTTGATAACTAGGAAAGAGCATCCACGTAACAAGCGTACCTACATAAAGGCGAAAATGTATTCTGTTTGTACAAAGGAATTGAAGAGAATTGTAAATAACAGTATCTATACAAACACTTAAAGGAAGGTACTATATTTTATAGGGATAAAAATATTCGTACTAAAGTTATTTTATATTTGCAAGATCAGCGTGTAATCAGTAAGTGTAAGCGTATATATTTTATAAATAAAACTGTTCTGGATTTAAATATATATTAAAATTAAAATTAGATTTAAATTACAATGAAAATGTTTTTTAATCTATAAATAAAAATGAACATTGAAACTTTCATATTATATGATAACTAAAAACGGGCATCCTCGAATCATCCTACCTTTTATGTTAAGTGACCTCCTTTCTTGTGTGACGGTATGACTAAGCTACGATTCTATGGTAACTGACTGGTAATAATTGGTGTTTGTTAGTTTCAAGCTGCTAACTGCTATTACGATTCGTGCCCATTTCCATGTAAGTTGACCGAGAAGCGAAACACTCAAGCTTAAAAATCGATAGTGAAAAATAGTGCGTTATGTTTTATAAAAGTTGAGCCGAAAACAAAGAATTGTAAGGGACGTTTTGTTATGTATATTTCAAAAACGTCATGGGAAAGTAGATCGTAGTATTTATGTATTATTTAGAATCTGGAAACG
This sequence comes from Sepiola atlantica, assembly GCA_963556195.1. Lineage (NCBI taxonomy): Eukaryota > Metazoa > Mollusca > Cephalopoda > Sepiida > Sepiolidae > Sepiola > Sepiola atlantica. Next base: position 97,361,715 of record OY744520.1, read on the forward strand.
TAATTTTGTAAAGTCTCTTTATTAGCCGCGTAATTTCTGATAGGCCTAGTGATTTATACGAACTGAGTTGACAGACAGTGTTAAACAAACAATTGAGCCTATTTAGATTACTACAGTATTTTGTTTATTGTGTTCTGAGTCGAAGGATAAAGACACATTACTGGGAAGAGGGGCACGCACTCCTATTCTGCGCTAAAATTACTAAGCAAGGTGACAACGGTTAAGCAAGTAAAATATAAAAATAGGTCAATTCAAACAAAATTATTTTTCTGTAAGCACATACCAATAAACGACTAAAACGCATACGACGCAGCATTTTATAATCAGCTTTTGTTTACGGAGGTATAACCGTCAAAGAAATGGGGGAAATTCTGACTTTATTTTATCTATCAGATTAGGACTTTCTGTAACTAAAAATAAGTCAGATTTTCATTTTTTTTTCGTATAGTTGTATTAGGGTGTAATTTTTCTTTCCATTTTTTTTTCGCGCATTTATTTCGTTGTATTTCTGTGACGATGGTTAACGGAATAGTGAGGAGGCGATAGATCAGAATGTCTGCAGGATAAATCGTACCTCTGTGATTTTAAAATGTCAACCGATCTGGCGCGAAACTTGATGACAACTCGTTGATATTTCACGATGACATGTCTAAATGACCCAACCTCCATCAGCTCACAACATCATGGAAAGTAACTGATATGTACACGTTGACAAACAAGCGTGGAATGTGCGTCCTTTTTTCAAAGCCACCATTCTCTCTTTTAATACATCAATCTATTCGAATAAGGTTTAGACTGATGTGTCTGTTATACGGCGTATCAACCCTTTTAAGGCTATTTCAAATCGACACACAATAGCAAATCTTAACGATAGATTGATTTCTGTTTACTATTTTACTACTTATCAAGGCCAAGAACCACTCGAGGATACAGGTTAATTTGACGGCAATGATTGCTAGCCGAAAGATTAGGAACACTATGTGAGTACTATCATTGATTAATGGTATGAACTGCGTTTGATTACTTATCCATTACAGTCAATGACAATAATTTGTTGACATTGGATTTGAATACAACCAAGTTGTAATCAGTAGGGAAGAATTCCTGCGGTAATGTGTTCTACAGGTGGGAAGCCCTTGCAAAGAAGCTCGGTCCATGGACATTACGTCGAACTCTAACACATGAATAGAGAAGAGAAAGTCTTTGGTGTTTGTGGTAGATGACGAGTTCTTGCTGTGAATGTTTTACAAGGAAGAACAAAAGACTGAATCTCAATCGAGCACCTTCTATGGAAATAACAATAGCATAGAAGGAGATTAGCAACGTCACTTTTGTGGAAAAGCGTTTGTAGAGAGGAGATCACCCCAACGAGATTGCGTTGGTTTGTATTTTTACCATTTTAATGACGAACTACAACAAGATCCATTGGAAATAATTCAGTGTTTAACTTGATTTGTCTATATTACGGCATACAAACTCTTTTAGGGTTATTTAATTACGTGACACAATATCCATTGGAAACGCCACACTTTGCTTGGTGTGTCTGTGTTATGCCATATCAACCATTTCAGGTGTATTTAATGCCGACACAACATGAGAAGTAATCCAAATCTGATAATCCTGTAAACAAGTACAATCACTAATTAAAAAGTAAAGAAAAATGGTTTAAGAGATTATGAAATTTAGTTTTCAAAACAGTAGCAATACAGTATTTTTTACATAAAGCATTGCCCGCATCACAACAATTGCAATCAAGTAATCTATATACAATTTAAAAAGTTATTAAAAAGTGATGGTACTTTTTGAGTTTGCATGTTCGTATGCAAATAGAAACATGTGAATTAGTTGATAAAAAGGAATATGCAGAATACACGTTGTTAAGGCAATAGTATTTACGATATCAAATCGTAAAAACACTAAACATAAAATGCGTGTTTATTTTTTAAACTTGTCATACCCAAGTTCGAATCCAACGTATGTCTAAAGGATTTTTTTTATCTGGATACGTTTTTATTAATTAAAAAGTATTAACAAAACATAATAACATACGACCATTAAATAAATTTTTTTTTTATTTTGATAATCTACACGAAGTAGATATGGAAGGTATTCGGCATTAAAACGAATTAAATTATTTTGAAAACATAATTTATAAAGCGATAGAAGCTAGGTAAAGATGGAAATTGACATAACCAGGTAATGTACCAACAACGGGTATAAACTAAAGTAATAATAATAATTAGTGGTAAACAGCTGTTGCGATAACGCAGAGTGACATACAATGTTTATCGAAAGAGGTGAATAATGCTGGAAATCTGAAGAGACTAGTTGCTGTAAATTGGAATAATAATAATAATAATAATAATAATAATAATAATAATAATAATAATAATAATAATAATAATAATAATAATAATAATAATAATGATGATGATGATGATGATGATGATGATGATGATAATAATAATAATAATAATAATAATAATAATAATAATAATAATAATAATAATAATAATAATAACAAAGAGACGGGAAAAAGAAGCAAAAATACGGAACTTGCCAGATAATTGAAAGGGAAATGGAGCATGAAGTAAGCCAATATAATACTAATAATTGTAGGAAAACTGGGAACAATCCCCCAAAAAACTGGAAAAAAGACTGGAAGAAATTACAGCAATGATAAAAACAGCTGCAATCTTAAGGAAAATCCTCGAATGCTGAAACTAACCTGTCTAAGCTACGAATGGTAACCAGTTTCATGGATGTTACAGCAGGAAGAAAACAAAACCACAGAAAAAACACCACCATATGAACCCAAGGAACAGAAACTGCAAGAGACTTCATAAACTGCCCCTACACACAAAAAAGTTATGGCATCAGCCTCGGCTGATACCTCACAAAATAGTCATGAAGGGTCAATGAGCATAGAAAGACCGAGGAAAAAGAGCACTAACCAGACCTTCACTGGAAGAGTGCAGAGAGTACTGTGACCCTGGGGAGGCTTAATACCAACGAGAAATCAATGGTAAGTAACTGCTGCGATACCGCAAAGTCATTTGCAATGGTTATCAAAAGGAGATGAGGAGTACTTGGAATCTTGGGAGGCTTGTTGTCACTCAGCCTCAAGAGAACACCACCGGATATTATAAGTGAGCAATCACTGACGATGACTTGTGTGAGAAATTGTAGTGATTGCAAAAAATTATTGAAAATAAAAAGCACAAAATCCTCTGGTACAAACAGGCAAAATCATCCAAGCAAATAGATCAGACATGATAATAGTCAACAAGAACGAAAAAATCTTCCGTCCTAGCAGTTTACAGGTTGAAGATCAACGGAAAACGAAGCAAATGCACAGAACTTGCATGGGAATATGAAACATGAAGAACATCATTATAATACCAATAATTGTAGGAGCACTTGGAACAGTTCTGAGAAACCTGGAAAATGACGAAGAAAATGGAAAAAATTGGAATCAAAGGAAAGATTGAGATTATACAACGCATGAAAATGATGAAAATATCTGAAATCTTTAGAAAAATTATTGAATGCGGTAACCAGTCCTCAAGTAAGTTAAAATTGAAATAGAATAAGAAGATAGAAAGAACATCACATGGCTCTGAAATGGAGATAGACACACATAAACTAATAAAGTACACATTCCATAATTCTAAGAGCATCCGGGCTCATGAAAAAGAATTTCAAAGACTACCTGGTGAATATATTCGGTTGGCCAAATGCAAAAGAGATACAAGCAATTACGCTTAAAGGGACAGTTAGAATCTTAAAAAGATATCTCGGATGGAGTCTTTGAAATAGCGAGTGAATGTCTGGCATCCGGTAGGATGCCCCATTCCCAGCAAAAACAAAAACATAAGAAAATTGAAAACGAAAAAAAGTGATAGAAGCCTAGGCTAGCACCACGCAAACTGGTCGTGAAGAGTAAAGGAAGATAAAATGTCCGAGGGTGGAAAGCACCAACCAAACCTCCACTGGATGGGTGTAGAGTGTACTGGAACCTTGTATATGTCTGATAATGAGTTGTGTAAAAACTCTTAGTAATAATAATAATAATAATAGATTCACAATTAGATCGTAAGCCACTGGGCACTCACGCATGTACACACGCACAGTCGACATGTAGTGGGATGTTAGGTAAAATTATTACCAATCTCTCGTGTTTCGGATTATATGATCAGCCAGTTAGCCTCTGATAATTCTAAAAATAACATCAACACACACGCGCACAAGTCTCTGCGCATAAGCTATCCCCTCCCCTCTCTCTCTCTCTCTCTCTCTCTCTCTCTCTCTCTCTCTCTCTCATGCACACAGGCCCGCACATGCCAAGCAGGGTGTGCTGAATGTGAAGGATTGGTTAGGTTCCGTTTGTTTTACGGCATATCAACCATCTATGGGTTATTTTATGCCGAAAAAGTTGTCAAATGATATCTTATATGTAGGATAATTATCTTATATTGTGTTTGGTAAAAAATTGAAATTAATTTTTTTTGAAAAGTCCAACTTCTTTAATGAAATTCAAGATTTTGGTCGGATTTGTGTTTTTAAACAGATCCTCTAGATTTTTCGAGTTGTAATATTTCCTTCGGCTTTGTTGCATATCTTGATAGTCTATTAATATATCTTTGACTGTAAAAGATTCTTAACATGATATACACATCAGAGACTTGACCTTCCAATAAATGTTTGTGAGTAATGTGTGCATGTCCTATACGGAGTCTGGCTACTACTACCTTATCTCTTCTTGTCTTTCTGTAATCTCAGAGCCACTCATCAATAGCTGGTCAAATTTTGTGTAATTTAATACTTTCACATTTATACAATGATTCTTACTATTTTTATTTGATTATTCTGTTTATAGAATGGTCGAAGATCAATGTATGGAATCTTAGTATTGAAAAGTATAATGTTCAGCTATTCTTTTGCTGCTGAAGCCGCATTTTCATTTCCACAGAAGGTTGATATGACTCGATATCCAGCATAATTTAATTTTACTCTGCTTCTTGTTATAGATGGAGGTGATCTTGTTAATTTTTTTTTGATTACGAGATTATCCATAGCTGTGTACTTCAGTGGTGTGAGTACTGATAAAGAGTCAGAAAAGATGATGAATTTATCAGCCTTATTATCTTCTATTATTCTTAGAGCCAAGTCTGTGGCTGCAGTTTCTGCACTAAAAACTGACGCTTTGTCAGCTAATTTATACTGCAGTTTGTCTTTTTTAGGATAGCATCCGACTCTATAGTTTTGTTTATTGCTTTTATTCACCCCTAAAAAAGGCGCATTGCCACTGAGACGTAAGCGGCTACTGTGAATAAGGAACTATACTTACAGGGGTATCCCATAAGAGGAGTTGAGCAGCGAGATGCCTGTTCGCATTACATTTAAATATATGCATATTAGTAACATCAGGGAAGCAGGGAACAGTGAGATAATTCCAAGGGTTTGCAGTTCGAAGGAAGTAACTATTAGGCTATTATGTTCGTTCGTTCGTTCTTTTCTTTTGTGTCACAAATACATTGCTAGCGGAAGTAGATCACTTTGTAAGAAAGAAGTGAATGTGAGAATAACACACTTCCGGTCGTGGAGTTAGGAGGAGAAGTGGGTGAAGATTGAAGTTGTAGGATGTATAAGTTATCGAGGGGAGTGAGATGGGTTGGAACTGGAGAGCACGAGTTCATAGTAATCATAGTTAAAAAACAAACAAATACTTTCCATTCGTTGACAATAATAGCAACAGTTTTCTAAATTATATTAAAGGCATTTTTATTTGTTGTAATGATTTAGAGCTCACATTTATTTTACGAAAAAGAGATTAACATAAAATTATAAAATTAACGTTAATCCAGAAAGAAAGTTAGGGACTTGATATGAAGAAGTAGAAAGAGGGAATTCTCAGTAAGGCAGTTAGTGTGGGTTTAAGGTATATTATAAAGAAGAGGAAATCGGAGCAAGTAGAACAAGAGAGACGAAATCAGTGTAGAAGCAGAAAAGGAAAAAGTCATCTCATCTCAGTTGTCTAAATTATATAAAATACATTTTCCTTTTGTTAATAATTAAAAATTAAAGAATTCTCATTTTTAATAGCTATGAAATTAGCGTTATTTCGACAAATCTTGGCTATTTTGATTGCTAATTTGATTCAACTAGAAATCTTTTCCTTCATTTCAATTATATATATATATATATGATTATTTTTATTTACACAGACATTTTCAAAATCTGCGACACTGGCATGTCGATGTTATCGATCAACAGTTATTATAAACTGAGATCTCATCAGGAAGAGTTAGAATCCGATCTTAACCTCAGATCATATTTGGAGAGAATGAAATGGAGAGGAAAAAAGAAGAAAAGAAATTTAAGATTTCAGAATTTAGGGAGTCACGTGGTTTAGGACCGTTAAAAATCAAAAAAAGTTAAAATCTAAAATCTAAAATAAAACAAAACAAAAACAATATATATATATATATATATATATATATATATATATATATATATATATATATATATATATATATATATATATAATTTTTATTAATAAATAAATACACTATGTCCATAGACATATATATGTTTCTCGTTTTTATTTTAGGTCTGTCAGTATGGAATGATGTAACCGTATCACCAGTCGAACAATTTAATCTAAGTATTATTAATCCTGGTCCCATAACCATTCCGCCAACCAACGCGAGGATCACGCTTTTAAATGCGAGAGAAATACGCCTTGTATTCTTTCAATGTAAATACAAGTACTGTGATTCTATTTTCTAAATGACCGAATCATGCAAAGTGGCCAATTTATGAATCATCAATTTATTTTCTTTCGAAAGGTCTCAACCTTATAGAAGCTTAATATATATATATATATATATATATATATATATATATATATATATATATATATATATATATATATATATATATATATATATATTATCGGTATACACCTGGCGTTGCTCCTGTTTAAATATATTGCTGATCGGTAATAATTTTAAATATAAGGCATTTGCAATATGAAATCACGTAATAAAATTTTTTTTGCGCAGTTGTGTTTTATAAAAAGACTATTGTTGACCTTACATTTTTTAAAGACGACTCTAAAACAGAAAATTATTTTTAACAAAGCCTAACTAATACAATTTCATTTGCTTATTTTAAATCTTAAAAATAAGTATGTAAATGTTAAAACCCTTTTTAAATACATTCTTCGGTAAGATATTTTTTGTTTAATTTATTAAGCGAAGAAAATTTATATATACAAAATTAATTTAATGTCTTTACTTTCTAATATATTTCAGTTATTTTATGAGCATAACCGACAATAGCCCTGAGTGACCCCAGATGGAATCGAAGGAAACTTCTGATGTTGTTTCAAGATTTTGTGAAAAAATGTAACCTTATTGAATGTTCTGTTCACATATCGATTTCTATAACATACAAATGTTTACTTATATATATATATATATATATATATATATATATATATGTATATATTATTTGAAAGGTGTCACACATCATTTAGAAAACGTTTTTTGAATTGTATTATAGAATTTTGAGAAAAAAACAAGAAATGTTATTTTTTCTTATATATATTTATTAAATGAATAAAATCATTTGTTTTCATAAACTTATGTCTGAAGCTTTCGCTGATAAAACAGCATTGTCAAAGTATCATTTAATTTCTTTCTTTTTTTCCTCTTTATCTTACCTGTGTTAAAATTCGCAATTAAATCTCCTCGTGGTCTCGAAATATTATTTATCGTCTGGTCTTGTTGACGGACTCGAAGAAAGTGAAATTGGATGTGTAAAGCGCAGTTACGCAAATTTGCATTCAAGAAAGGGTCACACATCCTTAGCAAAACATTTTTTAATTGTATGAAACAAAATGAGAATATATATATATATATATATATATATATATATATATATATATATTAGGGGAGGTCGATTTTGAAACTGTAAATTATCGCACTCGAAGAAAGTTGCCAAATAATGTCAAAAGTTACCACAAGAAATATTTTTCTTCAAAATTTTGTATTTATTTGAGCATTGCAACTTTAAGATCAAATAAATCGAGATTTTTTCTCACTGCCGAGATTTCACCGGCAGATGTGTCGCCTTAAATTAAACCCGGGTTTTAACAAAAAAAAGTAATACATTACTTAATAATAAATATTTTAAAGTTTATTATTATTTTTCTTAAGAAATTAAATGTACATATTCAAATTAAAAAGGAATAAAACACTATGATATTTAATGTTATATATAAATAATTATTTGTTTACATAGGCGTTTTATTTATTGGATATTTTTTATGGTATTCACCGGTTGAAAATTCATCGGGCGAATTTGACTTCCCGTGTTGATTGTCTGTTTAATTATCACACATATATATTGAATTGTCGAGCGCTGGCTTATCTAATCCCACTTTCCCGACCTTTTGTCACACCTTACCTTGTGGGAGTTAGATAAATAAAAACTAGTTCAGCCAGGGGGTTTTACCCCACCAAATAAACCGGTATCGTCCGGGCCTTTGGGTCTGGATTTACGCCCGTCTATTGGGGCTTGTCCGTCCTGTGCAATTCTAGGAGGTGCATCCTCCCAGGCTTTGCCTTTCCTCTTTGGGGAGGAGTAAGTTTATTGCAATCTGTCTGAGGCGCCCCTACAGGGGAATGCCGACGGGGCTGCCCAGTCAATTTTTTAATGGCCAGAGTGCTCACCTCTATAGCGCAGGGTTATCTAATCCCACTTTCCTGACCTTGTGTCACATCTTACCTTGTTGGAGGTAGATAAATAAAACTATTTCAGCCAGGAGTTTTTACCCCACCTAAAATATATGTATTGGAGTTGATGGGAGAATGGATAAGGACACATTGATGTATAAGGAAATTGTGGATGAAAATAGACAGAGAATTATGAAAAAAACTAAGGGACCAGAACACCATTTAACTTTTACAAAAGAAACACCATGTGAAAGTAAATATCTGACACATAGAGTTCTTCCGAATAGTGGTGCAACAGGTGCTGTTCATGCAGATCAAGTGGTGGATGTTTTGCATGAATTCCACAGTGAGAAAAGTATCAAGGCTATACTTGTTGACAACACTAATACCAACACAAGTTGCGATGGTGGAATGGTTGCAATTTTAGAAAAAAAACTTTTTAAAACTCTTCACACAATTGGTTGCTCTTTGCATCATAATGAACTACCTTTCAGAGCCCTTTTTAAAAACATAGATGGTTGCGCAAAGGGCCCTACAACATTCAGTAGCCCTCTGGGGAAATTATGCTCAAATGATTGATATGATTTACCCCAAATATCATTTTCCAAAATTGATGAAATACATGATCTTAGTTCTGACCAAAGACTCCTTTATGAATACACAGTAGGTATTTCTAGAGGTAAGGTTGACTCTAGATATGCCTCCTGGAAAATTGGTCCTTTAAACCAAGCAAGATGGTTAACTTTGGCCATCAGGCTTATGTGTTTATGGACTCGTGGTGCATACCCACAAAGGCACACAACAAAACTACACTATGTAGTAAATTTTATTGTAAATGTGTATGCCACTTTTTGGTTTGAAATTAAAAGAAATAGTAAATTCCACAATCAGTAAGTGCACATTTTTAATATGACCCAGAGGATTAAGGAGCAGCCTCAGGAAATCCAAGATATCACATTTAGAAATATACAAGGTAATACATTTTGTTTACTGCCTGAAAACTTTCTATATTCCATGGTTAAATCTGAGGAGATTGAAGTAAGAGAAGAAGCTTTAAAAAGAATTTTGGCCATTAGGTAAGTAATATTTATTCATATATCTCTGACTCAATTATTTATTCCAATTTATAGAATGATTTTTAAAGATTTTATCTAATTTCACCATAATTATTAAAGCAGTACAGATTGGAATTTTTTAATAATTCAATTAATTAATTTGTTCTTTCAGGAGTGAGGAGTCAACCAGAAAAAGATTAAAAAGAATACTACCTATTAATTTTAATGCCACACATTGGACACAATTAATAGATTTAAAATTATGCGGCATTTTTGAACCACCAATGACGGAAGATTTTACTGAATCTGAACTTCGAGAATCGTTGATGAATGGAACCAAGCTTGACTTGCCAGATTTGCCCTCACATTCTCAGGATGTGGAACGGGCAGTTAAGTTAATAACAGAAGCTTCACAAACTGTATATGGTTTTGAAGCAAGGCATCAACACATTACAGCCAAAGTTTTGAGTCAGAAATTGAGACCAGCATTTTTGTCTAAGGGGTCTTATATGGAGCAATTTGACTCTCTATATTAAGCTTCATTAAAATAGTGTTAGGTTTTTCCTTATTTCTTTGCTTGTTATATTTTCACTAATAACAGAAAAAATCATTTTTTTAGGTATTCAAATATTACTGTTTAATTCATAACGTTAAAAGGTAGTTTACAAAAGCAGATACTGAAAATGAGGGGGGGGGCAAATTTTCAATTTGAAGATTTCTTTAATTCATATCATTTTTATAAAATAAAAGGACATTCCCTGCTTTTAAATGCTAAAATTATTTGGTTTTCACACCAATATTCAAGCAAATCTTGCAAAAACGAGGAATTTTCAGTATATTCTTGTCTACGATCTTTGATACCAAACGCTAAAAAAACCGCTGAAGTTTTTGATCTAATTTTTTACATGAGTATTTAATAGGTCTATATACAACTTTCGGAACGTGCCTTTTTTTAATATTTAAAAAAAAGTGTAAAATCGACCTACCCTAATATATATATATATATATATATATATATATATATATATATATATATATATATATATATATATATATATATATATATATATATATATATATATATATATATATATATTTCAGCAGCAAGTCATTTATTATACACGCGTCGTTAAAGAGCACAGAGTTTTCTCTCTTCGCTATCTTTCTTGTTAATTTCTCGACGCGCTAGAGGAATGGCTCACGATGCAACGTTAGGTACCATACTCCACCAATTAACACCAGAAAACCGATGAATCGCTCGCTGCGCCGAGAAATTAACAAGAAAGATAGCGAAGAGAGAAAACTCCGTGGTCTTTAACGACGTGTATATATATATATATATATATATATATATATATATATATATATATATATATATATATATATATATATATATCCGTATGAATAAGTTGTAACTTTAACTTGAGCATATATCTATAATATATCTTATAATATTATAAGGTGATATAGTATATTGTGTATATTATTTCAGTATTTACTTCAACAGTGTTCAATATGTGAGTAGAGCTTAGTAGTAATAAAATAAAAATATATTTATGGCAAGTAAGCTTACTTGTCATACATATATTCTCATACTATTTATATATATATATATATATATGCATATAAGTATATATATATATATATATATATATATATATATATATATATATATATATTAGTTGTAAAAATTAGCCTTGAGCCAAACTGTTTGTGAAGCACTCGACTATACAAATACAATGTTTATACGAGCGTTAAGTACCCACCTGTTTTCTATTCACGTGCCAGACATTCTTCCGGGAAATGGTGGCTTTAGAAAATCCGGATAGCCTGAAAAAAATATCAAGAAAAAGTAAGTCTTAATTACAACCGAGGCAAAAACGTTTGCCTCTATTTGCTTTTCCGAACCATAAATTTATATAAAACGAAAATGGGTCAGATTGTTTACAGTTTTTTAACACATTTTCAATCTAAGATTTAATTGATATCATACTTTCTGATGAATAGTAAGTAGATACACAGGGGAGCGGAATTACCCCCTGCTGCTCGAGTACCAATTTCGAATTATTAAATATTATAGAATATAAATAAAAAATATACAAGCATATTATTCTTTTATTATGCCTCTTTCGGCATCTTATATGTTTAGTTCATTGACAGAGCTGTTTTGCCGCAGCTTTTGGTGTGGCCTCCTACTATGATTCGAAACGCGATCGCATTTTCAGCTATGTAACCCCTGAATTAAATTATAATTATTAAGCTCCAATTTCTTGAGGTCTCTGAAAGAAATAAAATTTGTAGATTTAAAAAGTCACGTCGCTAAGTTCGCTCCCCTTAAAAAGTGTGTATCGGAACACTGTCAGAATTCCATTGCTTGTGTTTATAAATAGCAAAAAATACAAGGCGTATTTCTTTCGCATTCAAAAGTGTAATCGTTATGACGGCCGAATTTGGTAGGAAGCCGGCGTTCATAATACTTAGAAGCAGGGTTCGAGTTGTACTCGACGTTACGGTTACGTAAGCAACTTATTGACGAGCGTATAAACGCGAAACATACATATGTCTATGGGAATATATAAAAAAAAACATTAGTAAACAAGAATTCATGGGCCGGCTATCATGCGCAAGTATATTCTCATATAATTTTTATTTACATTTCTTATTATATATTAAATTTAAAATTGTGTTTAACGTCTATACGTTGTGAAAACAAAATAATCTGTTGTCGACTATTAAAATAATTTAAAACGCTATTGATAATGTTTACCCATTCATTTTTTATTATCGCTTATATTTACATTCATGTTTTGAAACATGACGTAAATTATAAATCTACGACTTCACGCCAAAGCTATAATTATTTTGTTGAGATAATTTTTTAAGCTCTATTTATACGAAAATCAAAATAGGTCGGTTGGTAGAACTTCAGACTGAAGATCTCAAGGTTTCAGTTTTGATTTCTGTTCTTTAGATGTTGGGAATTTATTATTTACTATGATGCTATATTCTCCATTTCAAAAAGTAGTTAAGATCTCTGATATTTCGAAATGAGACAAATCCGGCAAAGTATTTATCACGTCTAAAAATGTGTTAGTGACGGACGGACAGACAGACTAAATCTCTATGTGTATTAGATTAAATGATTATATATATATATATATATATATATATATATATATATATATATATATATATATATATATATATATTTAAAATTTTACTAACGATCTACGTCGTTTCGAGCTCACGGCTCTCATCAGTGCAGGAAAATAATAATTTCAGACGATCACAAGGCGCGAACTCGGTTTACAGAGAAATCTTGTACCTGTAAGCGTTCACTCACTCCAATGGGCCACCGGTGATTATCACGTGATAACGGAGAAATTAAGTTATATTTAACACTGAAAGCGTCGAGTGTAAACATAAAGCCATTCGATAGCACTTGAACGACAGAGCCGGAGTCTTGCACTGCGACTTCAGTTAATGTCTATTTTAAATCTCTCCAACAGTGCTCTTACTTTAATCTTACATAAATGAGCTTCTAATATATATACATATTTAAAAGATAAAGCTAATCCTATATACGTAAACTCAAAGTCCAATCACCCCCATTAATCATGAAACAGATTCCTAATTCTATCGAACATAAGCTTATCAATAATTCTAGCAGCGAAAATATATTTTAAAAATCAATAAACATTTACAACACAATTCTAAAACATAGTCGGTACCATAATATCAAAATTAAATATAAGAAACAGCACACCAATAATTATAATGAAATAAGAAATCAAATAAAAAAATATAATTTGGTATACACCACCCTATAGTCAGATGCTAAAAACTAAACTGGACAAGAAATTCCGAAATCTCATTTAAAAACACTTCTCCATAACTAATCCCCTGCATAATATATTCAATAAAAATAATATAAAATTGTCCTACAGCTGCTGCAAAAAATTAGAAATGATAATTAAGGCACACAATAACAACATACTAAAGGAGAACAGTAGAGAAAAAATAATAACAAATTGCGTAAAAAAAGTGACAAATATAGCAAAAATAACACTAAGAAGAACAAAACTATAAGCACTACAAATACTAATAACCCAAACCCTAATAGCAATCACCCAAATAGAAATGAACAAGTTAGTAATTAAGAGAAAAGATGTAACTGCATAACTCGTACACTTTGTCCACTACAAAATAAATGCATAACCAAAAGTATTGTTTACCAAGTTACAATATTTACCAAAAGAACAAATAACAAGAAGTAATACGTGGGTATGACCTCCCTAATTTTTACACCAGATATTACGACACAACAGCACATTTAAAAACAAAAAACGTCGAATAAAAACAGCACTAGCGAACCATTACGGTGAGATCAAAGAAAGCGGACACTCGCCAATAATCGAATGGAAAATAATACGACAGGCCAGTACATGTAGAAATGTAGACGACTCGTGTAGATTATGTCTGAATGGTAAATTTGAAATACTAAACTTTAAAGACCCCCAAAATCTATTACACTGTAGAAGTGAAATAGCAAACAACTACTTACACATAATAAAATTTACATAATAAAATACATAATAAATAAATAAATAAATAAACAAATAAATAAAAAAGCTAAAAACTAGACTAAAACCTAAAATAGAAATACAAGCAAGCACGTGTTAAAATAAGGTCACCCATTATTTCGACACAAAAGGAAACAGAGATCGGCCACAATATAGAAAACAGAACAATAGAACAGTAAGTAAAATCAACTGAACCTTTGTTTGTGAGATACCCAACGATTATCTAATGAAAACATTAACCCATGGTAGAATATCACAATGGAACTGATTGGTTAACTAGCTGGACTAAACTCCACGTGTATATATAAAACACGTAGCAACACAAACTCCATGCATTTTAGCCTGACGATTCCTTACAGAGGGGAAACGTGGAAGTCTCTGTGTAGTTTAATTGCCATAAATATATTTTCATAACATATTACCTTGCTCTACTCATGTATTGAGCACTATTGCAGTAAATACTGAAAATCAATACATAAAAGAGTATATCTCTTTATAACATTTTATGTGGATACATGAAATAATAATAATTATCATATATATATATATATATATATATATATATATATATATATATATATATATATATATATTACAGCTAGGAATATAGAGATTTGAGACATTTAGGGGCAGGGTGAAATTGAAAAAGTGGTAAAAACGAAAGAAAAGATATAATTACATAAATTTACAGAGTAAATACGTGGAAGTAAAATTCATGCACTGTGATTAAAATATTGTGTGAAAATGAAGACCATTGAAAAGTTTTGTCAATAGCTCAATAGTACATATATTACTAAAGCTCAAAATATTATAATTCAATGAATGTTCCTATTTTTTTAAGATAATATCTTTGTTCGTACAATTGTTTCTGCCCGGTTTCAAAACACATTTTTCTTGATGATAAATTTAAAGTGTTTCAACAGTGATGTTTTATCTCCAATCAGATTACCCTCGTCCAAAAAACAAACAGAACCGTTAACATAAAACATGTGTTCTTCATTTTACTTATTTACTTTTATTTTGAAAGGAAACAAATGAGAGAAATCCTAGTTGCATCCTTATGTAGGTAACTAACCAAAACTAATATTAAAAGACATTCGATAAAAATGATGCTATCTGCTTTCATAATTTCCTCTTGATTAAGAGAATACACAAACTTCATATGAATTTTTTTAAAGTTTTAACCCATGTATTTTTCATTTTTTCCCTTTGCCTCCTACTCTTCGAATTTCAGTTTTACTCATGTTTTCATGTCATCAAATGATCACAAATTCTTATTTCTGTTTAACTACGCTATTTACCTTTATTTTACCAACTTCCTGTTTTAGTGATACTTTGTTTTAAATTGTAATTGAATTTCTATTATTATTATTATTATTATTATTATTCAATTAAAATTTAAACATTGTTTCATTACAATACATAAGTTTTCTTACCTTCTGTTTTTGTATTAATTCCTTTATTGATTTATTAAAATGTTCTACTTATTAGTATAATTATTATCATTGTATATACGTTTGGCCATTATATCAACTGTTTAACTGTGATGCCGCGACACACATACATATATACACACATGCAGACAACTTTACTTTATATATACATATATACTAGATTTTAGAAATGAGCCTTCAGTAAAACTGTCCATGAACTACTAAACTACACAAATACAATGTTATATATATATATATATATATATATATATATATATATATATATATATATATATATATATATATATATATATATATAAATATATATATAAATACATATATGTGTGTGTGTGTGTGTGTATTTAGGCAGCACATTTTCATTTAGACAAACATTATTAAATAACACAGAGTGTTTTTTCTTGAAAAAAAATTTTTTCAATTTTCCGAAGAGTCCATTTAGTATTTCGGCCAAATTGGTGTAAGTTCCGTGGTTCTCTTGTTTCGTATTTCTTTATATTTTCGCGAGTACTTCCAATTTTATTCATCAAATCATTGTCAGGCAGTATTAGTCTGGGTATTTTTACAACTATGTCTTTACTGTTTAGGTTTTTTTAACGACTAGTAATATACGACTTTAAAATGAGCGTCTTAGATGTTTCGTGCGAACGGGATAACGTTCTAAGCGCGTGAAAAATTCAAAAGTATGATTGTTTAATGGCTAAAGAATTTGATAATGTTAGTTACTATTCTAGCCACTTTAAAATGTTGTGGCTAGTTTCGTAATTCACATTATTGATTGTGGGGTGGTTAGTTTTTATATAAAGGGTTTCTAGAATCTTTAATTTTTTATGTCGGTATCGTGGTGTATTATTCAGTATTGTTAACAAGTATGTGTCTATATTGAGATCATGGGCAGTCATGTTTTTTAGGTGTTTGCAAACAGAGCTGGTGTCGGATAGATGTAAGGTGAGTCCTCGAGAAAGTGTTGTGGTAGTAAAACCTATGTAACAATTAGTTTATTATTACCGTCGGAGATTCATTCTCCCATGTGACAATGAAACAGATAAATTACATTGGTTCTTCCTAGTGTATTTTGGGGTCTGAGAAGTTTTATTTTTAACTACATGGTTCGCTGTGTTGTTTTTTGTTTAATAAATTATGAATCTTATTTTATCATTACAATTGATGGGGGTATGCATCGATGTATTATATTTTTAAGAGCTTTTTCATCCAATCTATAGTTCGGATGCATTTTGTTATAATAAAAAAAGATTTATGTAGTAGGAATTATTGAGCTGATAATCATTAGTATTGTCTAAGTTTCTAATTATTAATTTTATTTATTCGTCTACTATATAATTTAGATATTGATTGTTAACAAGGACTTGCTTAATTTTTTTTTACTTCATTAAATAATATTTTTCTCATAGAAGAGATTAGTTCAATAGATTTATAATAATTGCCATTTCATATCGATATATATAAATACACACACACATATATATATATATATATATATATATATATATATATATATAAATGTGTGTGTGTGGGTGGGTGTGTGTGTGTGTGTGTGTGTGTGCTAGAAAAATACTCGTTTCATGACGGGTAAAGTTTATTCTACAAAATTCATTGTTTTGCATCACTGTATGCCTTTTACTAAGATTAAAATCAAGATATAATGCCCCTAATCGAAATTCCAATGTTCATCAAAATCCATTACATGATTTTGATTCTATAAAATGTCTAAAGTTTAAGGGATCTTAAGAAGGATTGAAATTCAAGGAATTTTGTTTAATTGGTGTCCAATGACTATGGATCAAATTTAATGCATATCTGAAATATTTGAATTATCAAATGGAAGGTTGTATCCATATCATGTCACGTAAAACTCCTTTTAAATATCCCAAAGAAATTTGGTAAATATTTATTAATTGACGTCTAATACTTATTCTTAAAATTTCACAAAAATCGGAAGTATCTGAATTCGTTCCCCACTTTCCATGAAACTAAATTAAACTAAATATAGACCACACTACCCATCCTTCCTCGTGACAGCTGTGTTTCAAAATTTATAATGATCGATTCGTTAATTTATGAATGAATCCTTTATTGACAAATATATAAACATATACACATGTCTAACTTTATATAGGGATATACCTACAATCTCACAGAATGTATCATAGGAATGAACACATCAGATTCTATTAAATATTCCATAAAAACTAATATATAACATCTTTTTATCTGAGTCGCCCATCTGTTTGTAATTCACAAACGATTAAACTGTTTTCACTCTGCTCTATTTTATCGTCCATTGTTGGTTTTATACATGTTTCTCCTACAAAGTTTGGTGAAGAACTTTCTTAGCCAAAACTCTTATAATTAAATCAACTTGGAAATATATGTTGTAGCTTGCTTCGCTTTTACATACACAAAGAAAGTCGTATTTATACTGTTACTACTACTGCGTCGGTCGTGTTTGGATTTGGTTTGAACATTAGAATCGTCACGTGCTAACTGGCAGGGAAGAATAAATATACTGATATTACTATTTTTTGTTGCTTTTGTTTTGTTTTTATTTTTGTTTGCCACAAACAATTATATTGTCACTGAAGCGAAAGCAGCTGTTGTGACAGGGACGAGATTTATAAGGGGGCAACCTGGTGTGGGAGTTGGGCAACAAGATGTTTGTTCAAATTACTTCTACATTTATCTATGTTGGTACTGTCGGGGAAACAGAAAGCAGGAAGGGAATTTCAAAAGCAAATGATCCAAGAAAAGAAGATATTAGAGTAGAAAAAAAATCGTCCGGCACCCCAAAAAGCTATACAGTGAAGGCGTGGGATTTTGCTGTTAGTTAGGTGCGTCGGGAGTATTTGCGTTACAGGGAGTACAAGTGCAATAAGGTCATCCGAACACATTCCGTGGAAGTACTTGTAAAACAAGCCCGAGAATGCAACACTACGGCGATGCGACAGGGGCTGGAGATTCGCAAACAGTCCGCGATATTCTTTCGAATGGAATATTTTACATTGCAACTGTAATGGACAGAGTTAAAAAAATAAATTTCTAACCTAATGGGTAGAATTTTTTTTTTTTGTACCCTGTCCAAGAGAAAAATGCTAGTGTTTGGTGCACCAGCCCAGGTGTGGTAACAATACATTATACAAGAGCTAAGAGTGGCGTAGTTTTCTCGAAAAAAAGGACGATTTCAACGACAATATTTCTAAGATGAAGTGAAATCGTGTTCTTTATATTATTACCCATCCTTTTTTGTTGTGTTCGCAATGTTTCACTATTGTACTCTTCTCGCGTTACGGCACTAAGGAGCCGATGTTTAGCATACTTCGCTATGTCACATAATGTCGACATTTCGTCGGGAACAACGAATATGCCGTCACACGTACCAGCTAACAACTGTGGTTTGTTGACATGCAGTAGTAGTAAACTCAATAAGATGGGACGCCTTTCTCCTTCGTTCTGTAATAGTGGCAGTAATTTCTTTCAATCTCGTCGCCCTCCCCTCTCTCTCTCACCCCCCCCCCCCATCTCTCTCTCTCTCTCTCTCTCTCTCTCTCTCTCTCTCTCTCTCTCTCTCTCTCTCTCTCTCTCTCTCTCTCTCTCTCTCAGTTAAATGCTTACTATGACTTCAGGGAAAGACTTGGTGACCACCCAGAAAGATGGGTAAAAAAGCAGAAATACGTTTGACTTGATGTGACCGATCTATGCCAAAGCGGAAAGACGTTTGACACGTTTTTTTATTTTTTTAAGTTATTGTATTCTCAACAGCGCGGGTTGATGGACCATTAAACGTGTAGCAGATACTCCCAGGACTCGAACCACAGTGGGGGAAACTTTACTGTTGAGAAAAGTAAATCAGGAAAAGAATTTGGCTAGATAGTATTTATGGGCAGATGACATCAGTACTACATAACCACCTCCTAATGGAGTGATCCCGCCACGTCAGAAAAGCAACTGAGGAATCGGGGCCGAAATTGCGAAGTGGTTCTTCCTGATTATGGTGTTGCGCTGGATCCGGTAGCGGATCTGTTAGCTGCGAAACACAAAAAGATCAAGGGTTAGTCAAATAACCAAAACAAAATGTGACGTTTCACTCCTTCTTTCTCTAATCGTGGCAGTAGTTTCTTTTTCTATCTTCGTCTCTCTCTCTCTCTCTCTCTCTCTCTCTCTCTCTCTCGCTCTCTCTCTCTCTCTCTCTCTCTCTCTCTCTCGCTCTCTCTTTTGATGGAAGTAATTGTTGAAGCAAGTCAAAACAAACAACAATTATTGTTGCTCTGGTCTTTCATATGTTCTTGTTGATCTCTGTTTTTACAACTCTATTATTATTACCTTAAAACAAACAAATTGATTATAGTCATCTTACATAGTATTACTCACTCTCTGTCAGGTAGAGAATGAAGGAAGTGCTCCGAAAAATAAGTCTGAATCCATTTAGACCTCCAGTCAAAGAGACAGATTTAATTATCCTATTCCTACGTGTCTTTCAGGACTTCCTGCACATGACGCAACTTCCTGAACACGTCAGCATTATTTCCTACTCATAGATTTTTAGTAAAGAATTCTGTTTCTCCATCAGTTCAGCACACTCTCGTCCAAATATTGTGACACTCCAACATCAGAGAATGATATGCTTTATTATGTTGATAACGATGGATGTCAATCAAATGCGTTTTCGTGACTGTCTATTTTCAAAAGTATCATAATAATTTAAATGTGGTTGCAAATAAAACAATGGCTTACTGATGTATTCAATAAAATTGATTAACAAAGCCTTATACTTTAATATAGTGTGTAAAATAGATAAGTTTCCCAACTAGGACAATCAACGTCGTTTCTCTTTCTCTCATCTGGACAACTTGGGGAAAGTTTTTTGTCACTAAGTCTCACATGACCAGTCTGGGTCGCCTTTGTTCCGACAGGTTGAGGGTACAGCCAAACAAGCTGTCTAGCTTGTTTGGCTGCTGTTTCCGATGACTGTAAGTGCAGGAGCCCAAACTCTTGGGTGCCGCTAAGAACGGCTGCTCCATCAACAGTTGTATAATATCGGGGGTAAATGTACGTTCCATGTCGCGCATGGAAAGGGGCCATACATTTATCCCCAATGAGATTTCCCGAGTCCACAACGCCCAGGGATCAAGTCTCGACTAATGGTCTAGATGTGTGAGCTTATTGGCACCAAACAAGCACCTACTTTGCTCTCCCCACTCTATCTAAAACAAAAATGATAATATAAAGAAAAATATACAAACCTCAACCAGACACCCACCAAAAACATATTTGCCTCCGTCTTTGAGGCTAGCATTCACAAATATATGGGGGCTTAGAACCAACATCAGGGACAGAGAAACCTTTCTCCAAATAAACTTCCCGGATACCCTAGCACTAAATGAAACAAACCTACAATCCTCAATCTTCTCACACCATTTTGACATGACTAAATACTCCAACTCTACTGTAAAAACTCTGACGAACTCCCTCCAAGCTACCTGTTTCCCCGACTGTACCAACATGCAGAAATTTAAAACTAATGTGAACAAGCATCTCGCTGCACAGCTCCCAATTTAGGATGACCCCAAAGATGTTCACCCTAATTCTCAGTAGTTTTTACGTCTACAGTGGAAACTTGCTCTGTTTGGGGTGAACTATGTTTACAATATATATATATATATATATATATATATATATATATATATCCTCACATAATGCTACCGTAAGTTTATCATTTACGACGTAATGTGGATGTACTGCGTGACAAGACCCTCAGGAACGAAGTTTTATTGTGTCATCTATTGTTATTGTTATGTAGTTTTCCGAAAGAAGGAAAATAAAACAATTTTATCCGCTTCGGCATTTTTTTGGATAAGGGTTGATAATTTGTATTATTCGTATTAATCAGACTACTGTTTAAGTAATAAGCAGTTATAAGTAGTAACACTACACATCTAAAAACAATAATAGATTTAAGGCTCGTAAAATTCATACTATATTGTTCAACATGGCCCCGAGACGCAACGGATAAACGTTTTAAGTGTAATCAGTTCTAAGTGATAGTGTAGATGTTATTCTCACAGCGTTTCGGCCGATGCAACATCCGAATTTCTTCAGTTGCGGCTTGACTAAATCGGGAATATTGATATGGAACTCTGGAATCTGTAGTGAATTTCGAACGGAACCCTTTATTCAATCACCTGGCGTAGACTGATCTCGTTCTGTCAATCATGACGAAGTAGAAATCTTCAGTAATTCGTAATTATATTTTAATATCGCCTATATTAAGGATTGAACCTTAAACATTCATAAGACTGCCACTTAGAACTTATTATCACTTAGAACTTTATCTGTTGCGCCTGATCGTATTACATCAATAAAACCATTCGGTGTTCCATGTTTTCCAATAGATTACCATTCGCAATAAATAATCGATTAGCGTAACTAAAATTAAACTGAAAAATATACAATAAAATATATTATTTTATTGATGTTTAATCTCTTAAGAATTATACAGAAAAATCATGAAGAAAATACCGTACAATTATTTTACCTACAAAACAAGATATTAGAAGTTAATTTTTACCGGACTATTTCCCCGCTTTTCTTGGAACGAATATGTGATGAATGTTGCTATTATTTGTGTTGACCGGATGTTCACGTGCTGGAAAAAAATAGCTGGCGTGGCAAGATTGGGACGCGTGCCAAGTTTTGCCCATTCCCAGGATATACTGATTGTTGATGCGTGATGAAACCAGTTACTTACCACTCAGTAATTCATGCGAACATATCAGCTGAACGAATATAACAGCCTTTATATGTGTTACATATTCAGGTAGATGTTATAATACATTTGAATATAAGTGTACATGTTAATATGCAACTAAACATGATCAAGTACTCAGCCCGAAGTTACTAAGCCTGGGGTCACTAAAGTTAAGTGGAAGCCTCTGACCTAAGAGCTTAATCTTTAAGCAATAAGAGAACCCGCCCCACCCTCTCTATCTCTCTTTCTGTCTCTCTCTCTCCTTCTTTGTCTCTCTCTCTTTCTTTCTCTCTCTCTCTCTTTATCTATCTATCTATCTATTTTTATCCATCTATCTTTTTCTGTATCTCTATTTACAGGATGACAAGGAAATGACCACCCGTAGAAGGAATCGATAATAAAATTCACACTCCTTTCTGCAATCCAACCATATTTCATACAAATAACACATTATTTGTCTGACTTGTCCACCAAGTATCGGTCATTAATGTCCAACAGTCTTTGTCTTATCGTTTTTCAATGATATGCGAGTACACGTTAATAATCTTCTCACGTGGTTCTGAATAGGCTTCACATCTACCGGAGCTTTATCCTCAAGAATGTTATCTGTGGAGTTTTCTCAACGATAATGTCTATCAAAACAACTCTTAGACTATTCCTGAACTGAAGAGGCCCATACAGCCAAAATTAGGGTAGTACCAAAAGACGATTGTGTCAGGGTTATTGACAATCTTGCACGTCGTATCCAGGTATGTTTATAATTGAACAGCGATAAATTACTGTAATTTAGTGTGCAAGTCAGACATAGGTTGATGTTTACTTCTACCAAATATGGTGGCATTGAAGAAAGGGTTTTGACTTTTATTAACGATTCCATAGTATCGCCTATACTCATGATCGAACCATCAACCTACAGACTGCCACTTAGAACTGATTATTACTTAGCACTTCATCCATTACGCCAGATTGTATTAGATCAATCAAACCATTGGGTATTTCATGCTTTTCCAATAGATTTAAATTATAAATGAAATAATCGATTTGCTTAACTAGAATACAACTGAAAGATATACAATTAAAGATATTCTTCTATTGATGTTTAGTGCCTTAATAATGATAGCTAACATCATATACATCAATACAGCATAATTATTTTACTTAGAAAACAAGATATTATATGAAATAGAAGAGGCTTTTTACTGGACGATTTTCTTGCTTTTCTTGGAACGTATACATATACGTTAATAAATGCCGATATTAGTTTTTTTTAAACCGGGTGGCAGTTTGGGGTCATCTCTCTCTCTATCTCCCTCTTTCTCTCTCCCTCTTTCTCTATCCCCCTCCTCTCTCTCTCTCTCTCTATATATATATATATATATATATATATATATATATATATATATATATATATTACTAGAAAATTAAGTCATGCGGGAATAGATGTTTTGAGTATGGATTTGACTTTTATAAATTAAAGCAGCCGAAAATCTTCAATGAGTTTCTTCGAACAAGGTTAACTTCCGAGGTGTTTAGCCCCAAATCTGAACGATTGAATAAAGAGGTTAATTTAATAAACTCCACGTTCTTTCTTTGTTTATTTTATTTTTCATCTTCTACTTATTCTTATTCTTATTATTCTTCTCCTTCTCGGGATAGCCAAAGTTAAAAATATGCAAAGCGCATATTTATTATTCAAGAATTGGGAACTTTCAAATTAAATATTTTACATTGCAAGTATATCAGATATAAGTATGTTGAATTGGTGGTCGTCTTTGACGTTCGATCCAGTTTCGATATGTGATCGGCTGAATAACGAACCGTGTTCTCATGGGATTTCTCGGGGTAGTTGTGGGGTGTGACATTTCCCTCGCCAACCTCGATAATGCTGATGACATCGCTATCCTGGGCGATAATCACTACACTACCCAGCTAGTCGTCAATCTAGTCAAAGAATTCGCTTTAAAAATGGGAATGTAAATAAATGGGTCGAAGTTGAAGCTCATTAGGTCCTGTATTCCTGTAGCCAATCGTACCCCCGTTCACTTGAATGGAACAACTCTGGCAGAGGTCGAAACCTTCAAATACTTGGGTACCACAATTACGTCAACATGCCAGGGCAAAGATGAAATTCAGCATCTTATTAACAGTGGCATAACTAAACACAAATGTCCGGATGTATCATTCGCTTGAGCGTTCCATCCTTCTTTGCGGAGGTAAAATTTGACTACTGCGATGAGACGATATGCACAGATAACAAGTCTTCAATCAAAACTGGCCCGCATCTGGACAGAATATCTAATCTCGAAGTTCGACGTAGTTGCCATACACATCCCAGTTGCTTCCAACTAGACGCTTTCGTTAGTTGAGTAGGCTCTCTCTAATGAGAAGTAAGTCAACTCATACGTAGAGCTGTGACTCCCGAACTCATGCCCGGATAGCAAAAGCGGTCAGTTGAAAACCTCGCTCGCGACGGTCAAGGCCGACACAGAAACTATGTCCGGTCGTCGCGTCTACGATCTCCGACGTTGGACAAGGAACGGGCTCCAAAATATCACCGATGCTTCTCCGGGCCGAATACAATGGACCATACCGATCAGAGATGTTCTGTACTCCTCTCGGAAGTCCGCTTAAGCCCACTTCCGGCTAAAAAAAAACGATTCAAGTAAAAGTACAAAGACAAGATAGTCTTAATAAGGCTTTAAATTGATTTCTCCGACGTTCACCGTGGATTTCAACTTACGTAATGGCTTAATCGCTTCGATAAATCCAGGACCACGAACGCGACGCAGAATATTTTAAATATTAATTTCATGAATCAAGCTTTTTAAACTTTCTCATGCATGATTTTATACAGTAATTCTACGTACATGATCTAATTCTTTCTTGAGCCACGTGTCTTCAAATTTAGTTGACTCCCGAAAAGGCTCGTGACGACTAATAATGGAGGCAAAATGTATTCCTCAATGTCTCTGACTCTCACAAAAAAAAACAAATATAATTGGTCAAATACAAAATTTACGATAATTTATGACACCCTTTCTACGGTTAATATTTTGAATATTCCATTTTATTAAACTATCACCATCGTCGACCGACTTGTAATCTGCTTAATGCAGGCTTAGGATTTTAAATTATTAATTCCATTTTATACGTGGCCTAAAATTACCACCCGTATCCTTCATGGCTCTCTCGCCGTCTTTCTTAATTGACTGGGTATTTTTTTAAATCATTTACCTTAAGCTATACAATGATCTTCTGTGACAATCCCGGCTTAGTATATCTAACAAAGAATAAAATTAGATCAAATGTAGTCAAGGCGACCCTTTTTAAAACTCTCAACCCATACGTATAAACACAATCTAAATCAAGTAATTTAACAGCTACCCATTTATTGATTATTATCTGACACTTGGCGCCACGCGGGATCAAATAGAAAGCATCATATATTCCTGCTCCCAGCCCTGAACCCATATTACAATTTTAAATTATTTTTTATTATTTAAGTTATAAATAAATTTTAACGTTGTTGTTTATGGGTGTCAAACCTAAACCCCACGATATTATTGTGAATATCCCCAGACGAAATCAATACTGCCTTTGGATTCTTCGTGAAATGTAAGATAAGAAACGTTGTGCTTGATCTTGGTATGAATCTTTGTTTTCATTTGCATCATCGGAAAAGGAAAAGGCCCGATATCTTTTCAACTCCCATGGTTTCGGCTAGATATTTGTGTATTAAATATCGGACATTAATTGGATATATTCAATGTGTTGATATTTTTCGGCCATCGTTTATTCAAAAATACACTATACATTTCGAATTAAATGCTAGCATAATTATACTGTCACGGATTTTTTAAACAAATCAGATCGAAGTTCGTTTACTTTTTTTCAAATGTTATCAATACAAAAGAAAATAACCAAAATATATTTACTATAATCACTTCTAAAGAAAAACACTATAGCGATCTTCATTTCATTGTAAATGAATTATTTACTATTTATTAAGTTTTGTTATGAGTGAATAAAGTTTTACTTTGAGACATGACATTAGTAATTACTTTCAGTTAAAAGAAAGCAGCAACCTTTTCTCCGGGAGAGAGGAGACAGACAGAGGAACACTATTCTCTATATATTTGCCTCCCTACAAGGTCGGTTTTATTTGGCGGTAAAATGGCCACCCTGGATTGGAAGAAAAATTTAAATTGCCACTGACCGCAGACGAGTACAAATTAAATTTACTTTCAAAACAAACACTACACTTTGATCTTAGCCTAAATTTTTAGTGATCTGAATTTTGCAGCTCTAACAATTCGTACACTCCTAGTATCTCGCAAGCCTCGTTCACAACCGAACAATTGATTTTACAGAAGAAAAGGGTATATGATCGACGAGAAAAATAATTTTGATCTTAATTTTACCCGAAAGTGAAGCTGAGATTACATTGTATATAGATTATTCGGTGATGCATTTTGACTTACATGTCAAATCAAATAATGTTTTGTTGGGGCAGAGATACATTTTAGAAGCAGAATATAGGTATACGTAAGAGACTCCATCGCCCTAAAACACACACACATACACACACACACACACACACACACACATATATATATATATATATATATATATATATATATATATATATATATATATATATATATATATATAATTATCCACGGAAACGTATTTCGTCATCTTACAGGTCATCAGCGTGGCTGAACGTAGCGGAATTCGAAACCAGGATCTTTGATATTGAAGCGCGACGCTTTAAATTATTTACAAATAAATGACACACACATACAAATATATATATATATATATATATATATATATATATATATATATATATAGTATAGTATAGTATGAAAAGTCACACATGGAAGTTCTGCTGAAATGTCAATAATAAGGAGAATATTTTGAAAAATATTTTGAAAACCTGGACAACGCATTTAATTATGTTTTTTTTAAATAAATTATTTATTTACTTTAAAAAAACTTGAGTACTTTCGGTGATATGCACCCTTGTCAAAAGTGCAGCAAATCGTTATCGATACATGTCTATAAATTAACAGAATTTTCTCGTTTTTGTGATTTTCTTATCGTGTTTTCGACTCGGCGAGCTAGTGTCCAGGTCTCCGATGGTAATTCATGGAGTAGGGATCTGAGAGTTCTTTTTTTGGCTATCCCAAGCCCAACTTGAGATCTTAAGAATATTGTGCCTTTTAATAATTAGATATGAAGAACCTTTCTAAATAAAATAAAAAATGCACCAAACGTTCAGCTTTATGTAACTACTTGTTTACAATCCTGAAAATTCCGATTCCTGTGTTTTACTATAGAAAGTATATAGATCATCTTCCATTGAAACGTTAGCCGCAAGGAGACACAGGGCCAAGTTATTTATCTCCAGGAGGTTAGACACAAGGTCAAAGTATTTTTTATTTACCTCCTCTCTAGAAGATTAGACTCAATGTCAGAAGTGCTTAACCAGCGCACTAGGATGAGCGCGCTGTGGCCTATAAACAATTCCTGGGCAGCCTTGTCGACATTCACCGGTAGGGACGCCTCAAGCGACTAGCAATAAACTAACCCCTTCTCAAAGGGTGAGAAGGCAAAACCTGGGAGGGAGGACCTCTTAGAACTGCACAGGACAATACCTCAGACCGGCGGAATCAAGGCACGAAAGCCAAGACGGTACCGGTCTACAGAGTGCAGCATCTATCGGAACAGATAATACACTCTGATCTTAAAACTTTCAAAGGAAGGGCCAATGGGAGAACCATGTTGGACATGGAAATAAGCAGATGGTACCTGTAACTACAGGGCGTCTCGTTGTATACAATAAAAGGTTGTATTGAACAAATACACAGATAACTACACTAAATGTAATTTCAAACTTTGACGAATATGTGTCTGTTTCAATCACCTTAACACAAAACCATTAAACCCAATTTTCATTAGCAACTCTTCTCCATTTTCGCTGCTTGTTTAAAATCAAGGATATTCTGATTCATGTACTGTACCTCTCTATTTCATTACAGCAGAATCTCGGCTTGTCTGGTGCATTCGTTTGGTGTTGGTTTTGCTTTGTTTTACGGCATATCACCCCTTTTCGGGTTATTTAATGCCGAATACAGCTATTTTTGTAAAAGTTTTCATGCATCAAGTTCTATATATCTTTATTTATTTATATATTGTGTTTCGTTTGTAGAAAGAAAATTGTTGTTTTTGTTTTTGCCTTTGCCGAACATGATTGAGTTTCATAAAGAGAAAGTAAAAAACAATAACATCAATGTTTGGTGCATTTTTTAGTCAAAGAGCCATTATCTTCAGACAGCCTGATCTGGTAGCACCAGCTGGTTCTTTCGTAATAATAACCAAATAAACGGGGAAATTGTATCCATGTCAACTAGGTATTAACCCCCCTCCAACTGTAAGAAGATGCTGCACAGGGCCGGAAAGTGGTAGATAGAAAAGTCGGCGCACCAGAGATAGTGAACTCTGATCCCACAAAACATGCATTAGCAACCCGTCGACATTCCCCAGTAAGTGCGTCTCAGGCGATTCGCGATAAACCGTTCCTTTCTTAAAGAGAACAAGTAAAGTCTGAAGGTGTGATCCTCCTAGGACTGCATAGAACCATACCTCAGCCGGACAGAGAATGTTAGCTGGTGCTACAAAGGCCCACCTTGTCGGACTGATTGGCGATGACGTATCCTAAATTTGCATGACTGTCCTAAATATTTTTGGCATATCATGTCTACATTAAGTGCATCGGATCCCCCAATAAATAGATATTGTACTAGACCCAGATTGTGTATAAAATGGACAAAATAGCCTTTTCTTTGGGCCATGATAAGAGTGTAACATCTGTTTCTTTTACCCCCGATATGTTTTCATTTGGTTATATCTCCTTAATTCGTTTTATATAAAAAGTTTCGTCTTTCCTCTGCACGCAGAAATGATATTCTTGAAGATTTTTTTTCTGGGAAAGCTCCTCTATTCATGACGAAGACAACAAAAACGATGTTATCGTTGACTATATTCTATTTACTTAAATAATGGATATCCATTTCCTTAACAAAGAGTTGCTTCTGGTCAGACCATAGCCACATCAGTTCTAAGCGTTTCTAATTGTCAAGACCCTAGATGGCGTTCTAGCTTCACTAAAATATTTACAACAACTAAGTTATAACTTCAAATATATTTTCTATGTCACATGACCAAGATAACCAATCAACTTTTTATGGGGTCAGCTGACTTCAATTCCATCCGTTATATTTCACCCCGCACTTTTAATTAATCTACACTTAACTATTGTTACAAAGTAATCTACAACAAGAGTGCGGTGCAAGAGGCGGCGCACATATTTGACTTTTAGACCGTCTGCAGCTTATAACAATATACTTGGATCGTCCAGTTGATTCTGATAGGGAACCAGTAACTCCCTGATCTCTCTATATATAAAGTTAGGTATGTGTATATGTTTATATATTTGTATGTAAAGATTCACTCCTGACCTATTTTTTAACACAGCTGGTAGGGTGGTAATGTGAGCTATTTTTAGTTACATTTAGTTTTCATGCAAAGGAAGCCCTTCTTGAAAATTCAGATACTTTTGAATGTTGTGAAATTTACAAAAATAGATATTAGACATTAATTACTAAATATGACCCAAATTTCAGTATTATTGGAGTATGTTAAAGGGTTTTTTAAGATGAACACGCATTTGAAAATTCGAATATTTCAGATTTGCATTGAATTTGATCAACCGTCATTAGTCACCGATAAAGCAAGATTTCCTGAATTCCAGTTTCTTTTTAAACCCTCTTAAGCTTAAGTCTTAAATTTAGGCATGTTCTAGAATCAAAATCTTCTAATAGATTTTGATCAAAATTGGAATTTTATCTTTTTAAGAAAACACAAAAGTGCTATAGTAGACCGGGGTAACGTGGATTTTGATGTCCAGTTTGTCTGTTGTCGGTGAGAAAAGGGCCAATTCTAATTTACCATTCTCTTTTTCCAACGTATGCATCCTACTGTGATTAATTGACTTTTATATCCGTTCGTTGTTTCAATCGTGTATTGTGTGGCATTTACAGGTTCGTATCCTATTTTAATGGTATGATTCTATGTTGCTTTATTTTTCGTTTGCACCTGCACCCGTCTGGCAGAAGACCGCCGCTAACGATGAACGCTCTCTTCGATGTATGCAGTATACAACTATTATGTCGTAATATTGTTTTCCATCAGCCGTCGATTACTTGTAGTGGTCATTTTGTCGCTCTGCTTACTGATATGTTGCTATTATTGCAAACAGTAAAACAGTCAATTGTATTCATACGAGTAGAGGATACGTCATCGACAATCAGTTCGCAAGTATGAGCCATTTTTATGTAGGGGATGAGCTTGCATCTGTCGGGTTGAGGTATTTTTCTGTGCAGTTCTAGGAGGTCCACCGTCCCAGACTTTATCTTCTCTCTTTGAGAATGGGTTAGTTTATTGCTAATCGCCTGAGGCACACCTACCGGGGAACGCCGATGGTGCTGATCAGGCATTTCTGTGGGCCAGAGTGCACTTCCTCTTGTGTGATGGCTTTCCTATTCCCACCTTCCGACCTTGTGCTACATTTTCCCGCGGCGGAAGGGAGATAAATACCTACTTATTCTTCTCCTCTTCCTTCTCTTCCTTCTCTTCTTTTTTCGTCTTCTTCTTCTCCACCTTTTTCTTCTTCTCTTCATATTTCGTCTTCTTCTTCTCCTCTACTTTCCCTTTTTTCTTGTTCTTGTTCTTCTCCTTCTGCTCCTTCTTCTTCTACTTCTTCACATTCCCCTTCTTCTCCACCTTATTCTTCTTCTTCTTCCTCTTCCTCTTTTTTCGTCCTCCTCTTTTTCTTCTTTTTCTTCTTTTCTTATCTACTTCTTCCTTCTTCTTCTTCTGCTTCCACTACTTCTTCTTCTTCACATTCCCCTTCTCCTCAACCTTCTTCTTCTCCTTCACTTTCAACTTCTCCTCCATCTTCCTCTTCTTCTTCTTCTTCTTCTTCTTCTTCATCTCCTCCTCCACCTTCCTCTTCTTCTCATACAACTTCCGCTTCTTTTCTTCCACTCACTTCTTTTTCTTCTTCTTCTACCCCCACCCCGCCTACCCTAGACACACACAATAAATGATTCCGTTATTGGATTTCAGTCTTCCCATTCTCCTCTGATGCATCTTCGATTTTTGTTTCTTATCGCCCATGGGAAGAGTCCCGTTCCCATACTACGACTTAGGAAAAAATAGATACTTGGTGCACTCAAATGACATCGTACTTTTAAAGAAAAAAAAAGCTTAAAAGTCGCCATCCGTGTGGCTATTAAAGTAAATTATCATTAGTTAGGGATTTAAATTATTAATCAATATTATTTTTTCATCATTTTCATTGAAAAGATTAATGTGGTTTAGACATGTTTCCAAGCTACCAAACTCTAGCTATGTAAAGAAATCATATCAAGAAGATTTCATTGAAGAAAGATTAAAAGAAGGACCACCAAAGAAATGAGCGGACCAGACTGACATGGCTCAAGACCGTGGTAAGTGGCGGATTTTGTTTCTAAGCATGTGGCGAAGCTTTCTTAGTATGTACATAAGTCAAGCCACGTAAGTCATTTTAATTATTTTTAATAAATAGTGCTATTACTAATAGCTGTAGTAGTAGAAGCGGTAGTAGTAATTGTGTTTTATGTAATAGGTATAGCTCTGTTACTTACTAATAATATTACTACTGAATTGATATGCTTTTTGTAATTATTAATACTGCTATTATTATTTTTGTAATAATATTATTAGTATTAGTAATAGTAATAGTAGTCTTTTATTGGCCGTGAAGATCACGTGTTAGGAATGTTGTTAAGGCAAGATAGATAGGCATCGAGAGTAGTAGCAACAGGGGCAGGGATACACACGAGACCGATGTTGTCATGGCTTATCTAGACGAGACGATATAATTTTAGGGTCAGGGATGAAACCTGTAGTTTAATTATGTGTCCAGGAAAAAAAATAAAATGCGTCTTGAATTGGATTATTGTCGCTGTCATTCCATTCAAACGGGTTATAATTCAACATAGCGGTCTACAGAGACACGTGCGGCCCTCAGAACTACAATACACTAAGATGATTGCGACGAAGAATATGTAACACTAGTTACATAGATTGTCCTTAATAATAATAGTATTTTTTGAGGCAGTCTATGATACACGCATCCAGAATAGTTAACACCAGAGAACTCGTAAAAGATAAAAAAAAAAACAGCACATAATTTATGTAAAACGCATGAGAATGAAATTCTCTACCGAACTAGGGTAGTGTTAACGTGCGAAAACGATATTTAGGATTATTTTAAGTAAAAACAATTCCACAAAAAATTTTTTTGTTGGTTTACAAGTTCTCCAGTGTTAACTTTTCTGTAATTTTACCGTTTAAAAAATCTTTCTGCGCGTTTAAATTAGTCAGGTTCGATAGAGAGTTTAATTCTGATGCGTTTTACATACATTATGTCTTCTTGTGTTTTTGTTGTTGGTGTTGTTTACGAGTTCCGGAGTATTAACTATTCTGGACTTTTACCCAACCGTAAATTTTAAACTAGGATGCCCCATGATTAGTTTGGTACAATTGTGACCAGTTTTTATAGGTGTAATATAGTTAGTATTATTTTTTACACACGTAGTATTTGTAATATAACTTGTTTCTTCGTAGTATGTCTTCTTATCAGAGATCATAATCATCATTATTATTAATAGTAGTAGTAGTAGTAGTAGTAGTAGTAGTAGCAGCAGCAGCAGCAGCAGCAGCAGTAGCAGTAGCAGTAGCAGTAGCAACAGCAGTGCTAGTAGCAGTAGTGGTGAATTATTAGTAGTAGTTGCAAATTACTATTTAGCGATGCTACTTGGTAGTCTTTAATGTAAATTGTTTTTTTGTTTTTTATCATTCAGGTTTTGCAAGTTTCAACCCTTTTTAAGAAAAATAAGTTGTCTGGCTTACGTGCCATGGGGTTACTGGTGATCGGGAGAGGCTTGCTCTAAGTCGAAACCTAGGAACGATCCTGGCTTTGTTTTTATACCTTCTACCTAGAATGAGTAATTTGCATATCTGTCGATTACTGATTATTTAATAGCATTTCTCCATTTTGGGTGAATTGCTATTTGGAAAGTTGTGGCGACTGTTATATTTTGTGAAAGTTCTATTGATTGTTACATTTTTTAGAGTTCTATCGAACAAGGTCATAATCTTTTCTTGATATTTGACCCCTGACAGAGATCGGGGTCGCGATTTAGAAATATTTCGCAAGACCCAAGTCTGATCTACAAACTACACCTTGACGTCAAGGGAATTTTCGACACTTTGCGAAATATCTGCTGAAAGATTACATTGTTTTAATGTTCCATGTCCGACAGACCCTCACTATTAATCAACCACCTGATTGTGACCAACTCTAATTACCAGATTGCCCTCAACATCGTTAAAACTGAGTATTTGGATGTTGATAAAATTATCGATAATATTTTCAGGACATTATTAACTACCTTCCCAAACGTGAAGAGTCTTACTCTGACCTTGAACGTTTTTTGCCAAGAACGGGATTACTTCTCGGTGAATTGGGAAAATCCTTTGCTTGCGACTTCTATGGCGATCTTTCCAATTGAGCCCGACTCCTGACACAAATATTATTTCCCACATAGCTGAAAGGATTAAGCTCTCTGAGAGAAAACACCTCCATTGTCTTCTATTCTAAAGAATACCAGTGAAGCCATTAAGCGACTACTTATCAAGGGGGTGAAGTAATTCCGACTCCTGTTAATGTTGATCAGAGTTTCCTCAGCACCCTCTCTAAGATCTAGAAGCACTTATGTTCCAAATGACACCTCTTATTAGGTAGCTTCGGACCTTGAGGCCTCGTGTAAACTTCCACCCATTGTATGTGTGAACTTTGGTAGAAACGGCAAAACCGTTTCTGCTAATTGTTTGTTAGATACCGGGAGCGAACACACATATTTACCAGGCAAGTGTTAAATCCCTTGAGATACTTGGTATGCTTAAGCCTTGACTGTGATCTAAAGCTTTCTACGCTGCAGAGAGAATGTGAGAGGGGGTTCAGGGAGATAATTATGGATGCTGATTTGGGTACTGGTCATCCAAAACCTTTCCTAATCCTGGTGGATGAAACGTTGAATCTCTCAATCATCATACCCTAGTTGGATTCTCCGTTAGATAATTTTCGGGAGGTCAACTACTCCCTCGCCAGAAGGTTTGACCCGAGTTCTAGTTTGATCCCGGAAGGAATGGTCCCATTTTGTGAGGTAGAATCATTCCGCTCTGTTAATCAGTCATCGCCTGGTGATAGTGTTTGTCTTCCTTCCCACTCTATACTGCGTCATACTGCTTCATTTAAATTGTCGCACTTATTCTTCATTTTTGTGTCTGAAGCCACATATATGGACCCTCTTGCTGACTTTTTTCTCAATAGCCAAGTGGAATTAGAAGCTGATTAGAACGTATTCTGCTTCTTTCTTAAGAACGGTGACCGACTGCGTTGTTTCCACTATACAACTATAATTTTTGGATTCGCTTTTAGCCCATTTATCCTAGGAAATATACTAACATTCCACGCGGCCCAGTTTCTATTGAATTCATGTAGAACCATGATGGAGAATCGTTTTTACGTGGACAACTTTGTAGCAACTGAGTCGAATCTGGAGAGCTTGCGAATTTATATTCTCTATCCAGAGAGCAATTACAGAAAGGTGTATTTGAGCTGCAGTCATGTAACTCTAATTGTCTTTCCCTTAGAGACCAGGTAGACCACGACAGTACCTTGAGTACCCACGACAGTGAGTGGAAGAAAGTTTTGTGCTATCAGTACAACACACTTTGGGAAAAAATATGTGTTGCCCATGTTAATACAACGCTGATGCCTCAACCAAGAGACGAATCCTATCCGAAGAAGACAAATTGCTTTACCCCTGTCCTTCTGCCTTCCGATGACGTTGCGCAGTCGAGTTCTCATTGGTAAATTGTGGAAGTAAGGGTTAGCATGGGATGAACGGGTCTCAGAAGAGTTCCAGTCTCGATGGACAAGTCTTACGCAGGATCTCTGTGGGTTGAATCTTATTAACTTCGGTTGGCAGGACTTCAGACAGAACAGAGTTGGAGAATTGTTTATGCTCGGCGATGCCTCGGTGGAAGCTTATGGGTATGTTGCTATGGCGTGCAGGATCATTGGTCAGAGTTGGTCTTTGATAAGGCTAAGGTCGCTCCCATGAAGAGTAAAAGCCTTCCTTACCTGGAGCTAATGGCAGTATATATTGCCCTGAAATGTCTGCCTGTTATCTTTAACAGCTGTAAGGTTTTCCTGCCTTCCTAATTATACGTGGTCACAAGTGCCCAAGTGGTGTTTTCCTTGGTTCTTTCTCGTTCTACGAGCAGCAAGAAACATTTTGCAAATAATAGACTGATAGATGTAATTCAACTGAGTGAAGACATGAAGATCCAATTTGACCTGACACCTTGCTTAAAATATATCCACACAACCAAAAGCCTTGCGGACCGAATCACCAGAAACATTTAAATCCAATCTTAGGTTTTGGTTTCATAGACCTGCTTGGTTGCGTGGCGTGGGAGAACCTTGGCCGCCTCAGGATTTACCTTGTCTCAGCGGAGGCAGTCAACAAAGTGTACATAAGTCTGTGAATGTATCCGTTATTTTAGAGGAAGAATATCCCTCCATCATCTCCTTGGAACGGTTTTCGGAGTGTGTGCGTCTGTTGCGAGTTACATCACTGGTGTATAAATTTATTGATAGATTACTAAGACTTGATGAGAATGGTGGAAGGAAGACATCTGTCTATTTAATGAGAGTAATGCAGCGCCTTAAACTTTACGGAGGAGATTCAGTTTCTTCTGGGTCCCCTTGAAAAGTCCTTACTTCGTTTGGTCCAGAGTCTAAACCAGTTGCTTGATTACGATGGATTGATACGTTCCAGTGGCCGAATTGATAGGTCCCCTCATCTGGGTTACGAGATTAAAAACATTTTGCTGAGAAAGAACCACCATAGTTCAAAACTAATTTTATTGACTGCTACTCCAGGTGTTTACACTTAGAAACAGGATCTACCCTGACTGAATTGAGTCGCAGAAAATTCCCCATAGAAGGCTCTTGCATCCGGCACCTTATGCAGAAGATTCAATGCAAGACAAATACTGCTTTCTAATGTTGCCACTCTACTCCTTTGACCTGTGGAGTTTGAAGTATATTTTAAGAACACTGGGATGGACTTTATCGGATATACCTGGGTCATAGAGAGAACTTCTGAAAAAAGATTATTTACTCCTCTTCATCTGCCTAAGTGTACGATCGGTTCATATTGAGATGGTCTCCGACTTAGCATTTTATCCTTCTTTCAGGCCTTGGTCTGCTTTACCAACCTGTTTAGTGTACCTTCTGCCATGTACGGTGACAATGTCACGAATTTCCCGGACAATAACAGTTTGTTCAGTCGTTTTACGGTATGCCACAAGTACAAGGGGAATTTTGGCACATGCCATATTAAACTTAAGACCATTCCACACTTTTCTCCTTAGTTTGGGAGAGATGCATTCAGACTATAAAGACTTGCGAGGTTGTTGGTTGTTGTAATGTGAGCAACATTTCCCTCTTGACTATCATTTCTGATATTGAAAGGGCGGTGAACAATCGTCCCCTGACTTACCATGAAGCAGCAGACAGAGAACTTGAAGCCATTACTCCCAATGTGTTTCCGAAACCCAATAAAACTCCGGAGTGCTATTACACTTAGAAAAAAGTGATCTTTCGTCTTCTGCTCCTCCTAGTCGGAGAAGGTTAATAGAATCCATGGAGCAGAGAAACGTTTAGTTTAGCGAGTTCCAGCGTGTTTGGTACTACGAATATCTCCTGGGTATTAGAGAAAAATCCTTCAGACGCTCCAGAGTGCCATTTCGAAACCGACTTAAGGTCAATGATGTGGTTATTGTGAAGCGTTACTACAAACCTAGAATTGTTGGATTCTTGTGACCGTTTTGGAATTGTTTTAGGTGACGGTGTCATCAGATCAGCCTGCATCAAACAGGAAGATGGTCCTGTACGAGTGCACTCACTAAGGCATATGTATCCATTGGAACTGTCCATCTCCCCTAACATCGAGAGTGAAATTGAAATTGTCCCCCCTCTCGTCTGGGAGTCCTACTGATGATACCAATTTACCGCTCCCATTCGGAGAGAGGGTTGAATTTTAGCTCCGTCTAACATGCAACTATATCCAAGGAGATCTAAATATGATTGGTTGCGACCTCTTGGTACCATTTTGGGTGTGTATGAATAGAGGTGCCTCCTCCAGATAAGCAAAAGATGGACTACCATGAATGTGCTTCACGAAAAAGGCGGCGAGATAGGCTAAGCTTACTTCCCACATAAATTTATTGGTCCTGGGTAAGACCTCCAACTGTATCCGACAATGGAGTTTAAATTAGGTGACAGACTGAGGATACCCCGAACTACTGTTTACTCCAGATGACCTTTGGCGAGGATTAGCACTTGTTAGTTCCCTGCCAGGGTTAATGTGATGATTCAGGTCTAATTGATAGTTTCCCTTATTTTTCTCTGAGATTTTTTTTCTGTTTTGTTTCCCGGTAGTGTGTGAAAAAAATAAGTTAAATGGCTTACGTGTCATCGCGTTGCTGGTGATGGAGGCGGGCCGGGTGCCTTTTTACTTGCTCAAAGTCGATACCGAAGACCGATCCTGGCTTTGTTTATATACCTTCTACCGAAAAAGACTAATCTGCATATCTGTCGATTATGATTATTTAAGAGCAATTCTTCCTTCTGATTGTTACATTTTTTAGAGTTCTTGCGAACAAGGTCATAATTTTTTTGGTACTTGACTCCCGCCAGAGTTAGGGTTGCGATTTGGCAATATTTCGCAACTTTTTACACCTGACCCAACTCTGATTTACAAACTACCCCTTGGTATCAAGCGAAGTTTTGACACCTTTCATGCATGATATTTACAGAAATTCTACGGACATGATATAACTTGTTTTTGAACCACGTGCTTTCAAATTAGGCTGACTTCCGAAAAGACTCGAAACAACTAATAATGGAGACAAAACGTATTCTTCGATGTCACTGACTCTTATAGAAACCAAATATAATTGGTTAAATTAAAATTCATAATTTCAACAACTTTTTTCTATTTGTTGTTGTGGGGCAATATTATACATAAACGGGGTTAATCAAAATGCTTGCAAATTCACGTAAAATATTAAAATCGCTGAATTATTTAAGAAAAGGACGGAATGCATTCTGATAGTGTAAGATATCAAAAACATAAGTAATTAGTTAATTAGTAAAATGAAGTAAACATTAAGTCACGTAAACACATCTCTTTATATTTTTACTGAAATGGCGGATTGTTTCCGAATAAACCGAAATGCATATTAGTAGATTTCGTAATTAAGTAATTATGTTGCTGCTTTGGTGCTCCCGCTACGTAGATACACCCGACCAACCCGACAATCATCTAAATCCCATCGATTTACTGTTGAGGTCCCCAGATGCCAGAGGGCTTTCTACTCTATGGCGTCTTTTCTCGAACTGCTAGCCTTTGACATTCTCTCCCTGTTCCTCGTTTTTCTGATTGTACCGACATGCAGAAATGTATATGTATTGTGAACAAACATCCTGCTGAAAAAGTTCTCACTTAGGATGCCCCCTATAAATTTGGCCCCTAATCCACAGTAGCCCTTACGTCTCAGTTTCAATGTGCCATGTTTGCCGTGAATTAAAGTTTAAAAAAATTGTATGACGAAAAAGTACAGTATATGCTATTGCATCTTGTAGCCAGTAAATATGTGATTAATATTAA
This sequence comes from Sepiola atlantica, assembly GCA_963556195.1. Lineage (NCBI taxonomy): Eukaryota > Metazoa > Mollusca > Cephalopoda > Sepiida > Sepiolidae > Sepiola > Sepiola atlantica. The sequence goes on from OY744520.1 coordinate 97,401,230, forward strand.
GAATGAAAGGGAAATGGTGGATGGCCAAACCCGGGTTAGAACCAGGATCATTTAGTTTGTCAGTATACACGCTCAAACAACTGAGCTATCACAGATAACCTGTTATTCGTTAGCTCCTAATTTTGCATGAGAGAACTGACAAACTGCGTGAATTATGTTTAAAGGACAGTTTATTTCCAATACACACATTCAGCTCTGAAAACTGTAATCAAGAAAAAGATTTACACAAATACAAGGACAAAAATGTACATCGAAATAAAAGAAGTACAATATTTTACAAATAAAAAACACATAAGAAATGAGATAAAGAGAAATAGATATGACAGCGACACCAGATACATGTGATACATGTAGGTTTTCTCAAGACCTCGTGAAATGAGGAATATTACTTACTGCCAAAATATACAAGTAAAAGAAAAATATCGAATTAATTCTGCGTTCAATTTAAATATGCATAAATGTTTTTAGTTTCTTACATCGTGGGCACTTTTAGGAGCTAAAGAAAAACTGCTATTCCATTTAGCCGACGGACCAGGATGGATGAATGACGAACGAAGCGACCTGTTCTCTTCAGGGGTCGAATCTCAAAAAGAGAATGGTACTCCTGCTACTGTATCACTTCTCCTAAGATGACAGTATCACCACCTGAGTGTTGGGAATCTACCATATTTTAATTTTTATGCTACGTTGAGCACGAATAAGTAATTATCTATCATATTTATGTGTGTTTATATTATCATTACGTTATTATTCTGTCTGGAACGATCTTTTCTCTACCTTTTTGACTTTGTATTTAGGATCTATTTTGTGGTCATGAATTTTCGAGGGACTATTAGGTTTCGATATTTCAACATTGCTATTCGTAAATAGCAAAAATACAAATGCCCATGTATCCTATAAAATGAAGCTTTATAGGCAACAGTAGAAGCAACAGTACCATTGTTCGATGGTCTAGTTTTAGTAGCATCGTTGTTTGTTACTGTATTCAATTCATGGAAAAGAGACCTATCTCCCCGACTGGAAATCACGTAGTTATGAAAATGTGTGCGCGTTTAAATATAGCGAATTGTTTATAACGCAAACGCAATGCTGTTTAATAATAATATATGTTGAAATGCAAGTTAAGCCCGCTTTCTACGAAAGAAAATAAGAATGTGAATATTATATAACAAATCTATGAAAAGTAAATATTAGACTTACTATAAGATGTAGCGACTATTCATGATTAGTAAGTGAATTATTGACTTCAGTGGTCACTTATGAAATTAAATAAAAAGAAAATTGTTTCACCAAGCAGTGATTTAAAAATAAGGTAAAGAAATAGTCTAATATTTATGTTATGCAAAAACCATTTTGTTATTGATTTTGTTTATTAGACTTATGGAAAATGATCGCACGCACCTAGCATTCGATGTCTCTTGAAACGATTACCCAATTTATGTCAAGTATGATTTAAATGTAAGAAAACCCTTAAACGAAGAAATATAAGCAAAACGTTACATGGAAAAATTATTATTAGGAATCCATATTTAAAGAAAATAATTTGGTGTCAAACTGTAAATAGATATTTTCACAGACAGCAAGAAGGAAAAATGTCCGTCATCTTCTATCTGTGCACACGGAGTCGGAGAACCACCTTATTTCAAAAACGAACATTTAAAAAAGAGAACGTTACCGATTTAAGTAGTGAAATCGAACAGTAGACAGTTTATGTTTCGGAAGGAAGTTATTTGGTTGTTTTTATTATTAATAAAAGTAAATAAAAAAGTGTTTTCCTTACAGAATTTTTAAATTTAGAATTTAAAAGTCTTGGTTGAACAGATATCATTTCGTTATTGCTATTTAATCTTCTTGTGTTTATTTTACATATTTATATTTTTTATTTCATGTCCTTATAAACCAATTGGGTGCATGTAGGTGTCACGGAGGTGTAATACCTTTGTAAACCGGACGAACTCATCTCCCACTTTCAGGTGGTCTGGTGCACTGGTAACCACGTGCTGCTCAAGTCTCATCACTGCCTCCTAGTAGCTGCTAGGGCATGTCAGCGGACACACGGGCGACGGTCTTGTCTAGCCAGCAAAATCTGGTGGGCGAAGACTGGCAGACGACGATCGCTAATCTATTGTGCTCCTCCAGTAGCAGCAGGCTGGAGTAGTCGACTGAGGTAGCTCTGGAATCTGGAATACTGGCTTTGATCACAACAGCGCTTGGTGGGGCCTAAGCGTCCATGAGACGGACACTGCGAGTCTTAAAAGCAATGGCAACCTACCAGACCTAATATTCCTGCCTAGCACCTACATGACACTTCGAAATACGGTCAACAACGACCGTTTCAGAGTTGCTGTGCGGGCTGAGACGACCTGAACAGGCCAAGCTGACTACTGAATATATTGTGCTCATGTGAAGCGTTAATGAGTGCATTTACTGCACTGGCCGTGATCGTCTCCACTCGTTGTGCCTGTTCAAATATGTTGTTCAACTCAGTCAATTCTGCAACAAAACATTCTCATCCCAAGTAAAACCATGAGTCAAGAAACAGGTTTATTTGTTGGAGGTTACAAATGAAACTCGTGTTTTCAGGTGGAATGCCAATAAGCAGATTCCTTTAGTTAAGATCTTTAAATGTGTCCACCATTCCTATATAGGCACCTAGCTTCAACTGATCGCCAGCCCTTTCAAAATCCAACTGGCTATCATGCCCAGGGAGGCAGGTCTCCTCATCCTACCTGTTGGAATTATTATCCCCCTGGCAGGAAATCTTGGATTCTAGTCTTTCTTACTGGTCACCATTGGACCATCAAAGACTGACCGCTGGAGATATCCATTAGAAATAACTAAAAGATTGTTTACGCAAGTTAGATTATCATGAAGACAATCTAAAAACATTACTTTTTGGTCTAAGCATGATTCTCTGTCTTTAAGAGTCACATATTTTATTTCATAGAGATATAAAATTCTGTGTGGTCCAAAATACAAAATCAGATATTTGTTTACATTCCTCTGTTCCCCCTTTCTTTCCTTTGACCGAGCATCTATCATCTGCACCGTCCACCATTCGCATGCACCACTAAAACATGCAGCCTACTGCATCTTTATACTCATATATTGTATTCCATGGTTTAAGGAAAGTGACTCGCATTTTTTCATATTTGTATGTAGTTGTATCTAGTTTGTTGGTCTTATTATGCCTATTGTTTTTTAGGGAGGTGATGGTGGCTAAATGGTTAACGACACAGACTGAAAACATGGGTGTGCCAAGTTCGAATCCAGTTTGTTCCACAGAAACACTTTCACTTAGGATGTTGGCAACCTTTACGTGGTGTCTCCCGTAAGTACCCGGTGTCTTTCTCGAAATAATTCTAACTAGAAAGATATCGGTGAAACCAATACCAACAATAGAATCATCATACGAAATTAATGTCTATTGTTGTTTTATATGTATTATCGTTTGATTTTGTTTTTTTATTATTATCATAATCATTTTAAATATGAAATAAGACAGTGTATTAGCAGTAGTAGTCAACAAGAAAACAAAGCCTTGAAAGATAAAACAAAATAAACAGGAAAAATAAACATTTAAAAGCAAGAGGAATAAGTAGTAGTAGTAGTAGTAGTAGTAGTAGTAGTAGTAGTAGTAGTAGCGGATTAATAATTTAAGAAAAAGTGAATATCTGAAGCTTTGTTTTTATAGAAATGAGTCACTACATATCAAGGGTCAAAGCCTACTCGAGGATAAGGGTTAATGATATAGCCAAATGTGATTAATGAAAAATGTTATGAGAAGATTGGAAACAATTAATGGAAATTGCAGGATTCGATTACTTAAGAAGACGACTCGACCATTATTTTTTGGCATTACATTTGAAAACGACCATGCTGTAGTATGTAGGGAAGAAGTTTCATGGTATTGTGTTGCACAGATGGAAAGTTATTAGAAAGAAACTCTGTTCATAGAAGTTCCGTCTGGCTTTAGGTACACAGAGGAAGAAAGAAAAGTTATTTGCAGTGGTGCTAGTTGGGAGAGTTCTCGCTGTGGATGTCTTACAAGGGGCAGGGGGAAAGATTATGGCTCACTCGCGTACCTACCATGAAAATAACGATAGAGTAGAGAAAAAATAAACAGCGTCTCTTCTGTGAGGAAGGGCTAAAGGGAAGAGAAAAGATCATCCCCACTAGATTGCGAAGTCGATTTTGTACCCAATCAAGGCAAGAAGAGTGCTCGTAGCAGCACATCCCCAGCATGTGGTAGCAGTACTTCATCTTAGGACGTATATGACTCCTATACAGATAGGGGATTGTGTTAGAAGTCAGATACTTTCTAGAGGGGTAGTATGATCCAACCATTTTTAGAAACCCCTGCAATAGATTTGATGCAAGACTTTAAGAAAAAAAAACGATAAAATAAATTCAAGCAATGAGAAATAAGAAGTCAGTCATGAGAGTGCATACCTCCGCCTAATAACGTAAGGATGGGCCAAAGCGTTTTCTGTGCCTTACTTCTCCTTATTGTATGCAGCATTTCCCATTGAAACGTTGATAACTAAAATTCTATTTATCTGATCAGGCTGAATTTTGCATGGCATTCTTATTAAAGAGCATAAGCTCCATAGATAATTTCGAAAAATCAGAAGCTGCAATTCCGTCGAAATTTCGGAAATTAACGAATTTTTCTATTGTTGAGGTCAAAGGTCAGTATCTAGATAATATAAGGTGTGGGATTTCATTGGCTTCAATATGAACTAAGTAGCGAGTCTCTACAATGAACATGACTGAAGTTATTCATCAAAGGTATGACTTTCACTTTTTGTGACCTTGACTTTCACCTTTGCTTTAGATATACTAAACTAAAATCACATTTAACTGAGACCATGACCTATATTTTAATCAAGTTTGGTGACGATTAGTCAAGCAATGCGGACATTAGACTAACAAGCAAACAGTCTCAACCGAAAAAATAACCTCCTTGGCGGAAGTAAAGATGCTTTTTCAAAGAATTAATAGTAGTTAAAGAATCGTTAGAAATGAAGAAGAAGAAGAAGAAGAAGAAGAAGAAGAAGAAGAAGAAGAAGAAGAAGAAGAAACCATGTATTATTGTCATCATTTTGACCGGATTTTCAGTTTTACATTGTAAAATGGAAGAAAAACGAGAACATTTTATGTGTATAAGATGCGTTGAGAATAAATCAATAAATCGATAGTAGTGATCAGAATGTATTAGTAAGGAAGTCGGTGAAAATAATCATTTAAATGGCAAAAAGGTTGAGGGCGTGTAGACAATCGGAAACTACGATAGGAGACAACGACGTAGAGGAAATTCATTCACCATTTCTACTTAATGCACTCTATGCACTATCCAAGAATACTTATGTAATACAAACACGTATATGGCATTTGTATGGTCATGGATAACTGATAAGACACACTCGCACACACACGCACATACACACGCACACACACACACACACAAACATATATATATATATATATATATATATATATATTACATGGCTTTATTTTACTGCGACTGTCAGTTGCCTCGCCTTGTGCGACTAATCGGGTTCTTATTCTTTTGAAAAATCATGTAAACTTTTCAGACAAGCTGAAGTCAAACTGATTTTTGTATATATCGTTGTCTGGTTGCGATGTTCAATGTGTGTGTGTATATGCCTATGAAAGTAGATTTTAATATCACAAGTGCAAGAAATCTTGCAACTCTATATAAAGAGATTAGGATAACTTATTTTTTATGGGATCTTTAAACCCTTTGTGTGGGGTGGGACAATAGCTTAATGAATATTACTGAAGATTCATAATTAAAATTGTTTTTTTAAATATGATTTTTAAAAACTTTAAAAACACATGTGTTTGTGTGGGAAAAAATTTGGTTAAAATCTACTAATGTGTATTTGCTAAAAAAGTAAAAGGCAGTTTAAATTACTTTCTATTCGACACTTTAAAAACTTCCAAATTCGTTTCGAAATTCTAGAGTTGACGTAGTAATCCATTCTTTTATTTCAAATCTAATAAAAAAGAATGAAATGGTTTCTTTTTTTCCTTTGCGATTTGTTTGTGTGATGGTGGGTGTTAGAGTTAGAAGACTTCCTTGTGTATGAATTACAGCCCGGTAGAAGCAAGTGTGTAGAAAATAACATTTTACTACAAATTGTAAGCATTTCTAACGATATCTACGTAAATGAAAGTGTTTTATTAATATCGAAACAACCTCACAACTTTATATATATACACATACAAGCTGTTCTTCACCGCGTTACCCGAGAGTCTATTGGTTTAATCCCCCTTTTAAATGTAATGTTCAAGTGTAGTATACGATCATTGGAATACATTGGTGTGTGTGCGTGTGTGTGAGAAGCCTTGTATATAATTCACAGTTTAGAACTGGATCACAGTCTATTGAAATTTGATCCAGTCGCCTAGAAGCAAAGTGGCGAAAAGGAACTTTTGACCATCAATTCTAAGCATTTCTACACGAAATAAAACAGCATTCGTAAACAGAAGGGTGTGTTATATTTGAAGCATAACAACCATCGAATGAAAAAAGCAATAACAAGAATAGATAATTAATGAAATGTCGTTTTGAAAATCAATATGCAAATTAGTTAACTTTAGAACATACCGACAGATATACAAAAAGAAAACATATATATATATATATATATATATATATATATATATATATATATATATATATATATATATATATATATATATCTGTGAGCTGGGGTAAATCGGTAAGAAACGATGTAGTTATTATTCCGAAGCTCTGCCGAAAATATTTTTTTAATGTATGTTTTTGAATGAAGTTTTTTTAATGAAATAAATAATTACGAAACCGAAGCATGCCTGCTAGATAAAAATAAAATCACCATTTCAATTGCAGAGACGCAGAAACTTTAACCCTTTCAAACATATACATACTGTTGTTCCACAATGACAAATAGAAAATGTAATAAATTATCATAAATTCTGATTTGACCAATTCTGTTTGTTTTTAAGAGAGTCAGTCACATCAAGGGATACGTTTTGCCTCCATTATTAGTCCTTACTGGCCGAATAAGGCAGCTCAACTTGTATGCACATGATTCATGAACAACTTAAATCGGATACGTAGAATGTCTGTAAAAAAAAATTGCATGAAAAGGGTTAACATAATTAAATGAAAAAAGGGAAAAATCATTTCCAGCAAGTCTTGGTTGGAAATCTTGTTTTAACTCATTGATCTTCATTTTTAATATGTACGCGCGTTACTGAATCGTGTTATCGCCCTTTCTCAATTGTAAAATATTTGGAACCTACGCTCGTCCCCTAATGAGAAGATGAAGATTATTGTTTGTCTATTAGTTACCGGAGTAAAAAAAGTGTTAATAGCAATGTTCAAGCATCGAGGGGGGGGGGGCTTCGCGGGTTACCATTAACTTTAGAGGAACCCTGAAAATGCCGCTCGACAATATTTCAAAAACGACTTATTGCATCCGACAATTATATGTAATCCTTTTGTTGACGAATCTATATTTATTAAATTATTCAACACCTTTGTTGTCAGTAAAAAACATTTTTTTTAAATTTGTTGTTTTGAAATTTTCCCAGATGACTACTACATGGTCGTTTTCAAGTCCAACGTTAACAAATTCTTGTTGAGCCGTCCTTTTAAACATTCTGTCAAGTTTCAAATATGCTTACGAACCACACTGTGTTGTCTCAACCTCAACTTGACAAAATCATTAACCCTTATCCTCGAGTGGCCTTTGGACTTTGATAAGGCATAAATATAGTACATTAACAAATACTGTCGAGCGACATTTATTTTTGGGATTCCCCACCTCGCTATTATGACTTCAATGAGTCGGCATTTCTTTCTAAATTAGTAAATAGTATTGAAAATGGCTGAAAAACGAACCCTCCTGACAAAACGTTGCCTAAGTTAACCCTCAAAAAATGAATAATTTCTTTTAAATTCTAGATTGTATTCAGTCAGAGTAATATACAAACTAAATTGCCTTTGCATTTTGAATGGCCGCCATTGTAATGATGCAATGTAAATCAGTGTAGATTAAAAATGTCACCATTTAATACTTGAATTCAATTATAGCTAGATATAATGGCGTGCTATATAAATACGTTTTTGTTTAAGAAGCAAAACATCACCATAACACTTGACTGAATCCCACCTCGCTATTATAACTTCTATTGTAAAATAGACAGTGACTTGTCTGTTATGTTTGGTCTCAAATGGCCATCCTCCCATATATTACCTTCTTCCTTGGGCGCTTGCTGCAGGAATTCCTTCCCTGCTCCCTGTTTCCGCGACCATATGTACATGCAGAAATTTAATGTAATGTGTACAAACATCTTGTTGTCAAATTCTATCACAGTATTCCCTTACGCTTCAGTGACAATATGTCTTGTGTAGGGGAAACAACATTTTTTAAAAGTCTGATTTTAACTCTTCTCTAAATTAAAGGAGAAACAATCCGGTCCATATATCGAATATATGTCACTTTAAGAATGTTGAATGATAGCAAAGATACAATGTCAATTGAGATATAGAATATCACCATTTAATTATTGATTTTAATTATAGTCAGAAGTTAGTGATGTGTTTGAAAAATACGGTTTTCTTTAGAAGCAAAATAGAACTATAATACTTGACTCATTATATATCCAGATTAGACTTTCGAATCGACAATGTAGTTGCCGCAAAAACAGACTTTTAACTATTCCACAGCCACCTAACGCTCGGTGTTAATGATAATGGCGAAAGGATGGTCATATAAGCGGTGATTATTGCGTAGCGTTCTATAATCGAAATTGATTTTGAAGCCTTTAAGAATAATATTAATTCTAGATGAGTCAAGTATTACCGTTAAGTCCTAATCATAAAGAATAACAGAATAATTAAACACAGGAAAAACGGTATTTTTCGCCCACGCCATAATGAACCAATTTCCACAACGAACCAATTCTTATGTGTTCTTTTTTTATTAATGAAAGCAGTCAATTGTATTCTCTCTTTCTCTTCTAAATAGAAAAATAATGAAATTTACGTACCTTGGAGGAAGAGTATTTAAATTAAAAATAAAATCAAGTGAAATACATACAAGCCCTCAGAAACTAAAAAAAGCAATATAATTACGTAAGTCAATGACTAAATAAAGAAAAAGGGGAAATGGTTTCTTTTGATAGAAGAAATGTACTCACTACTGGAACTTTGTTACGTGGTCTGCTTTTCCCCGGTGACACCGTATTCAATACAACATGCTTGCCATTAGATCTTTATTACGTAGTACACTTTTCTCCAACAACACTCTTTTCAATACTGATCTCGGAAACAACGTGCTTACCACTAGTACTTTGTTACATGGTATATATTTCTCTGACAACATCGTTATCAACACTGATCTCAATCGCTCAATAATATAAGTTATTCGAGTGCTAAAACGCCGCTGTCAACTTCCATTAAGTCCCTCTTTTATAGATGGTAGAGCATGCTGGTTACACGTGGTCTATATGTATACATACTCTTGTTTCAGTGTGTACCTACTGTTTATCACATCAGGGTTCTACACGCTAGACAAAGACGGGCTCTTTTATGATGGCGATAAGGGAGGTCAAGACTATTACAACCACTCACACATCAGGTTCGCCATAGAAAATACCTTACTGTGTATTCGTAAGACAGGCATACAATTGAAATGTTCTTGTCTTTCTGATTTTGCTGAGGAATGGCGCATCCTACCGGATGCCAGATATTCAACCGCTATTTCAGAGAGTCCAACCGAGAGATATTTTAAAGATTCTAACCGTCCTTTTAAACGCAACTGTATTTGATTCACCGGGTATATTCGCGAGGTAGATTTTGAATTTTTTTTCATTGATTCGGTTGCTCCTATAATTACTGGAATGATGGAGATCTTAAGGTTGCAGTTTCTTTTCATGTGCATAAGACCGTGATATTTCGTTATCTTCTCCCTCTCTCCCAGCTGTGTTTAAGCCAGCATCATTAGAGACACTGACTTCAACTGGTATTCTATTTTCTTCGTTTTGTCCCATATAACTATTCTAGGTATGTAGCTGTGAGAAATTGCATAGTCATAGTGGATGATGTATGACTTATTTCCAACTGTATGGAAACTGGTGAGAAAACTTTGCATGTGTATATGTGTGTGCGCACATGTTCCTAGCGACTACGTGACAGTGTTAGTAAGCAACTTAGTATTTATAGCGGGCGAAATTTTTGAAGAGAACCCAGTACAATGTACTTCTCTTTAATCTGTTTCAGGTTAGTATGGAAAAAGGTGTCAATTTTAACCATTTTCTTAGACGAAATAAGAACTATAGCGAAATAAAATATATTCGTGGCAATAAAAGAGTGGAAGAAAATAAAGAAAAATAGATTAGTTCGAATCAAGTATCTTACTGTCAGGCAGATTGCTATGTGGGTCTGGTTTTGAAAATCCGACGAGAAAACTTTATATTTAAGAACATAGGCATATTTAAATAAATAACCATTGTTAGATAAAATATTTATTTAGTGGGACCCAAGTAGTAACACTTTGATTATTTATTTAAATTTACCTCAGCTCTGTATACATATATTGAGCATTTTAATATCTCTTATTTCTGCAGCTCTCTATTGCATTCGGATTGTCGGAAAAATATTATCATTATATATATATATATATATATATATATATATATATATATATATATATATATATATATATATATATATATATATATGTGTGTGTGTGTGTGTATGTGTGTGAGAGGGGGTATTATTGGTGGGAATAAGATCGCAGTGGTAGAGTTGATAGCGGTACAGATTGACAGCTCGGTGTTTTTCTTTGTATGAGTACCTTTGGAATCCATAATACCACATTTATTAAGGATGTAGGCAACCTTCATGTGGTCCCCACCGTGAGTATCTTATCTCTCTCTCTCTCTCTCTCTCTCTAGTACACACTATTTCAGTCTTTGGCTCTTTGTTCTATGTCCAATAAAACCTCTTTAAAAGTAAATCAGGCGTCCATGTGGTTATCAGAACACAAGCCAACAGCGACAAAACTTGGGCTGCAGAGAAGATAAACGGGTGTATAGCGATGTATACATCCGTGGAAGTAAACAGTATGCAACAATTTTCTGCTGTTAATTTTCCTGTGAGACAGGAAAAATAGACAAAATAACAAAATGCAGTGTCGATGTCATCGAATAGATCCATCAAGTTAAGAGCAGATCAATAAGTTAGTAACGTGATCCCTAAGATACTCGCTAGATTCTGATTGCATATCGATATTACATAAAAATGAATAAAGATAAAAAAATAAGTCTAAAAATGTTAAAAATCAGATTGTTCTTATCATTGAAATTATACCTAAAATGTAACACAGTCGCGTCTAGACTCGTTCGTGTTAGGTTTTCACAGCGATAAAAAAAAACTGCGAAAAGTAATTAGTAAAAGAGAGTAGGATAGATGCGATTGTCACCGTTTACTTACTATTTTAAGACTTAGCTAGTGTTCCGGGTAAGATTTTGTGGCGACAGTGCGGGGAGATCAAGGGATAAGTGGCCACGAATATAATGTGCCTATTGCAAGGAAACGATGGCTGCGTCCAGGAGCGAACCTGGAGATATCTGATTTCGAGACGACTGTCGTGTTTAGGCGAAATAGGCGCTTTTGGCAGTCGAAAAGAGCTGAATAAAAGGAGTGACATTTATGCTCGGCATAGATCTTCTGGGGATGTCACGCAGCTAATGTCGTTCGCGCGTGTCGTCGGAAACATTAGTTGGTCTTAGTTGAATTTGGAGCCAGTACTGCTGCTACTAAGAACGAACGTCTTATGTTTTGTTGGTGAAAAGAAGAAAGAAAAAAAACAACCCGGCACTAGAAAAAGGCGACTATACCGAGAGTTAGTATTCCGTGTGTTCTTTTAACTCTAAATAATTTACGTGACTGAAATAGGAATTAATTAACTAATATATCTTTCAGATTTGGATCTATTCCTTTAAACAAGTCTCAAATAAACGTTTTTTCATGGCAATACGAATCATGCCAGGTCATTAGATCCATCCGACGTGATGATCTGCTGCTGGGAGAAACCGGTTATAAGTCTGCCACTGAGCTGGGAAAGAAGAGCTGTATGAAGTTGGTAGTCTGGAAAGTCGTCAGGCACAGCGATGAGGGGAAACAAGCCTTTCTGATAGAAGGCGTTTCACAAATATAGTGTTAGTATCGCCTATTTGTCCAACGCCAGACTACCAGATAGATAGTTTATCATCTCTACCACAGTGGAGCGATCGATAACAGTGTGTTGCACGTGGTTGCGATTGCACTCAGCCTTAGACGATGAGCACTCCCGCTGGAATGGAAGCCAATCTCTCATAATCAATTGGCAAGAATCAGTCTAAAAGGCGCTATCGTCAACGCCAATATCATAGCTATCTACGCACAACCTTTAAATGTGACAGAAGAGAGAAAGAATTATTTCCACTTCGATCTCCAAAACGCGATCGACCGAGTTCTATTAGTAGCTGGAGACTTGAATGCACACACTATGACGATAAATAACAATACCAAGCATGTCCTGCGTCATATTCATTGAGGACGAGATTTAAAAATAGTGACCGTCTGATACACCTCGACAAATGGTTACCAACACTCAATACCAGTATTCTCGTCGCAGTCTTGTTACTTGACAATTCAACGATTGGGCATACGAAAAATTAGCCCGATTACACCCTGATGCTTATACTTCGATATCCAGGCGTATCGAAGAGCAAATACAGGTAGCAATACATGAGAACGACCGTTCCTTAGTCAGCGCTATCCTCCGTCGGTGACTACATGCAAAACGACTCCTCGAGTTGTCTAGGGGAATTCACATCGGTAAAGTTAAATTTGGAGTTGGAGATGGTTTAAGACTAAAGCTCCACAACTGGTTTACACTTTTTCCGGCCAATTTATGATCCATAGTCGGAGAGAGAATAACAGGTTCTCAAATTGCCAACATTGAGATCAGCCAATACGTATCTCGTTGGAAAACTCCACCTCCACCAGAACTGGATCTCGAGCGGAACTTTTCAGATTCTAGAACAGTCAGAGGTAGTAAAACTTACGAGACTCCAAGACTTCTGAAGTATGCGACGTCGTGGAACTCGAGTGATTCGCACCGACAAGAATGCACACTAGCGTTTCTATGCAGAGTAGACGGAACGAGCTGCTGCGTTTAGGGAAGCAAGCTAATTAAGAAACGGCGAGCGTCATTGAGACGTTTTGTCCCAGGTGGAGGAGCGGTAATAACCAATCTGTCCAAGTGGTTGGATCGCTAGAGAGAATTTTGACAAGCTGCTAAACAACTCGCTACCTTCGATTGTCATGGACGTAGAAGTAGTTTAGAAAGAATACGATTGCAACTTTACTTTCTCAACCCTGGAAGATGTGCTGACCGTCTACACAACAACTGGGCTCACGGTGATTATGCTATTCCAGCGGATCTGTTCGTGCAGTGTATATATCAAGCGCAAAGCGGTTTGGCTCTTTGATAAATTCCCAGTCTATTAGAGTGCGACAATTTTTTTGTAATTTTTTGTAAATTGTTCAAACTATATAGGTAGCAAACTCATTGATATCATAGCAAAGTGTTCCTTCTGAACATATTCCAGAGGGCCATCAATCTGTAAACTCACCTGTTACAGGCTGATTTCAGTTTAAGTATTAAGGGTGCATTGTTCAGATCTTCAATATGTTACGTATCCTCTAACAGCCTTTGGCAAACAAATAGCCAACATTCATATTCTTCGTCAACTTTGACTACGTCGATATAGACGCTCTTTTACATATCATGCGGGAGGAGCTTCTCTATCTTATTTAAGACTATTACCAGTCTACTCGCGTATGGATTGGATTGTACGGTCAGGAATCGGAGCCTTGCGAGGTGAGTACTAGAGGTTAGTCAATGATGTGCCCTATCCGCCATGATTTAAAACTATGTGATCGACTACACGTTCAATAATGCCCTTCGGAACGCGGGGTTCACGCTCAGCCAAAGTGTAAGGGTGTCTGACCTGGCGTACGATGGGATCGGCGAGGGAAGCAATACAAACTGTGCTTGAAATATTACCGCATGTGGCTCAGACTGTAGATATGCGAATAAACACGTCCAATATCGAGGTGTCGTCCTCCCTGGTCGAGGTGGACGACTGGTTACCGTTCATTTTGGACAGCGTTAATTTGGAAACGTAGAATCATTCTTCTAACTGTGTTACCAACTGGCCAGAGCTGTACGGAGGTCGACTATCTCATAAATGCCACTGGGTTCACACTTGTATGCTTCTAGTGGTCTTTGTGGCGCCATCGAAACAAAAGGACATATCTAGCACGGATACCTTAATATTAGTTTGTTTTCTTTCTCTGTAAGTAGTATTTCTTCAAGTTCTTTCCGCGAATTACACACTTATTTTACTTTTGTTGGTTCGAGAGTGTGCAGCACTCACATCTGCCGTTGTCGTCAGCTGATCGATGTATAGGGACTCACCCTTTTATGTAGACCAAGCGTCTGCAAATTCCCTAGACACAGCGCTCTCAATTATATCATCGGACCGGTCCTAGACATTGCTGGCCTCTCGTCGATCTTCGAACCAGTCGGCTCCAACACAGGGGATGGTAAACAGCCCGATGACATGACACTGTTTCTCTTTGCAAACTTATATGGCATGTGACCTGTATTGACACTTTTGCGCCCTCGTAAGTAACCTAATCGGCAACAAAACCTAAATATGCAGCAGCGTCAGGAGAAGACCCCAAGCAATCTAAAGATGCCGGTTTTCTCAAGAGGTTTGTGTTCCGACTGATCACCGTGGAGACGAGTGGAGCGATAGACCCCACCACGCGCGACTTCCTCAACAGTCTTGGTCTGTTAATGATGCGGCACATTGGGGATTATCGTGAATTGACTTAGCTTTACGAGCGTATCTCTATCGTCACTATTCGTGAAAATTGTTTGAGCCTGCTCTCGGCCTGTCAATTCAGCAAGACATACGATCAAACTTCCTGACATTTGCATATTGGTTTAAAAAAAGAACATTTTATTAATAAACTATTATTTGTTTGTTTTTTTTTAACTTTTGTTTTCTCCAATTTTATTTCATTTTAAATATATCTCATTACAATTTATTTCCACCTCATTTCTATAAAGCATAATATGCCAATATTATTTTGTGAAAGAAAAAAATCACGATTTATTGACCAACTGAATTTGTTTGTTGATAGAGTAATATTTATTTTAATATTGGGCACCGCTTAGCAAGGCCCGGGGGGCACTCGAGGATAAGGTTTAAATATCAGTTAGACTATGATCGCAGCTACGCGATGATGTGAAACAATGTGCGGAATGGGTAGAAGATATTGAAAGGGAATTGATTATCCAGGAAAACGAGTCAACAAGTATTTGTTTACATTAGACTTGAAAACGACGATGTTGTAGTTAGTTGGGAAGCAGCCTTGTAGCATTCTAATTAAGTAAATGTGTTCATTGAAGTTCCGCTTAATTTTTTATTACATAGAGAGGAGGAGAGAGATAAACTTTGTTTATTGAAGATTCGCTTAATTTTTGTTACAGAGAAAGAGAGAAATAAAACTTTTCTGTTGTGGTTGTAGCCAGGTGGGTTCTTGCTGTGAAGGCTTTACAAAAGGGGACTTAAGATTGGAGCTTAGTCGAGCACCTACCATGAACATAGCATATCCAGTTTGTTTATAAGCAGAAAGGTATATAGAATTTATTTTATTTTTAATTTGGTGTAAGTTAGGGTGCAATTTCAGGTGACACCCCTAAATTATAATGTTTACATTTTCGTGAAGTTATTTGACGAATTTAGAATACCAAATAATAATGCTATATATTTTTTTAATTATTATTAAATGAATAAAATCATTTATTTAAATTTACATATCTGAGACTTTTGGCGATATACACCTTTTTACAAGAGTACTTATATATATATATATATATATATATATATATATATATATATATATATAGGCAGCAAGTTATTATTTAAGCAGGCTTTGTTAAAACAGAATTTTCGCGTTTGTATAGCTTTTTTATGAGGTTTTCGAATCGTCGAGAAATCTTTCGGGTTTCAGGTGGTAGTTTATATAGTATTTCGCCGATTGTTCGTAATTCGGCCACTTCTCTAGCGCTTTCGACCTTTTTGGTCGTCCTCAGGAGTAGTTTTTTTATTATGGATAAAAATGCTGCAATACACGTTCCTTCGGGTGACCCGGTAGTATAAAACAAAACACAACAATAGAGACAAGGACTTGTTCGAGAAAGTCTGTTCATTTATTCTTCATTACAAGCTGATGTAAGTTGGGTACACACATATATATATATATATAATTAAATATTTTTTGTTAGCAAAAGTCCTTTGGCATTATTGTTCTTTCCCTTGTCTTACGAAGAAACCTCTTTCTTTACCTTGACGGCGGTTGATTTTCAACTCTACCCAACGTAGGTTATTTTCACGAAAACCAGGCAGAGTGCTTTACCTTGCAACCTAGAGGAAACACGACAATACGTTCTGTAGTAGTCTGCTCCCGGAATCTATGGACAGTTTGTGATCCCCACGCAAGTTATTTACGGCAGTTCGGTTGTGGTGGGGGGTATTTCTCTTCGGAGCTGATCCACGACAAGTCTTTCTCTATATCCTCCCTACTCGATCTCTGCTACGTTAGCGCTCTTTCTTCCTTCGTTTAAAACCGCCGTTTTAATTTCTGACTTTGCACTCCAGGTGCCTTCTCCTTCCGGCCTCGTGCACCTGACTCTTTTAAAGGTTACCGAGTCGGGTTTTTTACGACGTCATACTCCGAAATGAACTTGTCGACCTCATACACCTCGGATCGTTCAAAGGTCACCGATTCATTTCCGTTGTTATTTTAGCCTAATTGACAATCTATCTAGTCTTCGGCTTTTCTTCATTATTGCGGGATCACGTCCTTAGCCTCTTCGTGACGTCTTATGCGTTATTACTCCTCATGTTTGCATCATTATTTTACATATATATATAAATTAACAACAAAAAATGTGAAATAATTAAATAAAATAATCACTTTTTTATTTAATACGGAGTCTGGTGCAAGGGGTAGGAAGACACATAATTCCTTATTCATCCACAGGCAACACCGAGTATTCCTCCTAGTAAATAAACAATTATGACGCTAATATAAAGCTCCAAGAGCGCAAAGCACGGTCATAATAATGGCTAGGAGAGCAACAACACTCATGGCCTTCGTTCAGTCTTGAAAGACGATGGATACCCAGTGTAAGATTTCCTGCGCGTGAAATTATGAGTCGGCATTGCCTGATTCCAGTGGCAATGAGAAGGCCAGGAAAACTGAACACAATGCCGAGTGGAGAGCACATGGGCACCCATCTGCTACTGGCCAGGCCCCCACGTCGCTTAACTTCGGGAACCGGTGTGTCAACGTGATTATGAACTCATTTTGAAACCATCAAATTTAGTTTTAATGATGCCAATTAATATTCCCCACTCGTTAGAAAATTTGACTCGGCAGCACACGGAAGATGTCGGTTGAGAATACCGGAATCAATACCTTTATTCCGCTTTTCATTATTTTACACAAGTTGCGGTTGGGACGATGTTGTTAAATGGGTGATATTTTTTGATAACAATAAAATAATATCAGGTTAAGTGCTAGTTGCGTGATGCAATAATTGCGTATTTGTTCCTGGGCAACACCGAACATTTCTGTTAGTAAGTAAGCAATTATGCCGCTAAAATAAAGCCTCAAGATTCCCAAAGCACGACTATAATAATGCTACGAAGATGAAGACATTATGAGAACCACCATATTTCCTTTTGATGCGACCGATTACTTTTCTCCACTCGTTAGAACGTTTGACTGGCCGGCACACGAAAGAAGTAGAAAATGGCGCGTTTTCTACATGTGGCGAGTCAAAAGCGCGCGAGGTACTGTACCTTCGAATATTCAGACTAATTATTATGCCAATTTTTTTTTCAAAAGAGAAACTCCAAACAAGGTAAAACTATTTCATGTGCTTACGTCCCAGATGATGAGGTGCTGATGGTATGACAGGAATTTCAAAAGAAAAATACAGCGAGCAGCGTTTTATTTCGAATTCATTTCTCTGTTCTCTTGCTCTTCACACGCCTTGCCTGTTGCTGTTGCAGACGCTGCTGCCGCCAGCACAACCGTTGAAGTAGGTGCTGTTACTGCTGCAATGATTGATATATATATATATATATATATATATATATAGTGCGCGAGGGAGAGAGAGAGAAATATACCGAATGTCTCAAAATAATGTATACACCTTTTGAATCGTTATAACTCGTTTGGTCGAGATCAAAGTGTAGTATCTGTTCCGATGGATACTGCACCCCATAGACTAGTATTGTCTTGCCCTTCGGGGCTTGATTTACGCCGGTCTATGGTCTGTCCTTTGCAGTTCTACGAGGTGCACCCTCCCAGGCTTTGCCTTCTATCTCTTTGTTAGGGGTTAGTTTATTGCCAATCGCCTGAGGCGCCCCTACCGGGGAATCCTGCCGGGGCTTCCCAGGCATTTTTTGTAGGCCAGTGTGCTCAACTTCTTGGGCGCTTGTTTTTCAAATCGCACTTTCCCGACCTTGTGTCACATCCTTCCGCTGTGGGAGGTAGATAAATATCTACTTATTTATATTTACAAACAAGATTGATAAAAGAGTATTGATTTACTCTCTCCAGGAGTTAGGCACAAGGCCAGTTTTTATCTTACTCCAACAAGTAAGATGTGACCCAAGGTCGGGTTGGGAAAGTGGGGTTTAAAAATTGCCTGAGCAGCCCCATCGGAATTGCCCGGTAGGGGCGTCTCAGGCAGTAAGAAATAAACTTACTCTTCTCCAAAGAGGGGAGGCGAAGCCTGGGAGGGTGGACCTCCTAGAACTGCACAGGACAGACCCATAGACCGGCGTGAATCAAGCCCCGAAGGCCAAGACAGTACCAGTCTATGAGGTGCAGTATCCATCGAGACAGATACTACACTTTGATCCTAGCCAAAAGGCCAAGAACAGAATTTTTTAATTTTTTTTTTAGAAGTACAAAATATACACATTTAAACATACTTGCAGTAAAATTAACAAAAACATAGAAAATAAACTTTTAATAAAGGGTAATTTCATATTGTTCATAAAATGAATTCTAACTCTAAACCCACTATGTTCTTCTGAATAAACTGTTCATATCGTGAAGAAATGGACTTACAGACGTCTTGCCAAAATGTACACTGGTACTTGAGCATATTCGTCTTCAATTGCTACTCACATTTTTTACAAATGTTTGAGGTTTCTGCTTTACAGATTATAGTCTTAACCTTTATTAAAAGTTAATTTTCGATGTTTTTTATTAATTTTACTTCCAGTATGTTTATATGTGTATTCTTACTCTTCTATTGTTCTATAAATCTTGTTTGCAAGTCAAACTCATTAAATTGAACTAGTTATAACGTTTTAAAGGGTATATACATTCTTTTTGGACACATTGTATATATATATATATATATATATATATATATATATATATATATATATATATATAATGTAAAAGCATTGCTGGGTTTGTTAATAAAATTGTAAATATAAGCAATGCAAGATTAATTTATTATTATTTTTTCTTATTTTTTTACAATGGCTTATATTTTCAATGTTATATATATATATATATATATATATATATATATATATATATATATATATATATATATATGAGATAAAAAATGGAAATAATATTTAAACGTAAATGAAATGAAAAATGAAAAACCACAAATATTATTTATGTATTCATCAACGTTACGTATTTATTTCGAGACTTACTCGAGATGATTTACTTGCTGAAATAATACACAAGTACAAATATTTGACTAACGGACCAAACTTTTTCAAATATTTGTACTTGTGTATTATTTCTTCAAACCAATCAACCCGAGTAAGTCTTAGAATAAAGACGAAATGTTTATGAATACATAAACAATATTTTTTCATTTCACTTATATGTATATATATACATATATATGTATATATATATATATATATATACATATATATGTATATCTATACATATATATGTATATCTATATGTATATATATATGTATATATATACATATATATGTATATCTATATATATATATCTATATGTATATCTATATATATATATATATATATATATATATATATATATATATATATATATGCTATTCTCGGCATTGTTTCCAGTCGTCTTGAACTACTTGCCATTGGAATCAAGCAGGTGTTGTTGAGGATGTTGTAACCCTTGTAATTACAATTACATGCGCGGGCAGCCCCTGGCGGGGCACTCATACGTCGAAATCGACGGGAGAGTCAATCATATATGTATATATATATATATATATATATATATATATATATATATATATATATATATATATATATATACATATATATGTATATATATACATATATATGTATATATACATATATATGTATATATACATATATATGTATATCAATATGTATATATATGTATATATGTATGTATGTATTTATATATATATATATATATATATATATATATATATATATATATATATATACATAAAGAGAGATAGATATATAGATAGAGAAGAAGAATACAGAAATAAAAGAGAGAAGGAATCTTAAACGTTCATATCGATGAGACATATTTTTCGCCCATTTCCTTTCATATATTCGAAAATAACATGGAATCTACACTTTTTCATGTGTTCCCTTTTCATTTATTTCCATCCTGTTTCTTACCCTCCTTCATGCCCACATCATATTTTAAATTGAAAGTAATATCCCCTGCCGTCATTTATGAGAAATTATTTTCAGAATAATTCTGGAACAGAGCTGCAAGGCGTAAGGGGTCCAAATTTATGTTATATTTCGTTTAATTTTATTTTATAAAAAGGGAGTGGAAACCCTTCTCTAAAAATCAAGATACCTCCTATTTTTTGTGAAATTTTAACAATAGTTATTAGACATCAAATAATAAATATACTCCAAATTTCAGTTTCGTTGTGGTATTTTAAAGAGTTTTAGGAGGCATAATATGGGCACAAACTCCCATTTGAAAATTCTAATATATCAGATTTATATTGCATTTGATCCATTGTCGTGAGACACCAATTACGCAAGATTCCTTGAATTTCAATTTCATCTTAAGTGTAAGCTATTAATTTTAGACATTTACTAGAATCAAAATTAACTAATGTATTTTAATCAATATTGGATATATATATAAGGATTATCGACAAAAGGTTTAGTATCATTATATCTTAATATTAATCTTCGTAAGGGAACATAGAACTGGTACAAAATGTTCTGGGACAGGTATTCTTCTAGTGTATATATATATATATATATATATATATATATATATATATATATATATATATATATATATATATATATATATATTAAATGAATGACATAATAAAATAAGAAATTAATAAGATTTTATTAAAGTTCAAAAACAAGGAGTGATATTGCGTCTTAACTCATGAGTTTTCAAAGAAAATCTTCTCCCCAGACTACCATTACCGCAATGACAATACTGCAGGTAATAAAATTAAGCTTTGAAAATATATAAAAATATATAAAAATATATAATAAAATCCATAAAAGTATATAAAACATCAAATATATTGGCCCAAAACACACTATTTTGTTAAACTTATACAGTTCATCCACGTCATAAAGTTTTAAACAATTTCAAGAAAGAAGTCGATTAAAAAACAAGGGTGTATGCAAATTAATAAAACGATAGAAAAAACAAAATCATTTAAAAAGTTCAGAAGACTCACTCGGTGTTGAATATTATAATGTCCACTTCAGGGTTCTTATCAGCTTATAGGAGTTGTGCAAACCATAACTTCCTGGTCTTACGTATATATATATATATATATATATATATATATATATATATATATATATATATATATATATGTATATCCTGTAAATATTTTTTAAATATTAAAGGATTTTGTACCTACAGACGATATCGTTTCGAATTTTTTACTCTCATCGGTGCAGGAGTGGTGATTGCAAGCGGTCGCATGGGATCGAACGCAGTTCGTAAATTCAGACTAGAATCACGAGATTAACGTCTATGTCGACGCGACCACGAGAAATCGCCACAGACAGTGATTAAAGTTAACGTACCCTTACCCGAGAGGCGGGGCAAGCGTCTTGTTGTCGAAAGTGTTCGACGTTGGAGCGGAACTTTGTATAATCGCTGGTGACAACAATCTCGTAACTGCAAGAGTGCTCTACTATTAAGACTGTTAAATCTTAACTGTAAATTGCCGTCAACCACTATCAGATTGTTCCATTGCATTACAGCCCTTTAGCTAGGCTAGGCAAGCAAGTGCCTCAAGTCAGTATCGAAACGATCGTCTACACGAGTCGTTGATTTTAATCACTGAGCTATCACCTGGCAGTTGCTGAGAGTTAGCTAAATCACAATGATAAATATTGTCAATTGCCCGATGGCGCCATTTGTTTTATACAAACAGTGGTCCATTATAAGCTGGTGGTGAGGATTTCACTTAGGGGACATGTTTTAGTCATTCACAGGCAGACTTTTTAGCTGTATCACAGCTCTATCCTTTTTCTTTCTGATTTTCTTATCTCCTAAATATATTTTGGTGTTTCTGTGCGTCAGTTTGTCACACTTATGTGTAAAATAGCATTTTCATCACTAAACATGCAAATTGAATGGACGAAACCTTAAGAATATATGTTCTTGTTCAATATCACAGAAACTACTAATTCAGCGGTCGCCAACCTTTTTAGCTTCATGGACCACTAAATGTATAAATTTAAATTCGGCGGACCACTAATATTAATATAGGGGTGAAAAAGCTGGTTTCAATGTATTCCAAATCTAATCAAAAGTAATTACATCCCAACTGGATACCTCCTAACTACTGCGGTTTCGTTCTGCTGATGCATAGCTTTCTGAGAATGTCATGGTCCCAATGTTTTGCAGTGTACGAGCTGGAAGTTGATAGTCGTGGCAATATTTTCGATGTCGTCGTAATCCATATTTAACTGCTAAATGTGTATTCTATCGCTTTCTCCGTTGCTATCCCATGTTTGTAGAAACTTATACCAGTAGACCAACCAGTAACTAGTTATCCACAGTAATGGTAAGAAACTATACAGTATCATGTATTGAATCTGACTTTGCAGGTCATGTTAGGATATATGATGGCTGGATGACGTCACATTTGTGCACTTGTGTACTCGTGTTCATTTCTAAATTACAAAGTCTGGTACATATATATATATATATATATATATATATATATATATATATATATATATATATATATATATATATATATACCTTACCAGTCGAGGATACGTCCTCAACAATCATTCCGTCTGAGTTTGGGTCATGCTGGTGTCGTTCTGTTCTCTGTCGGACTGAGGTATGGTCTTGGGTAGTTCTAGGATGTCCACCCTCCAAGCCTTTACCTTCTCTCTGGGAAGGGGTTTGTTTATTGCTAATCGCCTGCGCAGACCCTATGGTGAATGCCGACAGAACTATTCAGGCAGTTTTTATAGACCAGTGCGCTTATCTAGTGTGCTGCTATCTCGAAACCTCACCTGACATTTTGTCTAACCTCCAAGGAGGTAAATTAAATACCATCAATAATACGTTTTGTTATTCGTACTTTTTAATCGGAAGCTTCATAAAAATTGAAATGATGCTCTAATTTGTATGTGGACCATCAAATATTGTTCACGGACCACAAGTGATTCATACAACACCAGTAGTATGTGTACCACCGGTTAGCGAACACTGATCTAATGAAGCTGAACAGTCTTTAGAGGTATCTAATTCGGAGGTATCTAATAGGGTAACTTCAAATTGAACTATGGGTTAGTAATTTTAAATATCAACTAAATTACAAGATGCGTCTAAGCATCTCTTTTAGATGCTGTGTCCGTCCATATATCTG
This sequence comes from Sepiola atlantica, assembly GCA_963556195.1. NCBI lineage: Eukaryota > Metazoa > Mollusca > Cephalopoda > Sepiida > Sepiolidae > Sepiola > Sepiola atlantica. The sequence continues at coordinate 97,425,293 of OY744520.1, forward strand.
TCTGTCAGGTTTAAATTTGAAATAGCATTTTCGCCGATCGTCGCGCTAAATATTTATACTTCACTTTAAAATATATTGCTGCCAAGAAATAGGCAACATTCGCTCCCATGTATGTTAGTCGAAAGTTTCGCTTAAAAAGAAATCGTCTTTATTTCATATGCACGCTCTTCGCGGAAAAGAGAACGAGAAAATAGAAAGGAAGACACACTGGGGGGCATACTTTCACCGGTACATGTCTGGAAAAGACCTTACATAATTGTAAAACAACTCTTCTTGCGCCTAACTGTTATAATACCTAATCAGACACACATCAAATTTAACACTGCTATAACATTAATAAAAATGCGCCAGAAAGTTGGAAAAAATCTTATTTAAAACAAAATATAATGAAAATGTTCAACAACGGCCAATACTTAGTAATATTAGTAGCAAGAAGGGCTTAACACTAATAAAGTTACATTGAGTTAAAAAGTTTAATTAAAAATCAGATGTTTTAAAAAATTTAATAAGAATATAAAATTATTATCAGACACTTAGTAAGGGTAGTATTAGGGCATGCACCCCAAAACAGTTCAATTAAAACTCTGATTGTGTCTTCTAACAAAACCGGATGTTTGATATTTAAACAACTCGGATCGTGTGGCAATAATTCACACAGTTTTATTCTTACTGCGCACATCATCAAATCCGACAACCAATCAGATCTCATTAAAAGTGTTTCCATCAGTAATCAACTACCAGACTGTAAAAACTCGGGGCGCCTCTTCACTCAACGCGTACTCGGGGCCTCGCCCCTAGCCGCGTCGCTCGACGAGACACCGTCTTCGACCAAGAACATTTACAGCAAGAATCTATGCCAGACGCTTCGGCAATATTGTCACACTATCTCGATGATAGATACCAGCAGCAGCGGCAGCTTCATCCTTTCCCCTACTGCTCTATCCAGTCACACAAGCAATGACTGTCATCATCATCATCATCATCATCATCATCATCATCATCATCATCATCATCATCATCATCATCATCAACAACAACAACAACAGCAACAACAGCAGCAGCAGCAGTGGATATTTTCCTACAAACAACTCACAGCTACGTATACAGCGTGTCGTCTGCCAGTCGTAACCACCATAGTGCCGACCGAGACAACAGCAGCAGATACATTAAAAAGCAACAATTTTCAGTGATAGAATAGAGGATATTTCGAGTAGAATAGTCATAATCATCATCTTAGGGCTACGACCCATCCTTACCTGTCGATTCCTGAATCATTAATTTTTTCCTCAGAGACGTATATTTTTTTCTCTTTTCAATAAATGGCTACTTTACATTTTGTTGCACGCATGAGTTTTTCCATTAGTCGTTGTCACCTTCATCACACGTTTCTTTCATTCAATTTATCTTTTCTTGTTAGTTTGTGTGGAGGAGGGGGGGGGTGTGGTACACTGAAAGATTGGCACATCGTCCACTCCTTACCGTCCCTCTCGCTGCAATTTAAAAAAGCACAATGAAAATATTAAATTACGCCCGATACTTAGTTGTGTTAGTATTACCAATTAAGATGTATCCAGTTAGATTTAATATCTCATTAAAAGCAAATATATGAAAATATTAAATTGAGTCCGATATTTCGTAATTTCAGTATTAACAAGGACGTAATACTTATAAAACTGCATCAAGTTAGAAAGCTGAATGACAATTATTTTGTTGTTTTTAATCTAATGCAAATATGTAATAAAGCCCAGTACTTAGCAACGGCAATATTACTTATCTTTATTGGGAAAATTAATTTAATTTATTAAAGCGAGGAAGCGGATTGTTATCGTCGGTCTAAATAAACTTTTTGACGAAAATGCTGCCTGACCTTTCGTTTTAGAATAGACATTATGTTTCGGCATTAAGTAACTAGAAAAAGGGATTGATATGCCGTAAAACGGAGAAACTAAATCAAACGTGATCTTATAATCTAAGAGAGAGACATATTTGTTTTAGGATGAGAGGCAAGTAAATAGGAGAATGTAGATTAAAAAAAATAACAGACTGAAAGGGGAAAATAGACGTCGTATAGATTTCTATTCTTGGACACAGTTTTGAATTCTGCTTGAGTCTAATTTTTCTCTTTCTTTTGTAAAAACCTTCCCATCGCTGTTGATGTTTTTATATACCACTTACCTTTTCCAAAAGCCACTCGAGGATAAGGGTTAATGAGACTGTCAGTTGAATAATGAGCAATATTATAAGGCGCTAGAAAACGATGAATGGGATGGACAAAATTTGATTACGTAAGAGGACAGTACTACAAGTATTTGTTGATATTGGAATTGAAGATAACCATGTAGTAGTCTGCAGGAAAGCAATCCAGTGGCAATGTGTCACAAAGATAGTATGTACTTGAAAAGAAAAACTCTGTTTATGGAAATTCCGTTTGGTTTTAGATACACATAGGGAGAAAGGAAAGTTATTTGCAGTAGTGATAGTGTTACATAATGGATGGACGTATGTGAAGAACGAATTAGATGAGCTAGTATAGATGTAGTAACTAAGTGGACCAGTGCAAGTTACTTTACACGAAAATCTGAAAACAATTCCGCTCTCGGGACTAAAATGTAAACAGGCACGAACTGTGGGTTTCGATTCAAATTGGGGGTTCAAAGAAAGGTCAGACACAAATGTGTTATTACAAATTCAGTGTTCCCTTTGCAGCAGTGGCGTCACGATACCGTGTGAAAGAAAGAAATACGTTTGGGGGGAAGAATCAGATTTTGGAAGCGGTGACGAACGGCGCGAATTCAGGATGTAATTCAAAAGAAAAAGAAGATAGGAATTTAATTTCTAAAAGAGGTTGATAGCACCACTTGTATACAACACCTTCCATCCTTCCCTGTAACGCAGTAATTAAGTTAAGAAGAATATTTTGGTCTCTCTCCATTTAACGTTAATGTGTAACTTTTATTCGTATAACGAGAATTTCTCTCCAAAATAAAGACCAATTTAAACTCTCCGTCGATCTTGCTATTTCCTTTCTGTGCATGATAAGTTATTGATTACAAACACGGCTAGAAACCAGTCACGGGAAATGCAACCAACTATACGATGATGATTATGACGATGGCGGAAACAGCACCGGCGTGTCAGTATACAAAAAAAGAAAGACTGCTGAGAACATTTGAAGTAAGTAACTTTGATTTAGAGAACGTGCTTTTAATAAGGCAATACGTAACAATTGAAGACGAGTTATTTTTGTAAATGTTTTAGAGGGGGAATCAGAAATTGTATCTAAGTCGAGCACCTTCTATAGAAATAACGATAGAGTAGAGAAAGACTAGCAATGTCTCTTCTGTGTTAAAGGGGGTGTACAGACTATATCATCCACCACTATATTACGAAGTCCACTTTGTACTATGTTAAGGCAAAATGGGTTTTCTGTGTTACACCGTTTCAGATGTGGCATCTTTTGACGTATTTAATTTTTATACAGGTAGAGGATTGTATCAGAATCAGGTACTTTCTGGGGCGGTGGAATGGTCCCATCATTTTTCCATCAACCTTAGCAACAGACTGAATGTAAGTTTTCCAGTTCAGATCTGAAGTAAAACAGTCTCAGAAGCTTATCAAAGCAGTAGGCTTTCTCAAGGGGACGACAATTTATTTTAACAAATGCAAAACAGGGATATGATGAAAGGTGAAAAGAAGAGAAGATTGGTTTTATAGGTGTTAAAAGTAACAAGCCACTTTTTCCTCATTGCACTACATGACCAGGTCACAAGAGAGATAATAAGCAAGATTTTAGCCATCAATTTTCCTCAAAATGCTACCGTAGGTATTTGTGTCGTCTGTTACAAATTGATCTCAGAATATGGTTGGGAAGATCAAAAAGATTGTTGTGCCTAGAATGGATCCTTGCTGCACACCGGTGTTGATACTATGTGCCTCAGAATTTTGCCCGTTTAACAACTATTTTCATATACCTATCAGAGAGAAGGGATTTCATGGTTAAGAACAGATTTCCAGATATTCCATAGCTAGCAAGTTTATGGCCAAACCTTTTAACCAGACCCTATCAAATGCCATTGATGTTACAAGAGCTATCGCCCTAAAAATGAAACCTCCGTTCATGGATTCATTGATCCTATGTGATATTACAGTCAGTACGTCAGCTGTTGATCTCGCAGGACGAAATTCATATTGCTTGTCAATAATTATATTGCTTTTGCTGCGGTTATTGATAACTTCATATCACAGATCAAACAAGTTACTCATAACGCACAGGAATTTTTCGATCTGTACTGATATGCAGAAGACCGATCTTATATATTTTCAAATACTGGCCAGACCAACGAAACTTTCCAATGAACTAGCAAGCATGTTTCATTTAAGCAACGATTGAATACAGGAGTTCTGGTATGTTACCATATGTTGGCGTCGAAGTTCCTGATAAGTTTGGCAACATCCCAGGCACATATATAGATGTTGCTTAGAGTATTTTCTGCCATAGTGGGAAGTTGAAGTAGATAACCTTGTCGCAGAAGGTGAAATTTGATGACCAATTCTTAGATTATATCAGATTCTAATGAACTCACCTCTGGTCAATTAATGATAATTAGAATATATGTTTTAGATTATTCCAGAATATAAATCTTACATCTTTTGCGCACCATGTTCATTATTCTCCAAAACTCTCAGTAACCAAGCCTCTGCTCAGTAACCTTTTGATTTAACAGATTTGGCATAGAACATTTTGTGTTTTCTATAATACATTTGCAAAGGTTGCAAGCACTTTTAAAGGCGGCTTTGGTTTCATGGCATCTATTTCATTGAAAGCAATTGAAATATTTTTGTGAGCAATAGCAGCGACAGACTAAATAATGTACCATGGCATATTTTAATGTGTATAACACTCTCAATATCAGCGATTAACTAATAAAATATATTTAAGGTGACACACGACTTTTGTTCTGAAAATGGAATGTAGACAAATTTCAGAGATGAAAAATCTGAAATTCTTCTAATCAGCCCTTGAGTATCGAAAGATTCTGCGATAGAAAAAGACATCCGAGGTGTTCTTGAACTTATATTTTATCCTAATGGAGAAAACTAAGTGATCAGGGGATTTCAGAGTGGATAGGATAGTAGATGTGCAATGTTTTGGCCAAGTTGTCAGGAAAGCGCGCAAAATTTAAAGTCTAAGAGCAGAAATAAAAATATTTATATATATATATATATATATATATATATATATATATATATATATATACAAAGCTAGTAGAGTATAATGTATGCCGTTTTCTAATAGAATTTTGAAACAAATTCATTCATTACATTGTAATTTTTCATGAATTTAAATCAATTATCAATTAATCGATTTTAATTGTTTACATTTTACAAATCACTCGTGTTCGTATTTACATAGATACACCCGATATTTGATCAGATAATTTCCTGGCTTTATTTAAAGCTTAGAGGCAAAAACTCAAGTATTATGGGTTGTTTGTGCTCTTAGACTTTAAATTTTGCGCGCTTTCCTACTGTAGCAATGAAGCTTCGTTTTTTGGTAACATAAAGCAATGTCAACGGAAAATATCTCCGTTACAATTTTGTCAGTTATTTGGGGTAGCAACTCTATACATTACACAGGCAACGTCGCTCTAAGCAATTGGCCTTAGAACATCAACAACCTCTCATTAGCTGTCTTTTGCTTTCTCTCTTTTTAAGCGGTTTCTCTCTCCTTACAGCCGCATCAATTCATTAAAACAGCACTGTAATTAGTTGCTTGATATCAAAGTATCATATCTACTCTAATGATATAAAAGTAAATTTAAGAAATAAAGTATTTAATATCTCTTTTAAACAAATATAATCGCTTTTCTGAAAGACCAAAAGTCGACGTTTTAGTATTGTCATCAGCATCCCTGTTTTAACTGGTGAATCTGTAAGATGTGTCTTATTAAATGTGTTCCGAGTGTTAATTACTGACAATTGGAGTAGATCTTTATGTAAATGTAAAAGCTCCCCCTTTTCCTTATTTATGCCTAATCAAAATAAAATATCGTTCAGGATTAAATATTCAAATATTCAAATCGATACGAAATACACATTTTTATATTTACCACTACTGGATAATATTCGCCATATATTACGGATGAAACTGATTTAAGTGTGTACCCATGTATTAAAAAGATCTATTGATAACAAAAATACAGGGAAAACAATGGCTTTATCTCTGCTTATATAAAGTTAGGTATATGTATATGTTTATATATTTATATGGACAGGATTCACTCCTAAAGTAATTAACAGATCATTATGAATTTTGGAACCCAGATGATAGGCGTAAGGGGTCGTAATGAGAGCAATATTAACATTAATTTATTTTTACGCAAATGAGATAAAAGGGAGCTAGAAGACCTTCGTGAAACTTCAAATACATCCAATTTTTGTGAAATTTGAATAATATGTATTATACATACGTTAATAAATATTTGAAAATTCAGATATTTCAGATTTGCATTGAATTTGATGCATATTCATTCGACACCAATTAAGCAAAATTCCTTGAGTTTCAATTTCTTTTTAAGACGCATTAAGCCAAAGCGTTAAATGTTAAGCATTTTCGATAATAAATGTTATGGAGTGTGATAAAAATTGGAATAACGATTCGAGACATGGGCTTAATCTCATTTATATGTTGATTTTAACATTCATAAAGGGGCATAAATGTGGTGCCAATTTGTTCTGTTTAAGAAATTCATTTTACTCGTCACGGATGGGTATTTTTCAAGTGTTAAAATAAAAAACGTTAATAATTTGAAGCAGATATTTTTAAATCTTGCCAGTTGTGATCCCGATAATCAAATAGTTTTCTTATTTTGATATACATCCATAGTGTGAGTTCCTTCAGAAAAAAATCCTCTGTTAATCAAAAAGATATGCGCATGACTAGTCAGATGATATACTTAAAGCATTATTATATACAGTGTGATATCGAGCGTATATGATATCAGTTTGGGTCTATTTGCCCCAAGATGGCAGATCTTCAGTTTTTGTGAGGTTTTGCTTTCGTTATTTTCTTTTTTATTGCTAATTGTTAATGAACATTTATGGTAAAAGAAAGAACTGCGTGAAAATAGGAAAATGATTTGTTTTAAAGGTACATTTTTTTTCCTTTTGAATATTAATTTATCATTCAGGTGAAATAGTTTATCATACTCATCTTGAAATCCTAAATTTGTTATCTTATATTTATATATCGATGTACCGATAAATAATGATCTTGACGTTCTTCCATCAGCTGGAGAAGTTTGAAACGCAATCAAACAAATGTTGACCGGCAAAGCTCCAGGGCCAGACGCCATACCGTCTGAAGTCTACAATGCATGCGGTCCGGCAATGACCAACCAACTCACAACATTGTATCAGTCAATGTGGAAAGAAGACGCATTGCCCCAAGAATTCCATGATGCAATGATCGTACATATATTCAAGCGAAAAGGAAACCGTTATCATGGTGACAACTATAAAGGAATCTGTTTCCTCTTAATAGCGGGCAAGATTTTTGCTCGAGTCCTGCTGAATGACTGCTGACACACTTGGAACGCGAATTCCTCCCTGAGAGTTAATGTGGCTTCCGCCCCGAACAAGGCACGACGGACATGATCTTCGCTGCACGCTAACTCCAAGAGAAATGTGTCGAACAAAATCGTGAGATCTACATAACGTTTGTGAATCTCACTAAGGCATTCGACTCAGTCAGTCGAGAAGGTCTCTGGAAGATCATGGGAAAATTCTGCTGCCCCACAAAGTTTATGGGAATCATTCGCCAGTTCTATTAAGGAATGACGGCCAGGATTCTCGATGACGGCGATGCCTCTGAGACCTTCCAGGTGACAAACGGAGTCAAACAGGGTTGTGTCCTAGCTCCCACGGTATTCAGCATGATGTTCTCAACCATGCTAAACGAGGCGTTCGGAGAGGACAAAAAACGGCGTCGACATTCGATACAGAACGGACGGAAACTTGTTCAACGCCAGGCGACTGCTTGCGGCGACCAAGGTAAAGGAAACAACTATCCAAACTTCTCTTCGCGGACGACTGTGCTGTCATAACGCACGAGGAAGGGGAGATGCAACGCCAAATGGACCGTCTCGCGGTAGCCTGCAATAACTTTCGTCTGACAATCAGTACAAAGAAGACAGATGGACTGTTTCAACCGACCCCAGGAGAAGAACACTCTCACCCAAGAATTTTAGTGGGCGGAAAAACTCTTAAATCAGTGGATAGTTTCACCTATTTTGGCAGTACAATCTCCAGGAGCGCGAACATAAACGAAGAGCTAAACAACGGAATCTCATCAGCCAGCAGCATTTTTGGCCGACTGCAAGATCAAGTGTGGAATCGAAGAGGCATCAGCCTCCGATCCAAACTGAAGGTTTACAGAGCGTCTGTCGTCCCCGTCCTGACCTATGGCTGTGAAACGTGGATGTGTTACCGCAGACATGAGCGACGGATTGACTGATTCAACACAAAATGTCTTCGGAAAATCCTCCATATCTGATAGCAGGACAAGATCCCTGATACTGAGGTTCTGTCCAGAGCCGGAATGTTCAGCGTACAGCCCCTCCTGCGCCAAGCCCAACTGCACTGGGCAGGCCACGTTTCCCGCATGAGCGAGGAGAGAATCCCGAAACAAGTCATGTTCGGTGAGCTCAGCCACGGCAAACGAAATGTGGCCGACCTAAAAAGAGGCACAATGATAGCCTGAAGGAAACGCTATCTAGCTTCGAAATAGATCACTGAACGTGTGAAGAGACTGCCTCAAGTTGAACTGGTTGGAGGACAGTGATCAAAAGAGGCGCTGCGCTCGCCGAAGCCTCTCGAGCAACAAAAGCCCGTGAGAAGAGAATGAAGCGCAAAGCCAAACAGACACCATGACGTACTCGATCTTCTGTCGTCGTTGTTGCACCCGTTTGGTCATCTTCGAGCTTGCGATGAGACGAACAGCATATATATATATATATATATATATATATATATATATATATATATATATATATATATATATATATATATATATATATATATGAAGAAGAATGGAAATGAATTAGAGAAGCAAAAGCCAAATCAAAATTCAATTCAATTGCTCAGAGCAAGGTATATTCCGCAAACAGGCAATTTATTCAAGTTAAATTTTCCTTAAGCCAGGCTTTTCAAAGATCAAAATCTTATCATCAGAGGAAGTCGCTGGGATAGATAAGTTGGCAAAGGCCAAGATTTAAAATTTAGAAAAAATAAAATAAAAGTTGTAGGGAAAGAAACACAGGGCAAAACTCTGCCCGAATGCAAGGAAATGTCCGATTGCTAAAAAGTCCGGTGTCGGAAAGTCCAGCGGAGAGAATGAGATGTAGATAGGTAGGTCGTTACATATATATATATATATATATATATATATATATATAGAGAGAGAGAGAGAGAGAGAGAGAGAGAGAGAGAGAGAAAGAGAGAGAGATAGAGATTTTTTTAATAAACCAATTTATTGTATACAAATTTGTATGATTAATTTACAAATTAATTTTTGCGTGCACAAAAAGTAGACATGGACGCGCGTTTCTGGCTTATAAGCCGTCCATCAGCATGACTTACCGGGCAGAGATCGAACCCTCGATGTTAATATTCGTAGTTGAGCGCTCAAGCGACTAAACCCTAATGACCTGCTACAATTGTGCTCGACTTCTTATCGCCTATAATGTTACGCTGATTTTTTGTTATTGTTTTGTTTTTTGGCGATACCGACCGGTGATTTTTACCGGTGCGCTTTTATTCTTCGCTACCCTGATATAAATATATAAATTCAAAAATAAGTATATAAATTTTAATAAGGGGTGCATCTCTTGAGATAAAAGAGTATAAGGATTCTAATTAGTTTCCTGGAAGCACCGGATGCTGATGTTAAACACTATAAATTTACCGAAATTCATTTAAAGTGACATAACTTTACTCAAATCCCCTAGGTTCAATCCTCGGTCGAGTCATACCGAAGACTCACTGTAAATATTTTTCCTTTCTTTTAAACGGACTTCCATGGGCAAAGTTTCCTTCCAAGAACCAACTGTCTCTGGAACACAAATCCACGGGAATGCTTCCCAACTGACAACAACATAGTCGTTTTCAACTTTTTGATAAGTCGTACTCTTAAATAATTAAATTATTCCAAGTTTCTACCATCGTAACTAATTTCTCACCGTCCACCTGAAACAATACTAAATCCTTATCATCAAGTGGCCTTTGGGCCTTCATAAGCGGTGGCTGGTTAGTACATATTTATTTAGATAATTGATGCCCCCTCAGCATTATAAGGTGAGGATCAAGGATAAGTGGAGTAATTATAGGAAAGAAGTGACGTCTTCCGCTACATTTTGGTGGAGTTGGTAATGAATAGAGAGTCCTCTGGTCGCTTTCCAATATGGCTAACCACTTTACTGTACTTTTTTATCTCTATATATAAAGTTATCCGTCTGTCTGTTTGTCTGTCTGTCTGTCTGTCTGTATGCATGTATGTATGTGTTTGTCGCGGCATCACAGTTAAACGGTTGACCTAAAAGCCAAACCAACCGCAGATTTGGTATCAACACCTTTCATCCAATGTCTTCATCGATGTCAGAAGTTCTTGAATCTGCTTTAAAACTAATTATTTAATATTAAAAGTACATAAAAATATCATCATCAACAAATGTTCCGACATACTTCTTGACCTTTTCATCACCAGTAAGAAACACAAATAAATAAATATATAAAAATAAGTCAAGATTTTTTTTAGTAAATCATCGTATGCATTTGAGATTTTTTATGTATTAAAAAGGAAACTTTTGTTGATGTTTTTTTTTTACAACAATCGAATTATTTTAGATCTATGCGTAGTTTATATCCTTACGCGAAACTGATAAACAGTTTTAAGTAGATTACAAAGACAAAATATTTGCGATGTCTGCGTGGATAAGTGTTCGCCTTCAGTTCCAATAATCGATGCCATCTGTCACGGTTCTAATCTTACACTAGACCATTGTTTTCTTTCTACAACATTCCAGTTATTCCCTAGCTGATATTGATCATCATCAAACACATGAATAATGCACTGGTTTTGTTTTTGTTTAATTTTATTGCGACTTAATGTATTAAAAAAAACTGTATCATTTGAACTTACTTGCAGAGCAGAAAGGTTTGCGAAACCCGGCGTTGATGGGTACTTAGTCTAGTATCATAATAGGATTATCAATTTAGGGCAAAGATATGCAAGTGTGCATCTATATCTGAAATTGTGGTTTAGTCTGCCTGTTTGTTTGTTTATTTTGTTCACGAATTCTTTCTAGGGTTTTGGAGATAGACTCTGATAAACGTATATATTCTGAAACTACATTACCCAAAGTAGTCGGATAAGTATATTTCATCTTGATCTAGGAAGGTAACAGTTGCTAAGTGGTTAACGACATGGACTAGCAACCTGGATGTGCCAAGTTCTAATCCAGTTAGTTCCACAGAAACCCTTTCGTTAGGATATTGGCAACCTTCACATGGTCCCTCCTATAAGTAACCGATGTCTTTCTAGAAAGAATTCTTACTTGAAAGATATCGGGGAAACCAATGCCAACAATAGAATCATCTGATTCATATAAAATGAATGATAAATGAATTTTGTTCAAAGGTGATACAGCATTATAATGGGTGTCTGCGTTCGCGCATGCCATCCAAAAAAAGGAAATACAAAGTTTAATTTCATGTATAACTTAAGATTATAGAAATTCAAAAATAAGAATATAATTTTTTATAAAGGGGTGCATCTCTTGAAGTAATGGTAAATAAGGTTCCTCATTCGTTTCCTGGAAACGCTGGATGCGGATGTTAAACACTACAAATTTAGCGAAATTTATTTAAAGTGATATAACTTTACTTTAATCTGCTTCAACCCAATTTATGGCGTGCAGAGGTCTGGTGAAGCCTTAGTGATGCATGGGGCCAGGTTTTTTTATTGTATGCTCGTAAGACTCAAGTATAAGTGCTAGTACTGAGAAATATTCTGCTAGTTTGAATATAATTGGATGTCGCCCACCGCTGCACGTCATTACACCAATCAATGCTGAGTACATACTCGGGCACATTTGCTTATCATAAAAGGTAACAAAATAATAAGAAAAGGGGAATATGGTGTTATGGGCGCAAACGGCCATCCCTTCAATTCCCGGGCAACACCAGTTCTTCGTATAAGTAAATGACACTGTTTAGGAAACGACAAAGTTTAATAACAATAACCGATTGATAACATTATTCGAAATGAATTCATTCTACCGAACGCACCACACACAAACACACACACGCACTTACACGTGCACATAGACGATCGGAAAGGCTGTTTCTTTGCTACTCAGCTGTGTTTACCATTGAGAAATGTACACAGCTTCCCAACTGATAAATTAAATAAATTAACTCGTAAATTATCACTATATATATAAAGTTAGGTATGTGTATATGTTTATATATTTATATGTACCAAATCCACTCCTAAACTACTGAACTGATCAGTATGAATTATGAAATAAATATTCTAGTCAACACGGTGAGTAACATGAGAATATTATTATTTTTGTAAACTTTTTTTGGGGGTGGGCGCCTTAACGATATATATATATATATATATATATATATATATATATATATATATATATATATATATATATATATATATATATATATATATATATACTAGCAAAATATGCCTCCTTCAGTTTAGGTCGCATATTTTTGCTAGCCTGGTGAACTAACATATACTACACTGAACTAGGGGGTAATGACTGGGAAGATGGTATTATGGCGAACGCCCTTACCCCTCGTCAAAAAGGAGGAGTTAATTTCATGAGAAGATGATATCATGACACCAGAACATATAGTACACTACTCTACCCTCGGAAAGGAGAAGACAATCATAGAAAGATTGTGTAATAAGGAACCAATATATAATATACTGCCCCACCAAAAGGAGGAGATAATACCTGGGAGGATCGCCTCATAAAAGGGGAAGGTAATGCTTGTGAGTATTGTATGATGGCAACAGAACAGATACTACATTACCATCATCCAAAAAAGGAGAAGTTAGTCCCTAGGAAAATGGTCTCATGACAACAGAAAAAATACTGCATTAACCCCTCCACTAAGGGATGATGTAATACCTGGAAAAATTACCCCATCCATTAAAAAAGATGAGGTAATACCTGTGAGCACGGTCGTATGACAATAGCACAGATACTATACTACTCACCCATAATTAAAACATAATGCAATAACCGATTTAATCATGTTTTATGCCTAGCAATAAATCATTACTTTGCATTCTCGCAAAAGCTGTTTATCATTGCTTTATCGCTGATAATAGCTGTTGGTTTTCTCTGGAATTTGAGTGTCAATAAATCTTCCCGGGATTTCATTGCTTCCAGTTGAATTCTGAATGGTGCTCTTCATCCTGTTGTTGGTCGGTGCTATCTGATTATATGGGTTGGTTTCCACACTCGAAGATTTCCATTAATATTTCAGCCGTTTTCATCAGTGCAGTGTTTTGTATGGTATCCATCCTCACTTAGATTACAATTTATCCTAGTATTTTTCCAGCCTATTCCGGATTGTACTTACTATTATCGGTATTAATGTAACTTTTTTCATACTCTATATTCCTTTCAACTTCTTGGAAAACTCTATGCATATTCATTTTTGTTGTTGCTGTTGTTATTGTTGTTTTTCTGCTTCCTTTATATTTATCCTGTGATCTGCTGGGACGGCGAAATCTACTACTTGTGTTTCCATGTCCTATTAGATTTTATGTCTTTTATTTTCAAAAGAAAATGTCTCCAGTTTGTACCTACATCATTTGTCGGCGTGTTCAAAATACAGTTGTTTGCACAGTTCGCAACAGACTATCTTCCCAACCCAGTCTTTATACTTTTTGAAAGTTTAGTTTATAATTTTTGAAAGTTTAGTTTGCTAACTTATTATTAATATTATTATTATTATTATTATTATTATTATTATTATTATTATTATTATTATTATTATTATTTTAACTCTCAAGAAATTATCACACGAATCATTATAATAGATTACTCACTGATAATAACCGGTAGTGTTCCCTGGAGTCTGGGTGACAACAAGTCTCCTCAGATTTTTAGTACTCTTCACCTCTTCCAATAACCTTTGCAAATGACTTAGCGTTATTGCAACATCCGCTTACAATTGATTGCCCGCTAGTAACGGCCATTGGTCATCACTGGGATTTGGGTGGCAATAAACCTCCCCAAAGATCACGTACTCTTCGCACTCTTCTAATGGAGGTCTGTTTAGTGCTCTTCTTCCTGTTCTTTTGATCCTATTTGACTCTTCACAGCTATTTTGTGTGATATCACCCGAAGCTGATGCCTTTTTTCGGGGGGAGGGGCACAGTTTATAAGATTTTTTGCAGTTTTCCTTGGGTTCATGTAGTGTTTCTTTCATCTTTTTGTTTTACTTCTGTTGCAAATTCCATATGGCTGGTTAGAATTTGTACTTTATGTAAGTTGGTTTCCGCATTCGAGAGTTTTTCTTTAAAATTGCAGCTATTTTCATCATTGCCGTCCATTGTATAGTCTCAGTCTTCCCTTTGATTCCATTTTCTCCTAGTCTTTTTTCCAAGTTTTCCGAGATTGTTCCAAATCTTCCTACAATTATTAGTATTATATTGACTTATTTCATGTTTCCTATTCCTTTCAGCTCTCTGACAAACTAAGTGCATTTGCATCGTTTTCCCGTCTCTTTGATATTCACCCTGTGGACTTATGGGACGGCAAAATCGACAATTTGTCAGTTTCTTTCCTTATGACATCCAGTCTCCTCGCTTGGATGAGTTTATCTGTTTGTACCTCCATGTCCCAGAGTATTTTGTGGTTTTCGTTTTCTAGTACTGTCTCCGGTTTGTGTCTCTACCATTGATCTGCATGCTCAAAATACAGTCGGTTGCATAGTTCCTAGTGTACTGGTTTTCCCACGCTGTCGTGTCTATTATTGTATTTTTGGGGGCTAGTTTGCTGCATTCACTTATTATGTGATTTACAGTTTCGTCTCTTTGTCCACAGAGTCTACATTTAGTGTTTGTTTTCCGAATTCTATCTATTTTAGTTTTAATGTAGTTAGTTCTAATCGAATTGTTCTGTGCAGCTGTCAATAGCCATTTCGTTTCACAAATGTCCTTTTCTTGGCTATGTCCAGGTGTTTTCGTGATTCTCTTCTCTTGTTATTTTTATGAATCCCCAATGTAGCTGTTTCTATTTCCACTTTTCTCTTCTTGTCTTTATGTTTCTGGTTTAGTTTTTTTTCTATATTGTTCATTTTTACGGTGTCTCTGTCTGCAGTGATTAGTATTTCTGTGTTCTGGGTTATGTATTTTCCAGGTCTTTTTTGTGTCTTCCACACAGTCTTCTATACTTACCAGTCCTCTTCCCCCTTCGTTCCTTTTCACGTAGAATCGGTCAGTATCATCTTTCGTGTGTAGTGCATAATTATTATTATTATTATTAATAATAATAATAATAATAATAATAATAATAATAATAATAATAATAATAATAATAATAATAATAATAATAATAATAATAATAATAATAATAATAATAATAATAATAATAATAATAATAATAATCAGATTGTTTTGTTTGGGTATTAATGCGCTTGGCTTCTGTTCAAATGTACCTGTAACCTTACACGTTTATCTGTACGGTGAACGCCCAATGTCTGAAAGTGTCCGTGACGCATTCACTCGGATAACTTCTGGAAGGATAACTCCACGTTTGAAGTTGGGAAGAAAACCAACGATGAAGCTGTTAGAGACGTAAATATGTAAGCAATCACAAACATTCTGTAGTATTAAGCGAAGTTGGTAAATTTATCTTTGCCCTTGAATATAGAGACTTGTTTGCGTAAACACACACACATACACGCACAAGTATATAATCATGTATACCATGGTGATGACTTATGATAAACATAAAAGGTTTTTGTTTAGTGTTTTAAAACAACATCACCGGTCTTTTTTAACATGCAGAACTCTCCATGGCAGCACGTCGGAGAAAACTGGTGATTAAGATTTCGCTGATTCCCACTCTTCGGACCTGGAGCACGTGGTGTATCAGGGGGAAAAGTGGCTTGTTACATTAACCACATTTAATACCAAACTTATCTCCTTTCAACACCAACGCTTGGATCCCTAGTTTGGCCATGTTGAAATGAATGGCTCCTTCCTTAAAATAAACTCTTGTTCTCGTAAGCTTTTTGGACTGATTTTGAATCTGGATCTAAAATGACGTATACCTAACCGGTTTATTAGGTCGCTGGGAAAATGATTGATTAATTCAACATTACAGAAAGTACCAGATGCAATTCTCAACTTAGATATGAGTTGGATACGTCACAAAGGTACCGCACAAAGCACTCTTTCTTGGCTGGGTACAAAATCGACTTCAAAATCTAGTGGGGTGATCTCTTCTCTTTGCTACAAACTCTTTCTTAGTTACTAGTCCCTCTCTACTCTATTGTCATTTCCATAGAATGTGCTCGACAAAGCTCTAATCGTTGGTTCCTCTTTGTAAGAAATTTACAACAATAACTCGTTTTATTACCACAACGAAAAAAGGCTTCCTTCTTCCTCCATATGCTTAGCGTCAGCCGAAGCTTCCACAAACAGAGCTTCTTTGCAAGAGCTTTCGCCTATGGAACATATTGCCGCAGGACTGCTTCCCTGCTGATTACAACTTGGTCGTCTTCAAATCCAGTGTCAACATATTGTTGTCATAAACCGTCCTATAAGTAATCAATCGCAGTACTCCCATAGTGTTCTCCATCTTTTGGCTGATAATCATTCCATCTCATTAAACCTTATCTTCGAGTAGCTCTTGGTTCTTATGGGTGGTGAAAAAATTATATATATATATATATATATATATATATATATATATATATATATATATATATATATATATGATTAACTTTATGTAAAAGTTAAGTTGCTCATAATAGGGGGGAATGGCCGATTCACAAAATTAACACGCTATCTGAGCAGAGATGTATGCAATAGATGCGATGGAATTTGAATTTGGCTTGCCGATTCCAAAGTCCGCGTCCATATCTTTAGATCAGTATCAGCACTTAGTTATTGATGAATAAGTCAGCACCACAAGGATGTTCGGACCATGAGCGACAAGCCTTTGGCGTGCCTCGACGATGATCACCTAGACAGCTCTGTAGTAGACGATCAAACCCTGCGAGTTGTGACCCAACACGCCTCGACAGTAATCACCTAACCAGCTCTACGGTTGACGGTCAGACCGTGCGATACGACGCGACTCAACGCAGGCGACCCAGATGGCACGACGCATGGTTTGAGAGAGAGAGAGAGAGAGAGAGAGAGAGAGAGAGAGCACGTCCACACAGCATTCAATTGTATACATGTCCGTACAACATTATTGCGGGTAATCCTGCGACAATTAATTATTTTAATTCGTCACCCTACCTACGCCAGATACTTCTTATTACCGAAGATATCACACACTAACCACCGATTGGTCAGATTATAAGATTATATCTTGATAATTATTTCAGCCGTTGTTCTTCTTGCGATTAGGTTTCAATCCGTTGACGTCATGCTGGACTGATATTTCCCCCTTTTAGGCAAATTTTGTAACATTCGAGAGTAGAAAAACGATTAAGACATAGTATAATATAACGTCGACGTATTCGCCGTATTTTAATCCATAAATGTGCTGATAGTATGTGGATTATAAGATAATCCGATGAAAAACCAATTCGATCAGACGTATCAGTCTGTTCAAGTTGGTCATTTGGAAAAAAAAACTAAACAAATGAAAAAAGGAAAGAAAAACGGAAGTCCATCTGTTTATGTAACAACAATTATTGCAATAGAGATTTGGTGTCTGCTTGTAACCGCAACTACGTCATATTTCTTAAATATGTAAGGTTATATGAATTATCCCAGATCTAACACTGAGAAATATTGCTTTTAATACAAATACTGCTGTTATATATATATATATATATATATATATATATATATATATATATATATATATATATATATAAGAAAATGGTATTTAGACATATTTTTTAAACCATTGTTTCGTAATAGTATTTTTTTTTAATTTAAGATTAAAATAAATTTTATTTATTTTAACACCACCATTGTTATGTTTATATATATATATATATATATATATATATATGATGGGTTTCGTGTGTAAAAGTAAACTACACTGGCAAGATCCCACTTTTGGGAGTGTTGAGTCACCCCTTCGACGCCAGAAGCTAAAGCTGTGAAAATGGTGGGAGAAATCAGCAAACAACGAAAGTAGACGGACAAACAGAGGTAAGCGTTTCTAAAATTATGAAGATGAAGATACTAGCAAATGAAGGGAGACTAAGCAGAGAGAAATTTAAAAAATCTCAGAAGTGTAAATTATATTATGGGGTCTGCGTTCGCGCTTTACATCCATAAAAAGAAAATACGTTTTACTTTATTTGATTCATAAGAATAATATTGTGGGGTCAGCGTTCGCGCTTTACATCCATAAAAAGAAAATACGTTTTACTTTATTTGATTCATAAGAATAATATTGTGGGGTCAGCGTTCGCGCTTTACATCCATAAAAAGAAAATACGTTTTACTTTATTTGATTCATAAGAATAATATTGTGGGGTCAGCGTTCGCGCTTTACATCCATAAAAAGAAAATACGTTTTACTTTATTTGATTCATAAGAATAATATTGTGGGGTCAGCGTTCGCGCTTTACATCCATAAAAAGAAAATACGTTTTACTTTATTTGATTCATAAGAATAATATTGTGGGGTCAGCGTTCGCGCTTTACATCCATAAAAAGAAAATACGTTTTACTTTATTTGATTCATAAGAATAATATTGTGGGGTCAGCGTTCGCGCTTTACATCCATAAAAAGAAAATACGTTTTACTTTATTTGATTCATAAGAATAATATTGTGGGGTCAGCGTTCGCGCTTTACATCCATAAAAAGAAAATACGTTTTACTTTATTTGATTCATAAGAATAATATTGTGGGGTCAGCGTTCGCGCTTTACATCCATAAAAAGAAAATACGTTTTACTTTATTTGATTCATAAGAATAATATTGTGGGGTCTGCGTTCGCGCTTTACATCCATAAAAAGAAAATACGTTTTACTTTATTTGATTCATAAGAATAATATTGTGGGGTCAGCGTTCGCGCTTTACATCCATAAAAAGAAAATACGTTTTACTTTATTTGATTCATAAGAATAATATTGTGGGGTCAGCGTTCGCGCTTTACATCCATAAAAAGAAAATACGTTTTACTTTATTTGATTCATAAGAATAATATTGTGGGGTCAGCGTTCGCGCTTTACATCCATAAAAAGAAAATACGTTTTACTTTATTTGATTCATAAGAATAATATTGTGGGGTCAGCGTTCGCGCTTTACATCCATAAAAAGAAAATACGTTTTACTTTATTTGATTCATAAGAATAATATTGTGGGGTCAGCGTTCGCGCTTTACATCCATAAAAAGAATATACGTTTTACTTTATTTGATTCATAAGAATAATATTGTGGGGTCAGCGTTCGCGCTTTACATCCATAAAAAGAAAATACGTTTTACTTTATTTGATTCATAAGAATAATATTGTGGGGTCTGCGTTCGCGCTTTACATCCATAAAAAGAAAATACGTTTTACTTTATTTGATTCATAAGAATAATATTGTGGGGTCAGCGTTCGCGCTTTACATCCATAAAAAGAAAATACGTTTTACTTTATTTGATTCATAAGAATAATATTGTGGGGTCAGCGTTCGCGCTTTACATCCATAAAAAGAAAATACGTTTTACTTTATTTGATTCATAAGAATAATATTGTGGGGTCAGCGTTCGCGCTTTACATCCATAAAAAGAAAATACGTTTTACTTTATTTGATTCATAAGAATAATATTGTGGGGTCAGCGTTCGCGCTTTACATCCATAAAAAGAAAATACGTTTTACTTTATTTGATTCATAAGAATAATATTGTGGGGTCAGCGTTCGCGCTTTACATCCATAAAAAGAATATACGTTTTACTTTATTTGATTCATAAGAATAATATTGTGGGGTCAGCGTTCGCGCTTTACATCCATAAAAAGAAAATACGTTTTACTTTATTTGATTCATAAGAATAATATTGTGGGGTCTGCGTTCGCGCTTTACATCCATAAAAAGAAAATACGTTTTACTTTATTTGATTCATAAGAATAATATTGTGGGGTCTGCATTCACGCTTGACATTCATAAAAACGAAACACGTTCTATTTGTATCTTATTTATAACAATAATAATGTGGGGTCAGCGTTTGTGCTCAACATCGATAAAAAGGAAATACGTTTCCATGATGTTATTTATAACAATAATAGCGTGTGGTCTGCGTTCGCGCTTAACATCCATAAAAAGAAAATGTTTTTCACTTTATTTAATTTATAACAATATTATTGTGGGGTCTGTGTTCGCGCTTGAGATCTATATAAAAGGAATTACCTTTAACTTTATTTTGTTTAGCTACTTTTGGAAATATAGAATCTTGCATTAATAGTAAATAATAAATTCCCAACAAATAAAGCGAATGCCATAATCGGAAATCGAAACCGAAACTTTAAGATCTTCAGTCATAGGTTCTACCAACTTCCCTTTTTGGACTTTCTTATGGATAGAGCTTAAAACATTACTTTTGCAATATAATTATAGTTTCTGCGTTACGTCATTGATTTATGATTTACGTCAGATTTCAACGCATGAATTCAAACATAAGCCATACTAAATGATATATAAAGGAATGAGTAAACATTATGCATTGCCTTGGTAATTATTTTAATAGTCCAAACCAATTTATTTAGCTTTAACTACGTACTGTGTGTAGTTCTTTCACAATTGTATAATCATTCCAGCCTTGAGAAAATATGCAACCGGAGGGAGCATATACTTGCTAGTATTTTAAATTTTGAATAATAAATATTTAGCTTATTTTTTGTTTTTGGACATTGATTCCTATTTGAATCGTTCTGACCTATATAAATTTGATTATATATATATATATATATATATATATATATATATATATATATATATATATATATATATATAATCCAACATAATTAATGGAAAAGGAAAAAAAGGAAAAACCGAAAAATCTGTATGCGTTTCTTCTCATTTTAAAGATCTCTCAAGATGAATGATTTAAGAAAAACATTTGAAAATACGTGGTGCGTCTATGACGTGAAAAAGAACTTGAATTTAAATCCGAGCTAGCTATTTTACATCACATTTTCATCAAAAACTTCTACATAACATCGATATTTAAGGAAATTAATAAACATTAAAGGATATTTTTCAATATCACATTCGTTTCACTTCATAAACGCACCACATATTTTAAAGTCTATGTCTCGTTAGAAACAAAGAAAAAAAATCTTTTCGAACCAGACTTCTACTACAACTATTACTATTATCTGAGAATGTTTATAAAGATAATAAACGAAAGCGAACTCTTTAAAAGCAAATTGACAAGGTTAAAGATAATTATACATAAATATAAAGTAATTTTGATTACGCAGACAATCTATCTACGAAAAATGTAGAAGAGGCAGAAATCTTTATTCTTTATTTAAAAATATTTTTGGAATGAAGAGAATGTTCTGATGGTTTGGGGGTTTCTGCTATTTATGTTCGCATTTCCTTACCGATATCAAGATAAGTTTAATTCGTATGGGTTGGAACCATTAGCTTTGAAAATAGAATCTCAAAATAAAAATTTAACATTATAGTATCTCTCTTTTGAACAGGGTCCAAAAAAGAGTCTCAAACCTAATAGGTCCCTAGCCGTCTACCAAGCTCCAGTCCCTGCTCCGTCGCCGCAATGTTGCATGCCTGTGCTTGTTTTACAAATACTTCAATGGATTGTGCTCTGACGAACTTGCTGCACTTGTGCCCCCTCAACGTAAATACCCCCGACCAACACGACACGCAGCAAACTCTCTCCTCTTCACTATAGAGATCCGCGGATGCCGGAAGCCTTTCTGTTCTAATAGCTTCTTTCCTCGAACTGCTTGTCTTTAGAATTTCCTCTCTGCTCCTTGTTTCCTAGACTGTACCAAAAGGCAAGAATTTAAACGTAATCTGAACAAACATCTCGCTGCGCAACCTTCCACTTGAGACGCCCCTATAAATCTGGCCCATAATTCACTGTAGCCTCACACGTCTTAGTTGCAATGTGCTTTATTTTAAGTGAATTGAAGTGTTATTTAAAAACATCCTTTAATTTTAAGTATAAAATAGTTGATGCAATGATACAGATCACGAGATTTGAATAGAGAAATACACTATAAAATGTTCCAACAATTAAATAATGTGCTATTTGCGTCAGATACAAATTCAAACATCAAGATGTTTCATGACGGAAATTTGCTGATTACCGATTGGCTTAATGGAATCCGTAAATCATCAAACTTAATGCAGAACGCATAATTGTAATTAGTTAAAACTCAGGACTGACATTGGTTTAAAGATGTAATTAATATTTACATTTATAGACGTCATTTACAACTCAAGATTTACATTAGTTTAAAGTATTATTACTTTTTATAGACATAATTTAAAACGTTCATTAGTTTAAAGACGTAATTGATAGTAAAATTTATAAACATAATTTACAACTCAATATTTAGATTGGTTTAAAGACGTAATTAATATTAACATTTACAGATGTAATTTTACACGTTACATCAGATTGAAGACGTAATTAGTATTAACATTTATAGAGATAATTTACAACTTACTATTAATATTGGTTTCAAAACGCAATTAATATTCAAGAGTTATATTGGTTCATAGACATAATTTATATTAATATTTATATACGTTATTTACAACCAACAGTTACGTTGGTTTAAAGACGTAATTCAGAGTAACATTTATAGACGTAATCTACAAGGTTACATTGGTTTTAAGACGCAATAAATATTAACATTTATAGACGTAATGTAGAAGTCAAGATTTACATTGGTTTAAAGACGTAATAAATATTAACATCTGTAGACGTAATCTACAACTGAAGAGTTTCATGGATTTAAAGACGTAATTAATATTAATATTTATAGACGTAATTTACAACTGAAGAGTTTCATTGATTTAAAGACGTAATTTATATTAATATTTATAGACGTAATTTACAACTCAAGAGTTACATTGGTATAAAGATGT
This sequence comes from Sepiola atlantica, assembly GCA_963556195.1. NCBI lineage: Eukaryota > Metazoa > Mollusca > Cephalopoda > Sepiida > Sepiolidae > Sepiola > Sepiola atlantica. Next base: position 97,448,646 of record OY744520.1, read on the forward strand.
AATTAAAACTTGGTGCAAATTAATGTGAATAGATTACACGCTATATTTGTTCAAGTTTTGTTATTATAGCAATGAAAATATAAGTGATTTTTTAAATTATTTTGATTATTCGGATAACTGATCCTATCTTGGATTTCATTCTCACAACATTTCGACCGAATTAAACTCCAACCCTCTTCAGGTACGTCTTGTCGAATATGTGGAACTCGGGAATTTGTACGAAATTTCGAACGGAACTGCAAAGACTTGTGGCCCAACAAGTAATAATTAGTTCTAAGTGACAGTTTTCTGTGTGTTCAAAGTTCAATCCTTAGTATAGGGGATACTAAGAATACAATTACGAATTACTTAAAACTTCTACCGGGTCATGGCTGACGGAACAAAAACAATCTACCGCCGTGGATTAAATAAAGGATTTTGTTCGAAATTCCGTGTGGATTGCCGAGTTGGACAAGATGCACCTGAAGAAGGTCAGAGTTTACATCGGCCGAAACGTTGTGAGAATAACATCCAAGTTAAGAACAGTAGTCGAATAATCTAAATAATACAAATTATCAATCCTTATGAAAAACATTTGAAACAATAAAAGATGTCAATTTATTAGTTCCTTTATATAAATCCAATTTTGTATGTATATAAATAGGAATAGAATTTACACCGGATGTTGATTATATCAACAGGAAGTGAATAAATGGATTTCCATTGCTAAATAGCTAGTTCTAGACTAAAGGAATTAATATTGATTGATTATGTAGTTCTCAGAATTTAGATCTGTGAATAATATATGAGACGAATTTAATATTTAAAAAAAACAATTGGTAATAAGCAGTATAACTGAAGTGATAATAACCTTTTCTAGACAAGGTGATCACTTAGAGAAATTGCCTTCAGACAGTAATAGATTTAGAAGGAGAGAAAAAGAAAAGTTGAAGCTTAACATTTTATTTCCGGATCAAATTATATGTGAAACACTTTCAAATAGCTTTAAAAATAATTTCCATTTCTCACAAATTCTCAATTGTTCAGTAGGCTTAGATGTTTTACAGATAGAAAAAGTAACATCCATAGGCAGAATTATAGTACAAGTATGTTAAAAATTAAATATACTAGTAGGATACCCGACCCAGGACGGGTAAATTAATACCCTAAACAAAACAGTTCTGCAACACTTATTTGTCTCTTTACTTAGATTAAAATCAACATATGATAATACTAAACTTTATGTCAAAAAAATACTTCCAATTTTTATCAAGACCCATTACATGATTTTGTTCTTCTAGAAAATGTCTCAACTTTAAGACTTAGATTTAAGGGGGTCTTAAGAAGGAATTGAAATTCACGGAATCTGGCTTGATTGCTTGATGAATATGGATCAAATTCAATGCAAGTGTAATATATTTGAATTTTCAAATAGGAGTATGTGTTAATTATTATGCCCCCTAAAACCCTTTAAAATATTCCAAAGAAACTGAAATTTGGAGAATATTTAATAATTGATGTCTACTGCCTATTGTTAAAATTACACCAAAATCGGAGGTTTCTGAATTTCACAAAAGCGTCCACACCATTTTTACACTCTTTGCATTAAAACTAAATTTAATTAACCATAGCCCATATTACGACCCCTTATGAAGCTGTGTTCGAAAATCTATAATGAAAGGTTAATTAGTTTAGGAGTGAATCCATCACATACAAATATATAAACATATGCACATACCTAACTTTATATAAATAGAAATGAATATTTACTCATAATTTCTTTCTTTCTTTCCTTCTCTGCAAATGTACATTGGGTCTAATGAGGCGGCCATTGGGACCTAAAATGTCGACTTGTTCATTTATTTGACTAATTCTCCTGTGTTGTTTGTTGCCTATGACTCCGATTCCATCTATCAGGGTTTGATGGAATTCCCTAACCCCGAACGCATCATGTATTGGGCCCCTTTTCTATCTTGTCCGTTTATCTATTTAAAGTTCGATTCTACCTACGCTTGATGATACCTCCACAAAACACGCCATCTTTTACCTCATCCTCGTGGTCTGTTCTCTTTTCGTTTTTAGGCCACAAGAAAGAAAACGAAGCAAGCAAATATTCTCAACTAAAATAACAGCGAACATAAATATAGAAAATGTACATCATTCACTATCGGGATATGTAATTCTATCTCAAAGCATGCCTGCTACAATTAAGAGAACTAAGCCAAGAAAGAAGAAGGAAAGAAAAAACTAGAAGAGTGAAGGTAAACATAATTGAAGCCATTAAGAAATGTTCTCAGAAAAATGACAGCATCAAGAAATGAAGGAGTTTGAAAGGTTAAATACTTATGTTCTTTCCCTTCTTCTTCTTCTTCTTTTATTTTTTTCTCTTCCTTTTCTTTTTCTTCTTTATATTCTTCTTCTTAATTTTTATGTCTTTTGTAGACATTTTGTTTCCCTGGGGTTCGCGTTGCATATGTCAGATTTCTTGTAGACTGTTATCGACTTGGATAAATACGATCATTCTTCTCTAGGCTTCTTTTTTGCCTTGAAGTCCCAGAAGAGAAACACATCAGATATAATAATTCATTTTCACTGCAAATCACCAGCAATAAATAATACATCACCAAACAACACCCCGCTAGTTTGGTTTTGTAATATCTATATAATATATATATATATATATATATATATATATATATATATATATATATATATATATATATATATACATATATATATATATATATATATATATATATATATATATATATATATATATATATATATATACAGCGAATGCTTCTTGTCATAAGTTTTGTTTTCTTTAATTACCTCCGTGAAAGAAGAGGTAACGCTTCTCTCCTGAAGGCTTCTGTTGTATACTCTTTCTCTGATTATCTAACTGACACAATTATCCTCACGTCTTTACCGTATCACCATTTTGTATTTCGTATTTGCGGATGGAATCTGAATGTGATAAAAGTGATGAGTACGAACGACACGTTTTTAGGTATCAATTTATGTATTGAATTCAGTAAAGCATCACACGTGGGTTAGTTGCATTTTACTCCTGACCCATTCTCTTATTCAAATTACATAGTGTCATAGTCTCCATTTTACAACTGCTCCACCTGTTAATTCTTTTTACGACCAGGAAAAATAACTTGTATCTCTCTACCGCAAACCTCAACGAGTGACACTTTAATAAGCTTTTTTCCACTAAATCAAAACGCGATATTTTAATGAGCAGTTTGCACGATAAATTATATTACCAACTAACACGTTATTTAAGATGTTATCTTGAATTAGTATCTAATTATTGCGATGTCGATTTCTAGTGAGGAAAAAAGATTGTTAAAAGTCTCACTCGTAGGCGTTTGCGGTAGAGAGATACATTCTATGTTTCGCTGTCCGTGAGAAAATTAGCAAGATTGGCTACAAAAATGGTGGCTACGACAATAGTGAAGGACATCTCACGTAGCTACCTGTAGGTCAGCTCTGTACGTCGCCAATTGATTTGCAATGTTAAGATTCTCTCTGTCCTATCACGCGATCTGCTCGGCCAATCATAGCTTAGTATTTCTCACTCTTTTTACTATTGAATACTTGACGAGAGGATATATCGTACTGACTGCTATTCTATAGAGTGTCACTCCCCCTCCAAAAGAACAGGGTTATTTTTTACTTATATACATCAAGACACATTACAACTGAGTCATAAGGGCTAACAGTAAATGCGGGGTCAGATTTATATGGGCATCTGAAGTTGTGCAGCGAGATGTTTGTTCACATTACATTTAAACGTATGAATGTTTGTAAAGTCGGAGAAACAGTGAACAGGGATGGAATTCCAAAGGCAAGCAGTTTAAGGAAAAATGTTATTAGAGTAAAACGCTTCCCGGCATCCGGAGACCTCTACAGTGAAGAGGTGTGATTTTTCTGATTGTCGGGTTGGTCGGGGGTATTTACGTTGAAGGTGGCGCAAGTGCAGCAAGCTTGTCGCACTACATACAGGCACAGGGATGCATAATTGCGGCGATGGGGCAGGAGCTAGAGCTCGGTAGACAGTGTAGGACCTATTAGATTAGAGGCTCTTTTTAGAGCCTGTCTAAGAGGGAAATACTAGTGGTTGGTGCACCGGCCTAGATGTGGTAACGACCGGATTCAAACTAAGAATATTATATACACAAGCATGTTACCATTTTGCTACGGGCATGTATTTTCTTTACTATTAATGAACTAAAAATAAGTTGAAGTAAAGGTCTTTACATCCACGGACGGTTGCTGTACTCGAAGTTAATTCTCCTGATTTAATTGAACCCAAAACAAGAGCCTCTAAATTGGGCAGATTTAAATCTAATGGATTTTACCGCTTAATGTTTACTGTTACATCAATTTAAATTACAGAGGAGAGAGGTCACATGAAACTCTTCGGACAAAATCCCGCTTGAAGCTATTCAAGAGGCTGATTGGAGCTGGGCTGAACCGCCTATGTCGTTGTGCAGTTGCGCACCGAAAACTCATTGAACATCTCATTTAACATTTATGTTGTTTACGTCAATATTTGTTGCGTGTTTCCGGAACTTATGAATCAGTTTCATTCGATTGCATAATTTTACTTACATTTAATCAGACTTTACTTATTTTCACAAAAATACATACTTAGAGGAAGTAGGAGTAACTTTTACTCACACAAAAAAACTATTAACATTCTCCCATCAATCACTGGGTCATCTTCCTCGTTGGATACATTATACTACTCTTACCATCATTGCTTCATTAATTATTCAGTATCTATCAATTATTACAACTCCCTAGGTAAATATGAATAATTCCTTTGACCTTCGATTCTTAATTTTACGGCTTTTTGATTAGCTGACCACAAACCTATTCCTGGAATATTCGAATATAATTGACAAAAACTAAACAAACATTGGCATCTCTTATTCCTACATTCAGTAAAATGCTTTCGATTGCAAAATTGTTTTTCTTAAACTACAAAAAATTATTTTTTTACAAAAATATTACTTTTAACAAATACTTTATTCCTTCAGAAATAAACTATGTTCAATCCTTAATATACAGAACGAATGCTTCATAATTGTCATTATCGTCTTAACAGTGCTTATGACTGTATTCTAGGAATTAAGGAATAGTATAGATAATACACCAAACCTTTCTTATTATTCAAAATAGAATTAACTTTTATGGATTTTCCACACATTGTATAAGGTACTTATTTCGGGTGATTTTTTATAACTTCTACAAAATCATGAAACAAATCAAATGTCACTAATTTATGAGAATAAAATAGCATTTACATAATTTATCCCTCCCCCGGAAATAAGGCTCATATATCCCATTTAATGTTTCCAGTCAACATGTAAATGAAACATAATTGTTCCTGTCGCATATACCAATTTCACTTGTTTTAAAACAATTTCTATCCGCCTAATTTTAATTGCATTTTTTCGTAATAATGCATTTTGTACGAAACACTCGCTGATTTGCATACACAATAATTCCGACTCATTGCGATTGACGTCAGATATTCCAACGCCAAATTCTTCTTTTCGCGATTGAGCAGACTTCGAAAGTGGACGCGCTTTCAGACAAAAAATATCCTGCGATATTTACCAGCGATTCGCAGCCACATTTGCAGACTAAACTTCCGAATTCTGTTTGTGTACATCGAGAATTCTGACGAATTATCTAAAACTTTATATTGCCATTAAGGAAACTACAGGTAAATAACTTCCTTTCTTCCATACTTTAAGTTATTTTATTTTCTTCGATAAGTGTTTGTACAAAAAAATTATGACGTACGGCGTACGTAATAGTTTTGAAAACATATTTTGGCGAAAACTTTACTTTCAATGCAACATGTCTTCAGCTACAAAATATTTTATCATTTGGAAAATGATCTTACTTAGCCATGCTGCATGTTAATACATACACACTTTTGAAAAAAAATACAGAAAAATGGGCGTGATTAAAGTTGCCTAATAGGCATCTAAGAACATATCAGTACTTACGTCATCAACGACTAGTTTCACCGAACACTGGAGAACATTAACGAAGTTTGCCGAACGAAATAAATGTACGATAAGTGATTATTGTTTTTTTTTGTTGTTTTTTTTTCAATAAGAAATGTAATAAAAGAAACCATTGTGTTTAGCTTGTATGCATACTTTTTTCTGTAATAATTCTTTTAATTTTTGTTGCTGTTTTGGCTGTTTTTAAGTAAATAAATTAGTGTGTGTATTTTTTCCGATGTATGTAACGCAAAATTGTTTACAAACGTTTTTTTGTGTTTTTAACGCAAACTATCATGTCAATTGATTTTTCATCTTTGACCGTATATTAGTCTTTTCTTTTTCATAAGTGCACAGAAGCCACACAAAACAACGTGATCAGGACAAACTACATAAACACCAAAGTTAACACGATCTAAGAGATCATATAATATAGACTTTTTTGAAAAAGAGACACAACGATGGTTATCATAATGCAGAATGTTGGCTGAAAACAAAGACAAAATTAATATGGCTGAATTAGGAAACTAGTTATGTAAACTGTAAGAATGAAGGATTATGTAAATCTTCTATACCTGTAATGAGGATAGAATGGCGGTCCAAACTTCATAAAGACCTCCTCTTCAAACAACACCGTAATAAAAACAGACAAATTTCCAACATCAACCCTTTCTCTCAGCTCTAAGATTCGACTCATTATCTGCTTTTAATCCGTCCTTTTTAAAGTCAATTTGTCTCTACACATGTAAATTAGTTGCTCATGCATGCAAAATAGTTACAGCTATAAAAATCTACCATTATGAACACGAGTTCTGTCCCCTCTGGAAACACTTTTCCTACACGCGAAGCATTTAATACGCCTTGAAGCTGGTGAGTGGAAGCTTTTTTCTCTATTGTTACAGAACTGTACAAATTAGTACACTTTGAGCAAACGATAAAAAACACCTGAATCAATATGAGAAAATGGAAGGATATAATAATAGAAAAAAGACCAGGCATGATACTAGTTAATGAGACGGTAAACATATGTCAGATAGTAAATTTCGCCGTTCCAGCTGGTCGCAGGGTGAAGCTGAAGAATCTGGAAACACTAAGTGAATGCATGGAACTTTCCAGATAACTGAATGGGTCATGGAAATTATAAAAATACTAAAGAAGAATTAGGAATAGTTCCTAAAAAATAAAAAAAATAAATGAAGGAATTTAGTAGCAAGGTGAGGATTTACACCATAAAAACAGGCACGAAAACAGCAGATATTAAAAACAATCAGAAAATACAGAAACCAACTCACATAACCAAGGGACTGGCTATCAACACTAGATGAAGGATATTAAGACGGGCCCTAAGGAGATGAAACTTCTTGGTTAAATATATAAGAATAATACTATAACCTGATCTTCCTAAAACCAAAAAGGCATTGCTTTATAAGAGAGAGTGTGTATGTGAGTGATAGGGGAGAGGAAACGTTTATGTGTGCACGCATGTCTATGATATATATATATATATATATATATATATATATATATATATATATATTATATATAAATTCGATTAATCACGTTTAAAATCGTTATCTCACACTCTCTCTCTCCCTCTTTCACTTTCTTTCTCTCTCTCTCTTTCACTTTCTCTCTCTCTCTCTCTCTCTCTCTCTCTTTCTATCATCTCTTTCTCCCACTCTGTGTGCGCAGACGATGGAGAAAATGGGTCTATTTGTGTTTACAGGTTAATATATAATACAGCATAATCACGTTGACACCGGTTCTCGTTAGATCACCGAAGTTAAGCGAGGTTTACCTTGGTCAGTACCAGATGGGTGACAATTTTAGAATACCAAGCGCTGCATGCGGGAGAACCACAACACCTTCCTGCAAACTCTGCAAAATCTCATGTCGTTATCTACTTAACCGGGATATACATGCGACTGGAACTTATTAGTTTAATATTCCCCTGAAACTTCCCTCTTCAGCAGAATTCGGCTTAACCCATACAGAGTGACCGCTGCTTCGCTTCGTTTATTGTCGTTTTCATGTAACAATATTTAACGTGATAATTAAATGTTAGTGAATAGAAATGTGTCGGGTGAGATTTGCTCGCATCTGGAATTCAAGGCTTGCTTATTTTGACAGGTTGTTATTTTGGAAATCCGCTTTATAAAGTTTTATTTTTTCTCATGTTGTGTAGAAATAAATGTGTAAAAATTTAAAAGCAAACATATTTTTATTCGTTGGTTTTCTAAAAACAGAAGTTTAGACAGTTTGGGGTATTGTGCAAGGTGATATCAAGGAAGTCCTTCCCTGTGTTTTTCTGGAATGTTTAGAGAACGACCCCTTCGAATCTATCCTACCCCAAAACTCTCACTACTTTAGATATATCGATGATACACTCCTTATTTACCCACATCATATTAATCTCCCTGACATAGTCAACAAACTCAATAAAATTGAACTATTTCCTTCAACTCCGAATTAGGAAATAATCACATTCCCAACTTCCTTGGTATCACTCTGACAACACCTCAAACGGCCTAAACTTCTCAGTCTTTAGAAAAACAACGAATAAAAATGATTTTATACATTTTTACTCCAACCACAACAACAGAATAAAATCCGGATTGATCATAGGCTCGTTTTTCTGAGCTCTTAGAATTTGCAGCTTCATTTATCTCCGTAATGAAGAAACCTATACCCGGAACACTTACAAAGCTTTAAAATATCCTCAACTTTATATCCGAAACGCTAAAGGCAAAATCTTTAATATCCACAACAACAAAAATATAACACCAGAAAAATTTATCCTCATAACATGACCAACACAAATAACACCGACATGACTGAGAAAAATAAATCTTACATAGTTCTCAACAATAATCTCATATCTAGTTACTTACAAAAACAATTCAAATCTGACATAAAAATAGTAATATCAATCTCTAAAATAATTATGGATTTACTCAACACCAAACCATGCCCCTAACGTCCCCCTAAGGACACATGTCCGATGTTTTATATTGGTGAAACGGCCCAAAATATAAAATCCTGCATTGACGAACACAAACAGGACCCCAAACACAACAATCCCACTAACGCACTAATCATACACAGAAACACTTTTACCCACAACTATGACTTTACCATCTGCACCTTCCTTAAGACCGAATACTCGCTCTCTCTCTCTCTCTCTCTCTCTCTCTCTCTCTCTCTCTCTCTCTCTCTCTCTCTCTCTCTCTCTCACGTCGCAAGTGCATCGAAAGCGCTATAATAATTCTCTCATCACGATTTAACGAAAACCTCAGACACGGATCTTATTCCTTAAACAAACATCTGGCAAAAACAGCGCTGAAACAATGCAATATGTCACGCCACTGCTTAAATAACTGCGATACCGGTTAAAGTAACTTTCATTTTTTACTACATTTCATCCATATTTCCATATCGTTTTCTTTTTCTTCTTTTTTTTCTTTCTCCCCCCCCCCTCTTTCACATTTTAACATTTCTGCCGGGCGGGTCTCATTATTCTTTCTTTTTTCAAATAGTAAAACACGTGCCAATAACATCCTGTTGTGCATTCTTCTTTTTTTCTAGGTTATTACCGTTATCAAATAAATTTAAAATCTTCACTTTTTCTGAAGACGTTCGTTGATCCGAACGAAACTGGTAAAATCTCTCATTTCTTGATGATTTATCTTGTATTTAATTTGTTTTCCGTTTGTCTTTTGCACACACACATACACACACACACACACACATATATATATATATATATATATATATATATATATATATATATATATATATATATATATATATATATATATATATAATGTAACTAAAAAAAGGAAATAAGAAATAAAATTACTTAAAACTCGAGAAAAAAGGAAATAACTGGGTGAAACAACAAAGGACGGTTAGTGGAAATATATATTTTAATGTAGGAATATTTAGACTAATAATTATAGTGGACTAGCAGGGCTACCCGGCGTTGCTCAGGTTATAGAATAGAAGAAAAATCGCGTGTGTAACATCTTTATATTCAAACTTCTATTTCTCTCCCTTTCTCTATAGCCGTCTCTTTATCTTTCTACTTTTCTCTTCTCTGGTCGCCCAATTTCACAGCTACTTTCTCATTTTGCCTTTTGCGAAAGCTGTTTCTTCTCCACCATTCCTCTAACGTTGGCCAGGGCAAAAGTATGACATATTTCTATAAAAAGTACCACCTCTGTCTGTGCCTTCTATATAGGTACATAATATATAAGTACCTATCGCCACTCTGGTGTGAATGCTAAATCCGTATCTATTGTCGCCCAGGTGCGCATGGTATGTACTTACTTATCACCATCCCTGTTCACATGCTATATACGTACCTATTACAGCCCCGGTGCGCATACTATATACGTACCTATTGGCGTTGCACGGGGATCACTTCTCCAGTCGCCCTCCTTCCACAGTTGCCAGGAGTAAAAGATGTCACGTACATGGTTGCCAATTCACCCTGGCTACACTATCTCCGGCCTCCCCAAAACTCTGCACTACCTCTCCATTCCCTTGAGTAAAAATGTAATATTTCTATTAAAAGTACCATATTTGTCTTCATTATTAATGTTAATAAGGGTGTTTGTTTATTTACTTCTTCATGTCCGTGTATGTTAGATAAAATAACCTAGGTTGATCAGGCCCCTCTGACAGCAGTCTTTGTTAATGATAATAATGGTGTCTATTTACTTCTTTCATGTTTGTGTATGTTAGATTAAATAACCTAGGTTGATCACCGATTAAATATTTTATATGAATATAATAAATGGTATCAATGGGGAAGAATAATTTTTTCTTTTAAATTCACCGATCGAGACATTATTTTATATGAATATAAATAATAGTGCTAACAATGGGGACCCTTCCTATACCATTCTACTCAGACTCCGTAATATACCATTCGGGTTGAACTCCAGGCCTTGACTCTTTCCTGAACATCAGGCTCTGACTCCTACCCGAACAATTAGGACCTGACTACTTCCTGAAGAGCTGGCTCCGACTCCTTAAACATCAGGGTGACTCTTTCATATACTGCAAGCTCTGAATCTTTTCCCGAACCTCCAGCTTTGACTGTTTCACTGTTTCACTGCTCCCCGAACATCAGTTTTTTTTTTTTAATCCTGTGCTATGGTGTGTATAATAAACACATCTGCTCTATCTAGGATATTGAACTCTATTTAATTAAACACTCGTTCTATGTAAGATAATGAGCACTTTTAAAATAAGGAGGCCAAGAGAGCACTATCACAATCAAGCGCCTAGAACTTGTTAAATTTCAATGTAAAAAAATGATGACTGATTTGCTATTCTCTTTTACTGGATAACATTAAAAGCAGTGTTTAATTATAACATTAAAGGGAAAATGCCAATGTTACCTTACTGTAAAGAATTTACTATTTTATGTTAACCTTCCACTATTTTCAGGCCTCCCCAAAACTCTGCACTACCTCTCCATTCCCTGGAGTAAAAATGTAACATTTCTATTAAAAGTACCATATTTGTCTTCATTAGTATTGTTAATAAGGGTGTTTGTTTATTTACTTCTTCATGTCCGTGTATGTTAGATAAAATAACCTAGGTTGATCAGGCCCCTCTGACAGCAGTCTTTGTTAATGATAATAATGGTGTCTATTTACTTCTTTCATGTTTGTGTATGTTAGATTAAATAACCTAGGTTGATCACCGATTAAATATTTTATATGAATATAATAAATGGTATCAATGGGGAAGAATAATTTTTTCTTTTAAACAAATGTCTTAGCTGGAGAAACATAGAAATATTAATTTTTTTTCATATGTTAGAACAATGATGACCGACGACACTCTTTCCCACACTTCTGATGGTCTTGTGTCTAATTTGTGTTATGAGTAAATGTGGTATTGTGGTGACTAACATTCTAGTTATAGTAGGATATACATTTTTATTACTTTAGAACACTTTTGAAAGCCTTGTTTTGAATGTAATTTTTTCATATTTTCTGCAAGTAAATAATTCAAAGTTTAGTATTTGTTCAGATGGATGGTTAACGTCCGTAAAAACTAAAAAGAATGAAAGTTTACAACTTGTTCAATAAAGCAAAAAGCAAATATACGGTTATGAGTAAATGTGGTATTGTGGTGACTGATCATTCTAGTTAAAAGTAGAATAGACCGAATTTACAGAAAGCTGCTGTATTTAGGGTAAAGAACACCGACAGATTAAGCAGGTACACCTTACCAAGTTTTACACTGTTCTATCTAACATATTGAACAGTTACTGATTTAGTATATATCCATTAGTAAATTACACACATGCTATCTCTATGATATTGTGCACTGTTAGATTCACCATAAGACATACTAAGAGTCACACTATATTATAACACATACTTGCTCTATCTAGAGTATTAAATACATCCGAATGCAGCATTTACTATGTTTTGAGTGTCCTACTGCATTATTGCACACATCTGTTGCATCTAGGAAACTGATCAGTGTTTTCTACAAAATATAACATTTAGAAAGTGTCCTAGTGCAGTAATAATGTATTGCTCCTGAGTTTGTTTCAGATTATAAACCTAGGCATGAACAACAAAACAATAGTCAAAAAATGTGCTTAACATATTTATGAAAAATGATTAGTTTATTGCTCAATATATTGAAACACATTTATTTTAAGTTTGTTCACCACTTTCAAGCAAGAATATATTGTAAAAAAACAAAAACAATTTTATATTTAAATGGGTGATTTTTATTTTAATGTGTCTTTTGAGAATGTGTAATTGTGTCAAAAGATAAAAACACAAATTTAAAAAAGGAACTGCAGCACTTAATGATATCAATCACAGAAACACATTGTTCAACCGTGATGTTTTAGTAATAAAACGTTTTTTTAACCGTTTGATTATTTGTAATAAGATTTTTGCTATAGTCTTCATTTTATATAAAAGAATATAAAAATAAATTTCAATCAACCTGGAGATTTCGATGATGACAATGTAGCTTGTGTGGTTAATGAAACTAAGTAGGCAAATTCACTTAAATGAAAGATGTAATTGGGAAAAACAACCAAATTGTCTGAAATGGAAGATGAAATTAGAAAATATACTATTCAATTGAATGAGTACAGTAATCAAAATGATGTGGCTAAAAATGTACATCATTAATAATCACTTTTTAAAACTCAAAATATGAAAGTACTGAAATGTTTGTGTTAAGTTCTTATTAGTGACTTGCTATCATCAAGAATCCACCCCAAAGAATGTTCTTTCTTTTATGATTTTGAGGAATAGATAATTAAAAACATGAGAGCTATGACGTAGTTATTATTGCAAGAACAGAGTCCTTCGTTTGTGATGATCACTGATCTTTTTTTTAAATTTTTTTTTTACTAATCATACATCAAACTAAAGTCATGTATTAAAAAGAAATTGTTCATAACGATTACACACAAACACAAAAAATAACTGAAGCAGTGAGTCCTGTGTTTATAAGAATAAATGGTGTCTATTAATCCATGCATAAGATAATGGGTAGTCTGAATTTCTCTTAATTCAAATTGTGGTAAAGCCGGACTCTGATAATCAAATCTGAAGGAAAGAAAGCATCAAATATATAGAACATAAAGGAATCTATTTAAAAGGTGTTCTGAATTGTGAATAGAAAAGGATAAAATGCAGTTTGTTTAAAAATAGATAGTTTTGTAGTAAAAGATATATAATTACAAAGAACAAATGCTGTACTCTATTGAAAAAGGCTGCTTCAATTGAGATTTTCTGGTACTGGGGGGTCTCAGGCTGTTAAGCAATTCCAAACTGAAACAGAACTAAGATATTGTTTAGTAGTAAAATAGCTTGGCCATTTTGCTAAGATCAAAGTGTGGTATCTGTTCTGATGGGTGCTGCACTTCATGGATCGGTGTTGTTTTGGCCTTCGGGGCTTCGTTTCCGCCGGTCTGTGGGTCTGATCTGTCCTGTGCAGTTCTAGGAGGTCCACCCTCCGAGGCTTTACCTCCCCTCTTTGGGGAGGAGTAAGTTAATTGCTTGCTGCCTGAAACGCCCCTGCCGGGGAATGTCGACAGGGTTGCCCAGGCAATTTTTAATGGCCAGAGTGCTCACCTTCTCGAGCGCTGGCTTTTCAAATCCCACTTTCCGACCTTGTGTCACATATTCCTATTGTGGGTGGGGGTTAAATAACGCCTTTTGGCTAAGATCAAAGTGTAGTATCTGTTCCGATGGATACTGCACTTCATAGATCGGTATTGTCTTGGCCTTCTGGGGCTTGGTTTCCGCCGGTCTGTGGGTCTGATCTGTCCTGTGCAGTTCTAGGAGGTCCACCCTCCCAGGTTTTACCTCCCCTCTTTGGGAAGGAGTAAGTTAATTGCTTACTGCCTGAGGCGCCCCTACCGGGGAATGCCGACAGGGCTGCCCAAGCAATTTTTAATGGCCAGAGTGCTCACCTTCTCGAGCGCTGGCTTTTCAAATCCCACTTTCAGTCCTTGTGTCACATATTCCTATTGTGGGTGGGGGTTAAATAACGCCTTTTGGCTAAGATTAAAGTGTAGTATCTGTTCCGATTGATACTGCACCCCATAAACTGGTATCGTCTTGGCCTTCGGGGCTTGATTTACGCCGGTCTATGGGTCTGTCCTGTGCAGTTCTAGTAGGTCCACCTTCCCAGGCTTTGCCTCCCCTCTTTGGGGAGGAGTAAGTTTATTGCTTACTGCCTGAGGCGCCCCTTCCGGGGAATGCCGACGGGGCTGCCCAGGCAATTTTTAAACCCCATTTTCCCAACCCGACTTGTGGGAGTAAGATAAAAACTGGCCTTGTGCCTAACTCCTGGAGAGGAGTAAATCAATACTCTAGTGTAAATTTGTGTTGACGTTTTCCTTTGTGTAACTTTCTAATAGGAGATGTATTTACTATTGCCTGTTGGGTGAGGTGCTTTACTATATTCACGAGGGAGTCTCAATGGGACTATACAGTCATTTCACTTCTCACCAAAGTGCCATTGTTTTCACTAAGTTTCAGTGCTAATAGTTTTCAAACATTTACTTAGAAAGTGAAAATAATTATAAAAAAAAGAATGTGCACCAAAAAAGTAAACAAAAATATTTTCTCTGATAATGACTGTTTTCCCCTATCTGTCCGACTGTCTCCCTTGCTTCATCTGTGTGCATGGTTTGGTTTATATCATGTAGCAGTATTTATATGGTTTTGCATAGTTAATAGAATAATACACATGCTGTTTATTGAATGTAACATCGACAGACTAATAGATTAAATAGCAAGCAAATAAAAATACTTGTTTGAAACAAAATAGTTGAAGAATACATTACCAGAGCCTTGTTAGCCAGGGTTATACAGAGTGAAACGGGCTATAATAACTGGTGTAAAGTTACATCCATAACCTCCTAAGCATTTACACTGTTTTACCCTGTTACCACCTCCCAGAACGGGGACCAGAGGTTGGATTTTGGGAGGCATGTTTGGATGTTAAACAACCAAAACCATGTTCTTTTAGTCAATTCTCAACTGTCATTCATTTTTAAGTTATTCTCAACTCTGGAGAGGTGTCATTCATTTTTAAGTCATTCTCAACTCTGGTGGATGTGTCATTCATTTTCTAATTATTCTCAACTCAGGGGGGGGGGGCATCATTCATTATTTAATTATTCTAAACTCTGGGAGAGTTGTCATTTTAGAATTGGTAATTTGTATAAACAAAATGTAGTTAAAATGAGTTTAGAATTCTGAAAACTCTTGAGGAGTTTGAAATTGGTGACTTACTGGAAAAGAACATGATGACAATTAATATTGGAATTTTTATTGTGTTCTACACATTTCAGTTGTCAATTTGGTTTTGTTTATCTGTTTGTTTTAGATTCTTACGTACCTATTACAGACTCGGTGCGCATACTATATACGTACCTATTGGCGTTGCACGGGGATCACTTCTCCAGTCGCCCTCCTTCCACAGTTGCCAGGAGTAAAAGATGTCACGTACATGGTTGCCAATTCACCCTGGCTACACTATTTTCAGGCCTCCCCAAAACTCTGCACTACCTCTCCATTCCCTGGAGTAAAAATGTAACATTTCTATTAAAAGTACCATATTTGTCTTCATTAGTATTGTTAATAAGGGTGTTTGTTTATTTACTTCATCATGTCCGTGTATGTTAGATAAAATAACCTAGGTTGATCAGGCCCCTCTGACAGCAGTCTTTGTTAATGATAATAATGGTGTCTATTTACTTCTTTCATGTTTGTGTATGTTAGATTAAATAACCTAGGTTGATCACCGATTAAATATTTTATATGAATATAATAAATGGTATCAATGGGGAAGAATAATTTTTTCTTTTAAATTCACCGATCGAGACATTATTTTATATGAATATAAATAATAGTGCTAACAATGGGGACCCTTCCTATACCATTCTACTCAGACTCCGTAATATACCATTCGGGTTGAACTCCAGGCCTTGACTCTTTCCTGAACATCAGGCTCTGACTCCTACCCGAACAATTAGGACCTGACTACTTCCTGAAGAGCTGGCTCCAACTCCTTAAACATCAGGGTGACTCTTTCATATACTGCAAGCTCTGAATCTTTTCCCGAACCTCCAGCTTTGACTGTTTCACTGTTTCACTGCTCCCCGAACATCAGTTTGTTTTTTTTAATCCTGTGCTATGGTGTGTATAATAAACACATCTGCTCTATCTAGGATATTGAACTCTATTTAATTAAACACTCGTTCTATGTAGGATAATGAGCACTTGTAAAATAAGGAGGTCAAGAGAGCACTATCACAATCAAGCGCCTAGAACTTGTTAAATTTCAATGTAAAAAAATGATGACTGATTTGCTATTCTCTTTTACTGGATAACATTAAAAGCAGTGTTTAATTATTGATAACATTAAAGGGAAAATGCCAATGTTACCTTACTGTAAAGAATTTACTATTTTATGTTAACCTTCCACTAACCTTGCTCAGCAAAAAATGTCTTAGCTGGGGAAACATAGAAATATTAATTTTTTTTCATATGTTAGAACAATGATGACCGACGACACTCTTTCCCACACTTCTGATGGTCTTGTGTCTAATTTGTGTTATGAGTAAATGTGGTATTGTGGTGACTAACATTCTAGTTATAGTAGGATATACATTTTTATTACTTTAGAACACTTTTGAAAGCCTTGTTTTGAATGTAATTTTTTCATATTTTCTGCAAGTAAATAATTCAAAGTTTAGTATTTGTTCAGATGGATGCTACAACCCTTAATTGGTAACTGAAGTCGGTACCAGTCTAAGTGTTTGGTTAACGTCCATAAAAACTAAAAAGAATGAAAGTTTACAACTTGTTCAATAAAGCAAAAAGCAAATATAAGGTTATGAGTAAATGTGGTATTGTGGTGACTGATCATTCTAGTTAAAAGTAGAATAGACCGAATTTACAGAAAGCTGCTGTATTTAGGGTAAAGAACACCGACAGATTAAGCAGGTACACCTTACCAAGTGTTACACTGTTCTATCTAACATATTGAACAGTTACTGATTTAGTATATATCCATTAGTAAATTACACACATGCTATCTCTATGATATTGTGCACTGTTAGATTCACCATAAGACATACTAAGAGTCACACTATATTATAACACATACTTGCTCTATCTAGAGTATTAAATACATCCGAATGCAGCATTTACTATGTTTTGAGTGTCCTACTGCATTATTGCACACATCTGTTGCATCTAGGGAACTGATCAGTGTTTTCTACAAAATATAACATTTAGAAAGTGTCCTAGTGCAGTAATAATTTATTGCTCCTGAGTTTGTTTCAGATTATAAACCTAGGCATGAACAACAAAACAATAGTCAAAAAATGTGCTTAACATATTTATGAAAAATGATTAGTTTATTGCTCAATATATTGAAACACATTTATTTTAAGTTTGTTCACCACTTTCAAGCAAGAATATATTGTAAAAAAACAAAAACAATTTTATATTTAAATGGGTGATTTTTATTTTAATGTGTCTTTTGAGAATGTGTAATTGTGTCAAAAGATAAAAACACAAATTTAAAAAAGGAACTGCAGCACTTAATGATATCAATCACAGAAACACATTGTTCAACCGTGATGTTTTAGTAATAAAACGTTTTTTTAACCGTTTGATTATTTGTAATAAGATTTTTGCTATAGTCTTCATTTTATATAAAAGAATATAAAAATAAATTTCAATCAACCTGGAGATTTCGATGATGACAATGTAGCTTGTGTGGTTAATGAAACTAAGTAGGCAAATTCACTTAAATGAAAGATGTAATTGGGAAAAACAACCAAATTGTCTGAAATGGAAGATGAAATTAGAAAATATACTATTCAATTGAATGAGTACAGTAATCAAAATGATGTGGCTAAAAATGTACATCATTAATAATCACTTTTTAAAACTCAAAATATGAAAGTACTGAAATGTTTGTGTTAAGTTCTTATTAGTGACTTGCTATCATCAAGAATCCACCCCAAAGAATGTTCTTTCTTTTATGATTTTGAGGAATAGATAATTAAAAACATGAGAGCTATGACGTAGTTATTATTGCAAGAACAGAGTCCTTCGTTTGTGATGATCACTGATCTTTTTTTTAAATTTTTTTTTTACTAATCATACATCAAACTAAAGTCATGTATTAAAAAGAAATTGTTCATAACGATTACACACACACAAAAAATAACTGAAGCAGTGAGTCCTGTGTTTATAAGAATAAATGGTGTCTATTAATCCATGCATAAGATAATGGGTAGTCTGAATTTCTCTTAATTCAAATTGTGGTAAAGCCGGACTCTGATAATCAAATCTGAAGGAAAGAAAGCATCAAATATATAGAACATAAAGGAATCTATTTAAAAGGTGTTCTGAATTGTGAATAGAAAAGGATAAAATGCAGTTTGTTTAAAAATAGATAGTTTTGTAGTAAAAGATATATAATTACAAAGAACAAATGCTGTACTCTATTGAAAAAGGCTGCTTCAATTGAGATTTTCTGGTACTGGGGGGTCTCAGGCTGTTAAGCAATTCCAAACTGAAACAGAACTAAGATATTGTTTAGTAGTAAAATAGCTTGGCCATTTTGCTAAGATCAAAGTGTGGTATCTGTTCCGATGGGTGCTGCACTTCATGGATCGGTGTTGTTTTGGCCTTCGGGGCTTGGTTTCCGCCGGTCTGTGGGTCTGATCTGTCCTGTGCAGTTCTAGGAGGTCCACCCTCCGAGGCTTTACCTCCCCTCTTTAGGGAGGAGTAAGTTAATTGCTTGCTGCCTGAGGCGCCCCTGCCGGGGAATGCCGACAGGGCTGCCCAGGCAATTTTTAATGGCCAGAGTGCTCATCTTCTCGAGCGCTGGCTTTTCAAATCCCACTTTCCGACCTTGTGTCACATATTCCTATTGTGGGTGGGGGTTAAATAACGCCTTTTGGCTAAGATCAAAGTGTAGTATCTGTTCCGATGGATACTGCACTTCATAGATCGGTATTGTCTATGCCTTCGGGGCTTGGTTTCCGCCGGTCTGTGGGTCTGATCTGTCCTGTGCAGTTCTAGGAGGTCCACCCTCCCAGGCTTTACCTCCCCTCTTTGGGGAGGAGTAAGTTTATTGCTTACTGCCTGAGGCGCCCCTACCGGGGAATGCCGACGGGGCTGCCCAGGCAATTTTTAAACCCCACTTTCCCAACCCGACTTGTGGGATTAAGATAAAAACTGGCCTTGTGCCTAACTCCTGGAGAGGAGTAAATCTATACTCTAGTGTAAATTTGTGTTGATGTTTTCCTTTGTGTAACTTTCTAATAGGAGATGTATTTACTATTGCCTGTTGGGTGAGGTGCCTTACTATATTCACGAGGGAGTCTCAATGGGACTATACAGTCATTTCACTTCTCACCAAAGTGCCATTGTTTTCACTAAGTTTCAGTGCTAATAGTTTTCAAACATTTACTTAGAAAGTGAAAATAATTATAAAAAAAAGAATGTGCACCAAAAAAGTAAACAAAAATATTTTCTCTGATAATGACTGTTTTCCCCTATCTGTCCGACTGTCTCCCTTACTTCATCTGTGTGCATGGTTTGGTTTATATCATGTAGCAGTATTTATATGGTGTTGCATAGTTAATAGAATAATACACATGCTGTTTATTGAATGTAACATCGACAGACTAATAGATTAAATAGCAAGCAAATAAAAATACTTGTTTGAAACAAAATAGTTGAAGAATACATTACCAGAGCCTTGTTAGCCAGGGTTATACAGAGTGAAACGGGCTATAAGAACTGGTGTAAAGTTGCATCCATAACCTCCTAAGCATTTACACTGTTTTACCCTGTTACCACCTCCCAGAACAGGGACCAGAGGTTGGATTTTGGGAGGCATATTTGGATGTTAAGCAACCAAAATCATGTTCTTTTAGTCAATTCTCAACTGTCATTCATTTGTAAGTTATTCTCAACTCTGGAGGAGTTGTCATTCATTTTTAAGTCATTCTCAACTCAGGGGGGGGGGCATCATTCATTATTTAATTATTCTAAACTCTGGGAGAGTTGTCATTTTAGAATAGGTAATTTGTATAAACAAAATGTAGTTAAAATGAATTTAGAATTCTGAAAACTCTTGAGGAGTTTGAAATTGGTGACTTACTGAAAAAGAACATGGTGGCAATGAATATTGGAATTTTTATTGTGTTCTACACAGTTCAGTTGTCGCTTGAAGAGCTTAGTTTTACTGTCCCAGGTATAATAAAGTGGAACTTCCGAGTAAAAAAGTGTACGTGCAAAAAAATCTGTTTGACACAATTTGAAGAAAGCTGTTAGAGTGGTTGTAGGTGGATTTGCAACTCTATCTGCTGCAGTACTTTCAGTAAAGTATATTCGCTGTCCATTTTCTAGAGTAACTGATAGGTGAATAACTGGGGGATGATGTACATGTATGTGATAGTTAAGTATTCTCCAAATGGCTTCATTGGTTGATATGTAACGTCCTGTTTCGTATCTCTTAACTTCATCATGAGCATTACTTTCAATTGTGAAGATAGCTTTATCACTACCTTTATTTACATATTTACAAATGTATTTTATTGATTTCACGCTGTTGCAGTATTCAACATTGATATGTGCATCAAAAATCTTACAAAGCAGTTTATTATGTGGTACAACCCATCGGTTGTCTACAGGAACCGTTATGTTGCCAGGTAGGGTAACTGTCGTCTCAAAACCTCCAGCTAAAGGAGCTAGTCGTCGATATTGTGGGTAGCCATTTGTATCCGATTGAGTTTCACTCAAGAAGTGTCTGGGATATCTCTTACTGCAGTGTCCATCTTTGAGACAGAGTGAACATCTGTTTATGTTTCCACATGGTCCATGAATCATATGGTGCCTAATGATATCATGTAAAAGCGGATCTGCCACTGGATCCGGAATTTCCGCACTGATAACTGAATCTATGTCAGAGGATCTCAATTTTTGTTGAAGCCAAACCAGACAATGAGCATGTGGCAATCCTCTTTTCTGCCACTCAACAGTGTAAATGTATGCTATGACCACTCCTAAAATGTTTCCTTTCGTTAGGAGTTGGATACCTAGCTTTAGATGGAAAACTCTTGCTATGAAAATCTTGAAAATGTGGCAGGTTAGTCACGTCTGATTTGCAAGAAATTAAACCAATTTTGATCTGAACCATGTATTGTGTTAAAAGTCCAAAGGATATGTTATTGTATGTAATATGTTTCTGATGTGTATCAATTGGGCAAATGAAGGGGGGCATTAATTACTATTTAAAGCACGTAAATTCTATTTCCGTATGGAGCTTGAAAGGCAAACAAATCTGATGTGTTGGTCAGTAAATACTACTGGAAGTTATTGTAGTAAGTGTGAAACAGAAATATTGTTGTAGTCGAGTGGTGAACACTATCGACAATATGTCGCTTGCCACCGCCTCACGGGTAAATCTAAGTCTAAATTAATGTCAATTAGTGTATGTTGAAAAAAGAAGAAAATGTATTTAATATAAGGGCAGCAGTTTGGGGGGGGGGGGGTAATTTTAATGTGGCTCTGTAGGCCTCTTTAATTTTCAAAGGCCCCCTTATCACAGACAGAGTAAGTGTTTATTAAAAAATTTCAGCAATTGTTTTATTTTTTTTTGTGAGTTTAATGGGTTTTTTTTTAATTTATTATAATGGAAAATATCCGAATTTGTCAATTGTTTTTTATCGTGTAAAGTTCTAATGCCTTAAAAAGAAGTATATCATATTTAATTATCGACGTTTACGAATTCATATTTGATTATGTCCGATGAGTTTTTATACTTAAAAATATTGTAATATTATTTATAAAAATATTGTAATATTATTTATAATGGGTGGCACGTTATTATGTAGTCGCTGTCTTATATATTTAGGTTGGGTGGGTGGGGGAACATTTATTCCGTTTACACAGATTTTTCATTTACACGACAAAATAATTATGCCAAATTCTTATACTTTATATTATAAAAAAGGAAAAAAATAAAACTTTAAACTCTAAAAAATAAGAAAAGAAACAATACAAAAACTTTAACAAATTCTGATATTTTATTGTAATAAGTAAGGGTAGTTCTGCATTTCAAACGTCACTTGGACTTAATAATTGAAGAGTTCCATTCATTCCACCGAGTCAACCGGAAGTGCCAAACTGAATGTAAAGTCATCGATTTATCTTATTGTATGAATGAAAAGTTTCTGAAAGTAGGCAACAGTAATTTCTGTAGTGAAAATTTATCAATGAAATGAGTAGTTAGTGATTAGTCAATAGTGATCGTTTAAAACGATTTTAAGAAAGTTCAAATTCTGTATAAGTAACAGTTGTTTTAATTTCATGTAAATAAGTAAAACTCTTAATACTTGTAAAGAAAAATACATAAGAATTATAAATAAATATATTTTAATTTGTTGTGTTTTTTTTTGGGGGGGGGAATGAACAATTGTCAGTCAAATGTACATGTAAATGTTTTTATTTAAGTGTGAAAATACCGTTTTATTTGGAGTTGGCTTACGAAGAGAAATGTAAATATTTACTTGCCTCCCCACGTAGGGAGATTGCATAATAAAGTCATATCCTGTTTTTTTTTTACGATACGTTTAATAAACAAAAAAATTAAGTTATAGAAATATTTGTAAATAAAATTATCGATCTTAATTGTTGATTATGGATGGTGAGGCCAATGTAGGGTTATGTTTTAAAATGTATATATTTTGTTTATTTATTAAAATATATTGCGTTTCACGTTGGGAAACTAAACAAACATGTTTTTGTGTCAGTATTTACGTGCCTCCCCACGAGGACAGAATGCATAATAAACTCATATATATATATATATTTTTTTTTTGCGATACGTTTAATAAACAAATAATATTAGCAATAAATATATTTTAATTTGTTGTGTTTTTTTTTGGGGGGGGGATTAACAATTGTCAGTCAAATGTGTACATGTGAATGTTTTTATTTAAGTGTGAAAATACCGTTTTATTTAGAGTTGGCTTACGAAGAGAAATGTAAATATTTACTTGCCTCCCCACGAAGAGAGATTGCATAATAAAGTCATATCGTGTTTTTTTTTTTACGATACGTTTAATAAACAAAAAAAATAAGTTATAGAAATATTTGTAAATAAAATTATCGATCTTAATTGTTGATTATGGATGGTGAGGCCAATGTAGGGTTATGTTTTAAAATGTATATATTTTGTTTATTTATTAAAATATATTGCGTTTCACGTTGGGAAACTAAACAAACATGTTTTTGTGTCAGTATTTACGTGCCTCCCCACGAGGACAGAATGCATAATAAACTCATATATATATATATATTTTTTTTTGCGATACGTTTAATAAACAAATAATATTAGCAATAAATATATTTTAATTTGTTGTGTTTTTTTTTGGGGGGGGGATTAACAATTGTCAGTCAAATGTGTACATGTGAATGTTTTTATTTAAGTGTGAAAATACCGTTTTATTTAGAGTTGGCTTACGAAGAGAAATGTAAATATTTACTTGCCTCCCCACGAAGAGAGATTGCATAATAAAGTCATATCGTGTTTTTTTTTTTACGATACGTTTAATAAACAAAAAAAATAAGTTATAGAAATATTTGTAAATAAAATTATCGATCTTAATTGTTGATTATGGATGGTGAGGCCAATGTAGGGTTATGTTTTAAAATGTATATATTTTGTTTATTTATGAAAATATATTGCGTTTCTCGTTGGGAAACTAAACAAACATGTTTTTGTGTCAGTATTTACGTGCCTCCCCACGAGGACAGAATGCATAATAAACTCATATATATATATATATTTTTTTTGCGATACGTTTAATAAACAAATAATATTAGCAATAAATATATTTTAATTTGTTGTGTTTTTTTTTGGGGGGGGGGATTAACAATTGTCAGTCAAATGTGTACATGTGAATGTTTTTATTTAAGTGTGAAAATACCGTTTTATTTAGAGTTGGCTTACGAAGAGAAATGTAAATATTTACTTGCCTCCCCACGAGGACAGAATGCATAATAAACTCATATATATATATATTTTTTTTTTGCGATACGTTTAATAAACAAATAATATTAGCAATAAATATATTTTAATTTGTTGTGTTTTTTTTTTGGGGGGGGGATTAACAATTGTCAGTCAAATGTGTACATGTGAATGTTTTTATTTAAGTGTGAAAATACCGTTTTATTTGGAGTTGGCTTACGAAGAGAAATGTAAATATTTACTTGCCTCCCCACGAAGAGAGATTGCATAATAAAGTCATATCGTGTTTTTTTTTTACGATACGTTTAATAAACAAAAAAAATAAGTTATAGAAATATTTGTAAATAAAATTATCGATCTTAATTGTTGATTATGGATGGTGAGGCCAATGTAGGGTTATTTTTTAAAATGTATATATTTTGTTTATTTATTAAAATATATTGCGTTTCTCGTTGGGAAACTAAACAAACATGTTTTTGTGTCAGTATTTACGTGCCTCCCCACGAGGACAGAATGCATAATAAACTCATATATATATATATATATTTTTTTTTTTTGCGATACGTTTAATAAACAAATAATATTAGCAATAAATATATTTTAATTTGTTGTGTTTTTTTTTTGGGGGGGGGGATTAACAATTGTCAGTCAAATGTGTACATGTGAATGTTTTTATTTAAGTGTGAAAATACCGTTTTATTTGGAGTTGGCTTACGAAGAGAAATGTAAATATTTACTTGCCTCCCCACGAGGACAGAATGCATAATAAACTCATATATATATTTTTTTTACGATACGTTTAATAAACAAATAATATTAGCGAATTTTTTTGTTTAAATAAAAATTAAGTTGTTTATAATTGTTGATTACAGAAACAAATAAAAAAAATGTCGTAAACTTACGTTTTCATACTTGCCGCGTTCAAAATGGTCTTATTGAGGAAGTGACATATATTTCACGCATGCGCAATTCGTTTTTGTACTATGTCTTGATTGTGTAAGATATCCCCCCCCCTCAACGTTTCGAGCCATTTCTATACGAAAACATGAACGTTTCCCCCCAATTCTCAGAGTTAGCACGTCTGGGGGCTGGCCGGTTTTAATAATGTCACCCGCGTGACCGTGTGTTGGGTACTTTCGGAGGAGAAGACCAACATACATACATACATACATACATACATACATACATACATACATACATACATACATACATACATACATCCATACAGACAGGTGACGTTTATATAATAGATGATGAATAGTTAGAAATAGAAATAGATAAAAGGATAAAATACTTATATGTTACCACATGAATATAACGAGACCATAGTTTCATGTGAAAAAAAAGAGGAATCAAGATTCATCGAAGGCAATGGGATGTACTTCCTACCCAATGACTCATAAGCAGCTCTCTGTTATCATAGATAATACGTCGGAAAACCAAAGCAGGATGCAAACCACAGTGCCGAGGATATCCATGCAGTTGCACCAGAGAGTGAGATGAAACTTCCCAGAATAAAATTCCCACCGGTCAGCAGTTCGGAAGAATGGTGCATGCTTGACCATACAATAAGCAAGGCACTACATAAAGACTCAGATAGAAAGAAATATGATCAACGGTTGGAAAAATGTGGTCATGTTCTATACCAGATTTGTATGGCATTGTATGGTGAAAAAGGGAAATCTACTAAACCACCAGTCAAGAAAAACAGACGACAGAGGGAGATGGAAAAGTTAAGAAATAAGAAGAAACATTTGAAAAGACAACTTCGTATCTCAACTCCTGATCAGAAGGAGGGTTTACTAAAGGTCTGGAAAGATCGCAAAGACAATCACAGCGCTCTCAGCAAAGCAGAACGCGTCAGGAAAAAACGACTGAAACGGAGGAGAGAGGGTGAACGGTTCGTTCAAGAACCATATAAATACGCAAGGAGTCTTTTCGACCAGCCCAAATCAGGAATGTTAAAAACGGAACAAAACGTTTTAGAAACGCGCTTAAGACATACATACTCTGACCACCAACGGCATATCCAACTGGAGCAAAATAGCAAGCTAATATGGCCAGATATTCCTAATACGAACATGAACATAATAACGCACAAAGGAGTAAGATGTGTTGTCAATAAAACCAGAAATAAATCTGCACCGGGCCCGGGAGGAATACCTTTCTTACTCTACAAAAGATGTCTTAAAGTGCTTAAATAGCTACATACGAATTTGGGGTTGGCATGGAAAACCCTTCATATCAGTAACCAGTGGATGAAAGCAGACGGTGTGTACATACCCAAGGAACAGAACTCATAAGCCGTGAACCAATTTCGCCCAATTTCACTCCTTAATGTTGAAAAACATATTTTTTCGCAGTACTGGCTTCAAGACTAACAAAATAACTACTCTCAAATGGATATATCGACACTTCCGTGCAAAAAGGTGGTGTCCCTGAAATAGCAGGTCGCCTGGGGCATGGAAGCATGATATGGGAGGCTATCCAAAGAGCGAGAGTTAACAAAACTGATTTAAAAGTCATATAGCTCGATTTGGCTAATGTATATGGGGGTGTGCCTCATCAAATAATTCAACTATCCCTTCAGATATACCATATCCCAGAGGAAATACGATCGGTGCTTGCAACATACTTCGATGAGTTCCATATGCGGTTTACCACAAACGAATATACCACAAACTGGATCAGACTCGAGGTGGGAATAGCAATGGGATGTACAGTGTCACCTATACTTTTCGTTTTAGCGATGCAGATAATTCTCAAAGCAGCAGAAAGCAATGCAAACCCTACTACTTTAGGGGAGGATGCCAAATGTTATCATTAAAGGCTTTCATGGATAATACTACGATCTTCACATCCAAAGAAGCTGAGACACGCAAGTTACTCAGTATAATGGATGATCTGATGATCTGGTCGGGAATGACCTAAGAAGTCCAGAAGTCTCTTTCTTTCTCCCAGGAAGGGGAAGGTACACCAGGATATCCGCTTTCTAGTGAGTGGTCAAAAAATCCCGACCGTCTCAGAAAAACTAATAAAGAGCTTGGGTAGATGGTACGATGAGACCTTGAAAGACACCAAGCAGGTTAAAGCGGCAATAAGAACAGTTGAAGAAAATCTAAAGACGATGGGCACTGTCCACTGCAAGGTAAATACAAAGTATGGTGTCTTCAACACATGCTCATCCCAATTCTGTTATGGCCTTTTCTCGTATGTGAAATCACTATGAGCACAGTTGAGGCAATAGAAGCAAAACTTTTATTGAATATCTTATGAAAAAGAACCAGTTATGGGAAAATGTTTAGGAATCTTTTCACCTCGTTCAGTTTTCAGCATCTGGATATACGTTGGAGTGAACCAAACGATATTTCTCCATTTTCTATTTTTATTATTTTGGGTATTTTTTCCCTTATATTTAATTTCAACGTTATTATACGCACTGTGTTTAAAAGATATGTTATAGACATTACTTAGATTCGTAAACATATTTTATTAGAAGAGTTAGTAAAAATCCTACGTTCGATAAAACTAGGGTTATGTTTTATCATCGATGAGGTAGTCGGACTTTGAATTCACCTTTATTGGCTTTGCATTATTTTTTTTTAAAAAACGGCTCATACATATTTTTGTCTAAGTTGAAAGTAATATCTAAAAGGTTACTTATTCTCATGTTTACTAATACTTAGATCAAAGGAAACAAATTTCTAGAGAAGAGGTAATAAAATAAGGATCTCTGATTACTTGGAAGTTGGAGTGGGCATATCTTACATTATAAAAACGTTTGTAGAATATAAAATGTAAGCCCATGCAATTAGCCTAATGATTTCCTTCTGGGATGAAACGCAAACGTTTTGTGTAGCTAACTTATTATAAGTATAATTTATACTTTTACATGTATATATATATACATATATATATATATATATATATATATATATATATATATATATATAAGTAGATAAGTGATGAAAATAAAACTGGATAAAATGCAATATTTATTAAATCATCAATTGTTCAAATAACGGTTATATAAAAAAACTTTTTCATTCCTTAATCCATTGATTTTCAAAGATATGCTTTTATGCTCAGAGGAAGTTCGACAGACAATTCAGTAAAATGTACTGTAATGCAAGCATTTGAAGATATAAAAATATAAAATGTATGAAAATATAAACAATTTTAATTTCATCTCATTTTTATTCTCCTCACCTATCTACGTAAACCATTGCTCGTATATCAAGCATTGACTACTCAAGATGAGATATAATTTAAAGATATAATCTTCATCTTTCTTTTCGCAATCTACATTATATATATATATATACATACATTTATATATATATATATATATATATATATATATATATATATATATATATATATATATATATATATATATATATATATTATAGTTTCTCCCTTACCTGTCGCATTCTTTGACATTGTTTTTGTTGTTTTTAACTTGGCACGTGTCCAAAGCAATTTTCTGGGTCTGATTCAAAAGCATCTCAATGACTTTTTCTTTCAGTTCACGAATGCGCATGCATCATCGCTGCATCTTTCTTTCTAATTTTCTATTTCTTCTTCCTTTTCGTTACTTACATAATCGTCTTATTCAGCATCTGCTGCGGGTCTGAAGCTGATTTTTTTTCTTGCCGTTTCACCGCTTTTATAATTTATGTAAACATTTGAGGAAAGGGTGTCCTGACCTTGTTGGTAACAAAAATGGCGCCGTTTCATTTTAAAATATGTTGGTCCACCATTAAGCCCACATCGTAATCGCGTTCATGTTCAGTTCATAGTCTGCAGTGCTAAATATAAATTTCTATTTCTTTTTGAATTGCATTTATATTGTTTATTTATAATTTCGTATTTTAATTCATTTAATTCATTATTTATGTTTATGTTATTTATTACTTTGTATATCATTTAATTTTCATTTATTTTTATGCATTATTTATTATTTTTGTCTCATATTTTATATTTTATTATATTTTATTTTGTATAATTTATTTATTTTATTTTTTTATTTCATGTTCATTCTGTTTTATATTTAATATTTAAAATTTTATTTTATTTTATTTCTTTGTATGTAATTCATGTTTATCATTTTTCATTTAATTACATTTCGTTTAATGTCTATTCTGTATTTCTATTATATATTTTAAATTTAAATTAAATTTCTTTGTGTGTATTCATTTTGATATAATTATTTTTGTTCATAATTCTGTTTCTTTTTTATATTAGTATCTATTATTTAATTAATTTAGCATTGATTTTTTATTGAAATCGCTCCAGACAAGGCATGAAGCCACTTGATATAAGGAGTTAAAAATACCATTTCAAGGTAAAAAAAAAAGCTTACGATAAGTGGTATATGAACTCCGACCAAAAATCAATAATTCTTCCCACTCTGTGAGAAACATCGCCCATGAAATGTGAGGACGAAAGAACAAAATAAGAAAAGTGAAAGTTATGAGGCTGCCGAAATTAAATCCAAAGTCTACTTATAAATTCTCATTGTCATTTTTGTTCTTATTTTATTCTTATTTATATTTAATTTTTATTTTTACTTATTTTTTAGATAATTCTCGTTTATACTTTTTATTTTTGGTAAATTCATTTCTATTCAGTATTTTTATTTATCATTTTAAAATTTAATTGATGTTTTTTTATTTTATCATGTTTACTTTTTATTGTTACTTTGTTCTCTTTGCACTTATTATTTTAATGTAATTACATTTTTTCTGTTTACAATTTACCTTTTATTTATTTTATATATTTATTTATCATTTTTTAAATTTTATTTAATGTTATTCTTAAAAAAATATTTTTTCACCTAATGAGAATTTTCTTTTCTTTTTACCACTATTTTTTCGAAATAAAAACTGTCCTGTCTCTTAACTTGGTGTGATATATCATGCGCGTTCGATCTCTTTTTTTCGAAAGAGTAGATGAGAATTTTTCTTAAGCTTTGTCTGTCCTTATGATCTCCATAAGGTGGGTATGTCATGTCGGCAATTGTTCCCCAAGACTCAAACACGACAACCACGTATGAAAATATAAAATGTACGTTTCCTCGGGGCCTGAGATCCAAAACTCAACTTAAAAAATAAAGATTTCCGAATATATAGTTGAAACACACTAAAAATGCACAAGAAATACACAAGAAAACAGCTAAGTAGAAAAAGATTTTATCTTTAGTTAATCAGTACCTCCGATGATGGAGTATCCATTTATGTAAATTGCTAGTTTAACATGGTAAAAGATTCCTTTCTTCCATCAATGAGAAAGGTACTCTTATTAAATTATATCCATAATCCAGACAATTATACTCCCTTCCAGTTCTGATCCCTAAGTTCTTTAACCGAACGTGGTTTATTACATGGTGAGCCATTGTTTTGGTATATACGTGATACATTTACCTCAAATATCTATTGTGTAATATATGCGATATCAGGTATCTTTAATCGTGAATCTTGAATTGGGTACGATGAATGAAAACTATTCACAGTAACGCCATATCTTAGAATTACCAGAGTACGACGGAATGCTAACAGTTGCTGTTCATGACAAGCGCGTATTTTTAGCAAAAGAAAAAACATTCCAATTATCGCGCAAAATATCACGTGAAGAACATGACGCTTTACGAGATGATAAATATCTCTAAGCATCTTGTAATTTATCAAACAATCTTTTCAATACACTATGTATATCCACACACACAAACGCAAACACACACACATTATATATATATATATATATATATATATATATATATAAATTTGGGCAAGTTCATTTTAAGCATCTTTGAAATTTAAAACTTAGAGAAAGAGGCAAAATTCCTTTAAAAAAACATGTGTTAAAATGAACTTGCCCAAATGTATTCCTACTTGCGACCATGCACAATTTAAGTTCATGTTTAAAAGAGACATTACACTATTAGTCCACAAAACATCGGACATCACTTCAACAACACAAGGAAGTACCGTTACGAAAAACATATGGTTAATACCTTTTATTTGTTTATCTCTGAAGAAGCTCGTGATATCGAGCGAAATTATTAGAAAAAAAGTCAAGATGGAAAAAAATATATATATTATTTTGATTTTAATAAAAATTTACTGCATCTAACACATGGTTTTTTGAAGTCATTGTGCCTTTTTCTCTGAGTTATATATATATATATATATATATATATATATATATATATATTTGTGGTACAAAATTTAATTACAGCAAGGAATACAGACGTTTGTGAGATTTTTGGGGTGATATAAAATTGAAAACGAGAGGAAATATTTTTTTTAAATTCATGAATATACTAAGCCGGTTTTCGTCCACACTCATCAGATTATCTACTTTTTAAAAGTTTTTAGTCGTAATTGCTTAAATTATTTCTACGTAGATACCCTGATGAGTGTGGACGAAAGCCGGCTTAGTATATTCATGAATTTAAAAAAATTATTTCCTCTCGTTTTTATACTTTTTCAATTTCATTCCACCCCAAAAATGTCACACACGTCTGTATTCCTTGCTGTAAATATATATATATATATATAAAATTAGAACTAAAAACACCATGTCAGTCAGATGTAATAATTTATATCATCTGCTAGGTGGGATCGTCAAACGTGGAACAGAAAATTTATTAACAAAAATCAGTAGAAATGGGGATGCTTACATCCGGGAGAAGGGGTTACATTTTTACTCCTCTTCCCCTTTCTCATTGTCTTTATTGCTTAATGTTCAATAACACGTCTGACGATCCCACCGAGTAGATGAAATAAATTATTAACACATCACTAAATATGTCTCGGGCCTAACTAATAAAACTACAAGTTTAAGGTAAAATTCGACTTTATTCATTAACATATTCTCCTTCTAGTGTGATACACTGATTCTAATGCGTATCTAATAATTCGATGCCCTATGGTAGAGCGATTTGCCTTTTAACTCAAAATAGGCTTGAGTTTCCATATCACTTCTCCATTGAAGCCAAATCTCTTTGAGGTCTGCAAGCAGCCATTATTGCTGGAGGCCATATCTGGAATATAGGATGAATGCGTTAGCAATTCAAAATGCAATTCACGAAGTTTACCATCGTAGCGATCAACTTATGACGCGGTGCATTGTCTTGGTGAAAGAGAACATTTTTGCATTATTTGTGGCCGTTTTGAGTCAATTTCTTCCTTCGAACGCACCAATAATGCTATGTAATATTTGCTATTTCTTTCTCATGGTAATACCAAAATACATTGTACATCCCAAAATACGGAGGTCGAAACCTTGTTTGCTAATTTCCCGTATTTGGTCGCTTTCGACGGCTTTCAACTGCTACTGTCCACTGAACTGACTGTCAATTTAACTAGAAGTCGTGGATCTAGGTTTCATCCATTGTCACATATTGTGGCAAAATCTCCTTTTTATTGCGTTGAAACAGTTGCAAACAACGCTTTGAATTGTCGACGCGTTGTTGTTTTTGATCGACTGTGAGCCAACGCAACACTCACTTTGAACACAGCTTTTCCATTGACATTTTCATGCAAAATAGTGAATATTCTGTCTTCTTATAGCTTTAACTACTCCGCACTTTCAATTTATGATAGACGAATTTGAGGTCTTTCTTTATGTTTGCCCGGACAACTACCGAATTTATGCAGCCTAAGCGTTTAGCATTATGTGTGTCTATACCACCACGTTTAAAGTCAGCATTCTACCACTTTACCGTTATTTCCGACAAAGCAGAGCCGAATAACACTTATCTAGCCATTGAAACAAGAGTTTGAAGTGCAGTTCACTATTAGACAGAAATGCATTATTAACACACGAAAACTCATATTGTTCAATTGTTTTGAAAACTTGAAATAGTATTGATTTACTCCTCTCCGGGAGTTAGGCACAAGGCCAGTTTTTATCTTACTCCCACAAGTAAGATGTGATCCAAGGTCGAGGAAAGAGTAGCTTCATTTAAATAACTAGAATTTGTAAAATAATAATTCGATTACAGAAAAGCTGCCGAAAAAATCAAATGGCACCAAAGATCAGCTTCTGATTGATAAAATGATCCTGAGAAACTGCAAACGAAGAACTACTAACCTTGCCATGAGCTGGGTAGATTATAAAGAAGCATTGACATGGTGTCCAATTCATGGATACACAATTGCTTGGAGATTTTCGGAATAGCGCCCAACATTCAAACAGCTTTAAAGAACAACATGAAGAATTGGAAAACCAATTTAACTTCAGAAGAGATTACATTAAATAAAGTAAAAATCAAGAGAGGTATTTTCCATGGCGATAGTCTTTTCCCTTTGCTTTTTGTCATTAGTTTGATCTCGACGACACTTCTCTTGCGTAATGTGAAGGCAGGATATCAACTTGGAAACAGGCTTCCTACAGTCAACGACTTACTATTCATGGATGACCTTAAAGTTTTTGAAAAGAATAAAAACCAACTTGATACCCTAATGAATACGGTTAGATTATTCAGTGACGACATACGAATAGAATTTTGCATCACCAAATGTTCTATTCTTGTTATAAAAAGAGATAAACTTGTTCACTCAGATAGCCTTGAACTCCCAACAACAGATCTAATAAAGAATGTTGATAGTGAGAGGGGCTACAAATACTTGAGAATCTTAGAGGCAGATAAGATTAAAGACAAGGAAATGAAAAACCTGGTCACATCTAAGAACAACAGAAGAGTAATATGTATTCTTAAATCTCACCTACACAGTCGAAATACAATATATGTTATCAATACCAGAGTAGTAGCTATCATTCGATATACTGCTGGTATACTTGATTGGAATGTAGATGAATAAAAATGTTTGGACACCAAAACACGGAAAATGCTTACAATTTATGGAGCTTTTGCAAAGAAAAGAGATGCAGACTGATTGTATCTACCTAGTAAAAGGTAGTCGAGCAGTGAAATTGAAAAAGCAAGACGAGAAACAAAAGAAAATCGAAACAAATGTAGCTACATAAACGAATCATGAGACTGACCAGCGAAGCGACACACGAAAACAGCTGGAAGTGACAACGAAAAGGTCACGTGAACCGAGAAACAGAATCGCTACTGAGAGCGGCACACAACAACGCGATAAGAAAGAACTATATCAAAGCGAGTATAGACAACACCCAAGAAAACAGTAAATGTAGACTTTATGGACAAAGCGACGAAACAGTAAATCACATAATAAACGAATGCTGCAAACTAGTCCCCAAAAGATGCAAAAACAGAGACGACTGCATGTGAAAGGCAGTCCACTGGGAACTATGCAATCGTCTGTAAACATGCAGATAAATGGTACTAACACTAACCAACTACTATGAGGGGAAAATGATTTATTTATTGTTTTGTTTTACGGCATATCAATCCTTTTCGGGTTATTTTATGCGGAATCCGGTCATTTTGGTAAAAGTGTGTATGCTTCAAGTTCTTTATATGTTCAAGTATTTATTCATGGTGTTTGGTTTAGTTGTTTTGTAGAGGAAGAATGCTTTTTGTTTTGTTTTTGTCTTTGCAGAAATTAATATAATTTTGCTAAGAGAAAGGAAAAAACTATAACATCAATGTTTGGTGTATTTGGGGTCAGAAATTCGGTATCTTCAGACAGGGGTTAATGAAAATCACAATATCCTGCGAGATATGGAGATACAAACAGACAAACTCATCTAAACAAGGAAATCAGGCGTGATTATAGTCAACAAGAAGGACAAATTGCCAGATTTTAGCGTTTGCCGTTATAGTATTTCACAGGGTGAAAATAAAAGAGACGAAGAAAAACACGGAACTTGTCAGGGAACTGAAAGGCATATGACACATCGAGAAAATCACTATAATACCAATACTTCTTGGGACACTAAGAACAGTATCGAAAAAACTCGGAAAAGTATGAGGAGAAATTGGAATAAAAGGGAAGATTGAGTCATACAATGAACGGAAATGATGAAAACAGCCGAAATCTTAAGAAAAATACTTGAATGCGAGACCAACCAACATAACCAACGAACGCTAACCTGCCATAGATAATATAAAATAGAAAAAAGAACAAAAAATCTCCATATGGGTTCACCGATTTCTTGTTTTGGTGCCAAAAATTCCGTTCTTTTTGCTATGACTAATCTTTTTATTTGGTTGAATGTGTATTTAATTATTTCTTTGACTTCGTAAAATGTCATGTTTTCAATTTCGGTCATATAAGTCATTAGTGAAATTTTACTTACGGATTTGCATACCACGGTAGCCCAAAATTATTATTTCTTTCTGTTATCAAGATGCATGGTTGTCTTGTAACTTTGTTCTTCTGGCATGTGCGTCGAAGCATTTTATCCAAACTTTTGTGAGTTCAGGTTTTTCAATCTTCAACGTGGGTCCTATCGTCGACGCCATTTTGCTATAATGTTCAAAATGCGTTGTTACAGTAGCATCGCACAAAAAAGATCCGGATTACTTTTATATTTTTATATTAATGGTTCAAAGGTAAAAGGCCACTTGAGGATGAGGGTTAATAAGATTTATAGTTGAATGATGTAACAGCACCATGAAAATATTGAGAACGATGTTGACTAATTCACAGGATGACTCGGCAGATATTTGTTGACATTGAACTTGAAAACCACCATATGGTAGTCTGTCGGGAAGCATTCTCGCGGTAACGTGTTACATAGGTCAGATGTTCTTGGAAATGAATCTCTGTTTATGGAAGTTTTGTTTGATTTTAGGTACAACTATTTTAATCATCGGTTCCCCGCGAAGTGCTACCGTAGACAATTGCATAATTAGCATAGATGTAAGCAAATGATCCCATAATGTGATTTGAAAGCTCATTGATGAAGATAACGAAGATGCTTGGAATCTAAATGAATCCTTGAGGCACGCCGTAATTGAGTGCATGTGCTTCAGACTTCAGTCTATCAACAACTACTTTCATATCAGAGAGAAAGGATTTGATATTTGAGAAGGCATTTCTGGATATTTAATAGCTAGTAAGCTAGCGGTTTATGTGTAGGCTATACTTACTTATAAACGATAAAGCCTGGTTTATGCTAATTACTGTAGAGGCTAAGCCAACCAAATTACACTAAGCAAACAAGATGAAAGGATTTAAACTGTAAGTAGAGAAAGTTGAAAACGCGCGCACAAAAAAATCAAACACGACGACGCCAACTTTCAAAAAGTCCGACTCTCGAATTATAATTAACAACTCTCCAAAACATGAAGACATCAACTTTCAAAAGTATGACTCTCGAATTGTAATTAACAATTCTCCAAAACACGAATATCGTCAATCGAGTAACTTGACACAAACGATGTCAACTCAATTGTTTTCTCCTTTTCTCTCGCTGAACAATCGTATCGTCAACTTGTATTTTTCTCTATCTCCCTGAAAGTTTCTCCTCTTTTTACCTCAACGAGAATTCGCCCATGCAAACGAATGCTCATTTGCTTAAGTGAATTCTCGTCGTCGCACAGAAATAACAAGATAATATTTTGTAATCGCAACGCTCTGGGTCCGATCCTCGATGAACGACACACGGCGCGACCATCACTCTTTTACCTCGTCGACCCGCATGGTGGCTGCTGAAGTTGCATTTTTACTACTCATTATTCTTCTGTCTTATTTCATTGCAAGTTCTTTGTCGGATTTTCAATGATTTTCTTGTCATTAGAACCAATTCTCAATTAACAAAATCTCGAAAGTTTTCCTTAATTCCTCCGTTTAGAATTAGTTTTAGCCTTCACTTTTATCCTTTTACCCTTAGTTTCTTGCTTATTTTTTTTTCGTTTCTTCTCTTGTTTTTTTTTTTCTTTACTTTTTTCTTTATTTTATTCTTTCATTTCTTGGCCCGCACTTAATAGTTTTAACACATTTCAAAATACAGTATTAACATCTATATTTTCTGTAAAAAAAGTGGAATATGCCTTCATTTATTACAGGCATTAGAAAGTATTTGTCAATTTATTATGGAATTAGAAAGTATTTGTTAATTTATAATCTGGATTAGAATGTATTTGTTTATTTCTTATAGGCATTAGAAAATATTTGTTACTTAATTATAGGCATTAGAAGTATTTATTTATTCATTATAAGGATTAGAAACTTTTCAATCTCGTACTAATTGTAGTATTTGCTGTATAAAAAGGAACATGCGTTCATTTATTACAAAGATTATGAAATATTTGTGGTCATTGTATTTCTCAATATACATTTTGGTAGCAAAATATAACAAACTGTGCGTACCTACTTTCTCCTCGGTCAAAAACGGTGACGTATTACCTTGTCTTTTAAAAATACAAGCAAATAATTGTTTACTAAATAAAATATAGAGTAACACGTGGTAACATTTACGAAACGCAAAGAGCATTTCGCTTTCTATCATAATGTAATACACTTGTACGACATCTGGGAAGTTATCTGATAAGTGTTTTAAAAAAATAGTCTGAGAATTCATCAGAAGAAGAAGTAAAACACATAAACATGATATATAAGTACCACTTGTTTGGTGGGTTGCCATAATTATATGCAAACTGATTTTTTTGTTCCAACTCTGATAGTTTTTAATAAAAATTAGTATAACTCTGCACGTTTATATGGCAACATTAACACATGCGCAGATCTAAAATTCTAAGCTAATGTGCGCAATAGTAAACAAATGGCAACGATTTTGGTGAGAAGTCTAAAATTCTCCAAAGGATTCATTTTCCTTAGAAATAGCCAAAGAATTGGACCGTGATCATCGTATAATTAAACAATTTATTATTAACCCTGAACTTTGCAACGGACGTTCTGACAGGGAAAATTCGTAAGAAAGCATCTGTGTCGCATCGAGCTATGAATAGGATCAAGAGAGAAGTCCGCTGTAACCCTCTTGAAACTAGCAAAACATTTTGAAAACGCTGGCGTTCCTGATGTGCCAAAATCAACTCGATGCCGTATCCTGAGGACGGTGGCAAAATGTGGAAAGCCAGAAGTTCGCCCTCTATTAAAGAATATTCACAAGAAAAATATGATATATTACACGATATATCATAAAATGAAATGCCGTGGAGACAGAATGCAAAAAAAATGACAGTAAAAAAAAAACAATTAAACACAGGATGTGTGTCTGTGTTTATGAAAAAAGACAGAAAAGAGAACAATTAAACATATATCTATATAAATAAATGCGAATTTTGTATTTATTTATCACTCCTATATTAGCATCAAAATGGTTAACTATTATTTAAATCGATAATACAACATATAAATTTGAAATACTCTATATATACGAGAGACGAGCGATCTAAGAACAGATATTTGATAGGCTAAGTTGCATATCTATTTTTAAACACTTCATAATTAATTAATATTTTATGTAATTTATTTCTAATTTCATTCAACTATTTTATCTACCTATGTCTAATAGTTCTGTCGATATTAGCAGTAATTAATTAAAATGATTTAATGAAGAAATGCATAAACTAAGAAAAACTATCAACATCGCTCACGAGAATTCTTACCGAAACAAGAACGAGTGTAGCTAGCAAACGAGCTACTGATTGGTTGTCTATCTGCATCCCCCACTTCCCTCTCCCTCTTCTTCTCTTCCGTTAACGACACCGTATTATTTTTTCAATTCACGTCCGATATCGTTGTAATTCTGAAAACAGATACTACACTTTGATCTTACGACAAAAAGCCAAGGAACTTTCAAAATAATGGTGTATGACTATGCAATGTTAAATGAATAAAAAAACTAATTTAATCTATCATTGTATTCGGCTGTTATAAGACCATCCTTCCAGGAATTACCTCCTCTTTTTAATTTAATTTAATTTGGAGTATTTAAAAGAGTTTTAGGGGACATAATTGGGCACAATCTCCCATTTGAAAATTCGAATATTTCTGATTTACATTAAATTTGATTCATAGTCATTGATCACCAATTAGGCTTAATTTCCTGAATTTTAATTTTTAAGACCCCTTAAATGTGTGCCTTCAATTTTAGAGATTATCTACAATCAAAATCATGTAATGCCTTTTGATCAAAATTAAAACAAGAATTCTAGGAATACGGTTTAGTATCATTATATCTTGAGTTTAATTTTCTTAAAGAGGCATAAAAATTGTGAAAAACTGTGGAATTATTTTTACCTGTCCTGGAAAGTGTATTATTCTAGTTTCTTATACAATCCAATTTACTGAAACTTCGAAAGAATTTGAGAAACTACAGTTCTTAGCCTTTTTATTTGAGTCGTATTCTCAGAGCCTTCCGAAATTTGATTCTGTTTTTTGTGTGATTTTATGAATTATTTTATTGAATTAATGCAAGAATGTTAAATTAGATGATGATGATGATGATGATGATGATGATGATGATGATGATGATGATGATGATGATGATGACGACAACAACAACAACAACAACAACAATAACAATAACAATAATAATAATAATAATAATAAAGTATTTCGTTTTATTCATGCAAATTGCTTAAGACCTTTGCATAAACATGTTTGTACGTCATCCTGATATACTGGCCATGGCGGGTAATTTATTGTAATTCATTTGCACAACAGCAACTTAATAATTTAGAGAATCAGCATCTTCACCCTGTTCAATGGAGTCAAGAACAAATTCAACCCACATCACAATTTAAGAAACCCTGTGTAGACAGGTACGTCTACGCATGTTTATCATATCATACTGTACTTGAAAATCAACTTTAAAACGGCGTCTCGTGAGTCGAGGCAGATTTTGAAAATTCACAAAATAAATAAGTTGTGTATCCAAAACAGGTCTAATCTATTTAGCTTTTACCGTAGTGTTTATTTACCTCCTCTACAGGAGGTTAGACACCTGATCATATGAGTAATTAAAAGCCATTGCATTAGGTGACCTGTACTCTGGCCTAAGAAAATGGCTGGTCAACCCGTCGACATCCCCCAGTGGGGGCGTCTACAGCGATTAACTATAAACTAACCCATTTCCAAGAGAGAAAGTAAACCCTGGGAGGGTGGACCTCCTAGGACTGAACAGAACCATACGCAGTCCGACAGCAACGGAGACACTGTCGGACTACCAGATGTTAAATAAAAAAAGAAAAGAAATAAAAACGTTATTTCTTATAAAAAGTTGATAAAGCATATGATATTTCTTTTACTCTTGATTGGTCCTAAATCTGTAGTTCGGTGTTCTGATTGAAAATTGACATGTCATTTGATTGTTCTTGCTATAAATAATTCTCAATGTATGGCGATTTATATTTGATATGGCTTTTAATCATTTGGTGGGGTAAGTGTCAAATGTGGATAGACAGACAACAAATATTTTCAGTTTTTCCGCTCTGATAAAGTTCTGATATATTATAAATCACGTATAATCTATTATTGATGGGGATTTGGTATATGTCTGCTTGCTATACTATTACTTCTATCAATGTACTATTGTACTTCCATTACTACTAGAGATTTGGTATCCGTCAGTCTAACACCAAAACTATACTATTACTTTTATTAATGTACTATTGTATTTCCATAACTAATAGAGATTTTGGTATATGTCTGTCTTACACCTAAACTATACTATTACATCTATTAGTGTATAATTGTACTTCCATTACTAATAGAGATTTGATATATGTCTGTCTAAAGCTTGAAGAATATTATTGCTTCTATTAATGTATTATTGTACTTCTATTACTAATAGAGATTTGGTATATGTCTGTCTTACACCAAAACTATACTATTACATCTATTAGTGTACAATTGTACTTCCATTACTAATAGGGATTTGGTATATGTCTGTCTAAAGCTTGAACAATACTATTACTTCTATTAATGTGCAATTGTACTTCCATTACTAATAGAGATTTTGGTATTTGTCTGTCTAATAGATATTTGGTATATGTCTGTCTAAAGCTTGAACAATACTATTACTTCTATTAATGTGCAATTGTACTTCCATTACTAATAGAGATTTGGTATATGTCTGTCTAAAGCTTGAAGAATACTATTGCTTCTATTAATGTACTATTGTAC
Organism: Sepiola atlantica; assembly: GCA_963556195.1. NCBI lineage: Eukaryota > Metazoa > Mollusca > Cephalopoda > Sepiida > Sepiolidae > Sepiola > Sepiola atlantica. The sequence goes on from OY744520.1 coordinate 97,490,269, forward strand.
TTCTATTACTAATAGAGATTTGGTATATGTCTGTCTTACACCAAAACTATACTATTACATCTATTAGTGTACAATTGTACTTCCATTACTAATAGGGATTTGGTATATGTCTGTCTAAAGCTTGAACAATACTATTACTTCTATTAATGTGCAATTGTACTTCCATTACTAATAGAGATTTGGTATATGTCTGTCTAAAGCTTGAACAATACTATTACTTCTATTAATGTGCAATTGTACTTCCATTACTAATAGAGATTTGGTATATGTCTGTCTAAAGCTTGAACAATACTATTACTTCTATTAATGTGCAATTGTACTTCCATTACTAATAGAGATTTGGTATATGTCTGTCTAAAGCTTGAAGAATACTATTGCTTCTATTAATGTACTATTGTACTTCTATTACTAATAGAGATTTGGTATATGTCTGTCTTACACCAAAACTATACTATTACATCTATTAGTGTACAATTGTACTTCCATTACTAATAGAGATTTGGTATATGTCTGTCTAAAGCTTGAACAATACTATTACTTCTATTAATGTACAATTGTACTTCCATTACTAATAGAGATTTGGTATTTGTCTGTCTAGCACCAAAACTATACTAGTAATTCTATAAGTGTACTATTGTACTAATGCTCAATTCAGCGGGTTTATGTATTATCTGTTCTGTTGTCATGAGACCATCCTCTCAGTCATTACCAATTCCTTTGGGGGTAGTGTATTATCTTTGCTGATGATATCATCCACCCAGGCATTACCGCCTCCTTTTGGGGGTTATGAGACCATTCTCCCATGCATCACCTCATTCTTTGAGGGTAGTGTAGTATATATTCGCTCGTCAAAATACAATCTTCCCAGACATTATCTCCTCCTTTTGAGGCAGTTTAGTATATGTTCGTTCGTCGTGATACCATTCTCCCAGGCTAGCAAAAGTATACAAGCACAAAGAGCATATATTTGCTAGTACTATTAATCCTGGATTAAAATATTTAGTTTCTGAATAATGGGCATATCTAATGGAATATGGTGAGCATCTTAGACGTCATATTAAAAAACACACAATGGAAACTTTGGGATTCCTCATATTTTATTTCATATAACGCAATAGTGCTATTCTGAAGAAGAAGAAGAAGAAGAAGAAGAAGAAGAAGAAGAAGAAGAAGAAGAAGAAGAAGAAGAAGAAGAAGAAGAAGAAGAAGAAGAAGTATGTGAGATGTGAGAATTAAGTTCCGGGTTCCAAGACTATAAGACAGTTACAAACCGGATTTCGCAAATTTCAATTACTTTTTACTGTCCGGGTGCATAAAGTAGTTCATTTTTAAGTCATACGTTTTAGGAGTTGCGTTTGGATATGGTTTGTCGAGTCATTAGGTATGATTGATATATTATAACATTTGAGATAAGTTGCTGAACCACACGAGAAAAGTGCTTCCAATTCATTAGTTAAGTTTATGTTATGTAGAAAACATTTGAAGTTCAATAATCAGTTGCGGTTTTGTAAATCGGGATCCTGCTAGATAGGGGCGTTAGACACATCCACGGTAACGATATAGACAGGAAACTCTCAGCTAAGGATAGATGGATCTATATAGAGAGGTGAAATAAATAGAGAATACTTTGAGATAAAATAGTCACCGGTTCCGTCTTCGTGAATGTACAAGTGGACATGAGAAATATATCCAAAGAACATCGTCATTCGGGTTACGAGAGGTAAGCAATAAGATGGCTCGAATAAGGTATCCCACACTTACAAACACACACCCACACTCGCTTTCTCCCCCTCTCACACACGCGCGAGCGCACGTGTACACACATGCACATTAAGGCCACGTTGAATCAGAGGCTCAAGAAAGTTTTCTATGAAAATAAACACTCACTTTTAAGCCTACGTAATTACATAAAGCGAAACAGAGAAAAAATTGTACCTTTCTGTTTATATATATGTGTGTGTGTGTGTGTGTGTGTGTGTGTGTGTGTGTGTGATTATTTTTTTTATAACGCGAAGCGATGGGAATTGAAATGCGAATAAAAATAATTAAAACGCAAAGTCTGAAAGAGTTAAAATCATCTGCTGTCTCGGGTTTTCTTTCCCGTTTTTTATCTAGATTTAAGGTTTCAATTTAAATTCAGCTTAGAAAGAACAAACCAAATATGGCCGCCAATATGCGATCCACCAACCGGAAGTGATGTAGCCGTGAAGAAAACCAATTACAAAATAGTTTTCCCACCGACTTTTTTTTTTAAGTGTCTTATTTCCCCATGCCTTTTGGTTATTTTAACTATTTGGTTTGTTTTTTTTTCCGCATGTTTCTTTTATTTTGAACTCATTTCTATTGTTTTACTCATGTATACACCTTTTGTATCTTTATTATATTTTATTTTATTTTGTCGTGATAGTTTTCGAAAAATACCTACTCGAATGAATAAAATATATGCACCTTATACTCATACTAATGTACACCCTCTGTCAAAATGACGAAAGAAAAATGACCACTGCACTCGCTATTCATCTATATGCATATACTACTAAACTATTTCTATAAACTAAAAAAATCTCTTTCCAGGAACTGCGGACTTGTGGATCTCTCTTCATGCTGACTGTTTTCCTCCTACCTATGGCCGTGGTATTTTTAAGACTGGGTCAAATTGTCGTCTCCTGTTTTTGCAGTGGTCATCTTTCGTCTTTGTTAGCTCCTTGCCTCCTTGCATCAAGTTACTTCATGCCTTTTCTGGAGCGATCTCCCCCCTCCCCCATTTTTTAATGTCCGTCATTTTTGACGGACGGAGTACACACGCATTAAAATAAAAGCTGATTATTATTGCAAAAACATTCGATATTTTGTGTCCATCTATACGAAAACAAAGCACAACATGTAGGGAAATACTTTATTTTTTAAATAAAAGTATAATTTCCACGGTAATTTATTTGTTTTAAATGTTTTCAAAAGGACCACTGGGGCTGACAATTGTTTGTGTGTAAATCGTTTCCAGTACATTGTGTTACATATTACAAATTTGATAATAATGCGTTGAAGCTGAGCAGCGTACGTTTATACATGTAAGGGTTAGGGTTAGGACGATATTCGGAATCAAAAATAACTAGCTGTCTCCACCCTGCGTTGCCCGGGATCGTAAATTTTATTTTTTAATGGGATTTTGAAAGTTACATTAAAATTCTTCCAAATTCTTTTCAAATGTCCAGGGTTCACACAGTAATTAATTATGTTGTCAATTATTACGTAAGGATTAAAACGGCTGCCTTATTTACATATTAGCTGAAAAGCATTCTGGTGGATTTAATTTCGGTATATTTCATTTTATTTTACGCTATTTTATTTTAATTTAAAAACGTAATTGAATATTAGTAAGGAACAATGTGAAAGTTACGTAAAGACATATATATATATATATATATATATATATATATATATATATATATATATATACTTAGTTTACTTGTTTTCGAATAAACCGAAATGCATATTGGTCGATTTCGTTATTAAATAATCGTATTAAATAGTATTTTTAAAATTAATTTTATTCTAGACTATTTCATTTAGAATTGTAAAAAGTGATTTGATTTCACGCCATTTTGATTCCAATAAATGTTCGATTAATAGTAATAAAAAATAAGGATCCCGAGATTGAACCAAGGGCATTTAGCTCTTTATCTTACGCCTACCTAACTGAGTTATTACTCCTGGCGATAGTAAAAAGTATCCAATTGATGCCCATATGGAAGCAGTTGTTTAGTGCATTCTTTTTTAAGTAAGTGGGTTTGTTTTAATTGTTACTCAGATAATTACCTAAAGTTAAAAGAAACTCTTGGAATTGGTTCACTTATTTCGTTTTATGATAATGGTGCATTATATTTAACAACAAAAAGAGGTGTCAAAAACAAATTTACAAAAAATAACTTTTACCAAACGCACGAAAATTTAATCAACTGACTTGTTAGCTTTTTTGTTTTGACCTTTTCTTAACTTTTTATTTTTTTATTATTTAGTATCGTTGTAGGGATTCAAGATGGTACTGTATTTTACTTGATGTGAAGGTCCAGGTCGTCGTGCCATCTTGAATCCGTTTTTATTGACAAGCCTTCGAGGCAGGGATTCAAAATCTGACAAACCCAATACATAAAAAGTGTATAAAACTGGAAAGTTATGCAAGTCGATAGAAGATTAAATTTTATTGCGTTTGCTTAAAGTTATTTGTTGTAAATGTGTGTTTCAATCCTTTTTGTTGTTAAGTATAATGCATCATTGCTCGTTTTATATTCGTTGAGATTTAAAGTAAAACCCATGAAGATTATAGAACGATATTTTAAGACCTGAAAGAAAAGCGTAATTTACTTATTATGTTGTTGTTTTATTTCTTGTGACATCTATATTGCCGTTTTCAAGGCGTCGTCACAAACACACGTGTAACTTTAAAAAACAACAACTGTCGAGCAAGCTGGAATAGAAAGTAATATCCGGTTCAAACACAGTATTTACCATATCTGGCTACTGACACTGTAACGTAGCAAGGTTGTTAAACTTTAATTTCACTAATATTCATTTAACGCCAAATAAAAAATGACGATATCCCCAATAGGAAGGCTGAAATAAACTTTAAACCTACAGAAGTTTATGTAAGCGTACCAAATCCTGAAGTTATTCTATACGATAGCGCTGAATATAATGCAATGTATGGATGCACGTATGCGGAAAAAATATCCGCAATGTTTTTATCTAAAATGTATTAATATGTCTTTAGTTTTTTTAAGTTTAACTTATAAAAAGATACGGCTAATAAATATTCGATGCTTTCTGTGAGTTAAATAATTAGCCCTGAACCTTTTAAAACAATTCGTAAGTCATATGTGTTAATGTTAGAAAATTTGATAGATTGTTACTATAATGCGTACCTGTAGCGCGAACGACCGGTAAATCAAAAAATTATGTATCTTACTGAATAAATTGCCGCTATGTAACGAGGTAGTATTTGTACACGTTAATGAGTGGGTAAAAAACGCCACCAACGTTTTCTTAATAGCACTAAAAAAAAGCTAAATATCGACCCGGACTCAAACGTGACACCTAATAATGTGATTGAAAATAATTATTATTATTTTCATGACACGGGCCAATTTAAGGCAATGATGAATGACGAAACAGTTTTTGATTTAATCTTTGTTTATTCAGCTATTCCGGTAGATAAAATAAGTGAAAATCTCACTTTATTTTATATTTAAGATTATAAGTATTTCATGAAACGTGTGGGAATAGCGCCTATAAATTTTTGTTTTTGGTTTGGTGTGTTGTATTGCAAATCAACCTTTTTATTGTTTAATGTTGAAACAAAATACTTATAATTAGAAACTTATCATTTAATACGATTAATTAAACACAAGTTGTTGTCTTACCAGCATCTTAGGTTCAATTGCGGTTCATAACATTCTCAACAGATAAATGAGTGGAATAATTCCATAGTTCATGCATTAAATAACCTCAAATTGTTGATATGACGTAACACATATTAATCAGACCAGATGAGTCCCTATTTACTTGCCTCCCTACGAGGGCAGAGTTAACCACTATGTCGGTTTTTAATGTAGGGATAATCTAGCTCCCAAAAAGGAACACTCAGAATTAGCAAAAATAAATAAAATTGCGTCGGTCTAAAAGGATTTCTCTTTCACTGCTTGAAAACAGAAAAGATTAAGTGTTGTATCAGAACGGATACTAAACTTTGCTCCGAGATGATAGTTGCGTTATAAGCGGTTTTAGTTCGCTTGTTTTGCGGCATATCAATAATTTTGGAGTTTGTTTTGTTTATTTTTTTGTCTTGTGTTTTTACTAATGGAGTCACCGTTTATCAAGGCCAAGAGCCAGATGAAGATAAGGATTAACGAGACAGAGAACGAATGTCATCTGAAAGATGACGAACATTATGGGAGTACTAAAATTGCTGAATGGTATTAACTGTGTTTGGTTACTTTTAGGGGGCGGTCTATGACAAGAATTTGTTTACATTGAATTTGAAGAAGTTGTAACCAACAGGGAAGTAGTATTGCGGCAATCTGTTCCACAGGTGAGACCCCTTGCAAAGACGCTATGTCCATCGAAATTCCGCCTGGCGCTAGACACTTTGTGGGAGAAAGGACGGTTGTATTCGTTGTTGTAGTGAGACGAGTTCTTGCTGTAAATGTCTCATATGTTATTTAATACCGAAACAGAATGCCTATTGTAAACGATTTATTGAACACAAGTTGTCATTTTTTATCAATAGCTGGGGTAGGATAGTAGATTGATACCTACCTGCTCGTTATTAGTACGTTATTCAACAAAATAGATTCGATGGCATTTGAAGCCGGCATGGCTGATTCCATCGTCTGCAACGGTGTCCATTAGGCCAATTACACATAGTCTTCATATTGAGTGATAATGGTATGTAATGCATGCATCGATGGGGGGGGGGGGCTCAGAGCCGTCAACCTGATACGGACGCACAAATCACGGAACACACGATCGAGTGAGCACAGAAACAATTTCAAATGCGGAGTAATAACACTCGGGTACTTCCGCCCCCCCCCCCACAAAAAAAAAACAAAAAAACAAAACAAAAGAGAATGAACAAAAATGTAACTCTTTCCTCACTGGAGCAAGACCGATCGGACATCAAAAACACGCTCTCCACGATTTTGTTTTGTTTGAGACAAGACAAACGAAGATAGATTTAAGAATGTAATACCAAAGATATCAGTGTCTCTATTAATAATGGAGATTTAATATCTGTCCGTGTGAAGCCGAAACTATATTATTCCTTCTATATTAAAAATGGAGATTTTGTATCTGTATGTCTGATGCAGAAACTATACTATTCCTTCTATTAATAATGGAGATTTGGTGCATGTATGTCTGAAGCAGAAACTATAATATCTCTTCTATTAATAATGGAGATTTTAGTATATGTCTTTCCGAAACAGAAACTATACTATTCCTTCAATTAATAATAAAAGGTTGGTATCTGTATGTCTGAAGCAGAAACTATAATATTCCTTCTATTAGTAATAGAGAGTTGGTATATGTATGTCTGAAGCGGAAACTATAATATTCCTTCTATTAGTAATAGAGATTTTGATATATGTCTGTCTGAAGCAGAAACTATAATATTCCTTCTATTAATAATGGATATTTGGATATCTGTCTGTCCTAAGCCGAATCTATACTATTACTATTCTTAATGCTCAATTCAAGTGGAGGTGATGTAGTATATCTTCTGTTGTCACGATACCATCCTTTCAGGCATTACCTTCTTGTTGCGGGAAGTGTATATATGCTGATTCGTCATTATGCCACCTCCCAGACATTCTCAACTTAGGAAAGGGGGGAGGTATCATTTCTGTTGTCATGAGGCCATCCACCCAGGTATTAACCCCTTCTTTGGAAAGGAGTAGTGTAGTATATATTCGTGCATCATGCATCGTGCATTAGCTCCTTTTTTGGTGGAGTATATAGTGTAGTATCTGTTCGTTCGTCATGATACCATCCTCCCAGGCATTATCACATTATTTTGTGGAAATGTATGTAAATGTTCGTCCGTTATATATACTATTAAAAATATGTGATCGGGGTTACCATATTTTTGCAAGTTTGTTTTTGTTTTCTAATAGAGATTTCGAGTGAGAATCGGCATTTAATAAGAGTATCTTTGTTTCCGCATTATTCTAGAATCTAAATAAGATTGTTATACATGTATAGATGTTTTCTGCGCATGCGCATATTTCTCTGAGATTTTTTGTATTTCTGTCTTTGGTTTTTGGTGATTCTATCTCCCCCCCCCCTCTTTTTTGTTTGTTTTTCGTTATTGTTGTATATCGTTGTTGTATTTTTCGGTAAAAGTATTAAAACGAAAGCGGTTTATTGAAACCTCTAAAACATATTTTTAAGTGAATGAAATCTTCATGCTGTGGTCATTAAAGAGTGAGTTCGCTAGAGAACGACAACCACAGGACGTGAAGGCGTCGTTCTTTTTCAAGCAAATGTATCAACAATAGAAGTCACAACAAGTATTAACATCTGGCAGTGATTCGCTTGCACTGATTCTTCTGTGTTTGGGATACCCGCCTCTCTCCCTCTCTCTTTTCTATTCATACTTTTTAGGGAAAGAACTGAGAAAAGAGGGCTTTGAATCATAATCCAGGTTTCCTCCAACTAAATATAGAACAAAACGACATCCCAGATGACGAATATATCTAGAGAATGGCGTCGGCCTAACTTGTGGCGCCCTCACCCATGGAGTGTTGCCGCACGAGCAGAGGTATTGTTTCTGCCGTCGACCAGAAGCGCCCCAACCCTCGTACGCATAGACTAAAATGTTCTCGTGTCACGTTTTGCCGTTGGCGGCAGGGGTGATTAAATTCCAATTTGACCGAGAGGAGAGAAAGAAATACGTAGACTTATGCACGTACGCACAAGCACGCAGACATACACATATGCACGTACATATACACACATACACACACGCGCGCGGGTACACGCACCCTACAAACATCAGACATTTTTTTGCTATGAAAAGCACTAATTTCTCTATAAGCCTATACTACTTCGTCTTATAAAACTGTGGATCTTTTAGTTTACTTGGTTGCTTGCTTACTTGTTTGTATCCGTGCACAGTGTAGGGCGTCATTGAATAAGTTATGCATACTAGATGATGTCACAAAAAAAAACGAATGAAATAACTGGAGATTGATAGAAATAGTAAGAGGTAGCTAATGATGTAAATAATTATAAAAGTAAGAGATAAAAAAAGAGAGTGAGACGAGGGGACAGGGGAGAAGATAGACGGAACGAGGAAGAGAGAGAGGAGACATAGAGAAAGAAAGAGATATAGGGAGAGAGCGGAAAAGAGAGAAAGATATAGGAATATAACGAGAGCTGGGTATAAAAAAATAATCCAACGGATCACGGGTTTCTAGTCCCTCTCTATATAGAGTCGTGAATTGTTAAAAGTTTAAATCAATGATGAATTTATTGCTTATACCCGTTCTAGACCGGATATTCTACACGTATTGATATATATATATATATATATATATATATATATATATATATATATATATATATATATATATATATATATCCTAAGGTTATCGACCAATAATTATTAATTTTGGAATATATATTCTATGCAGCACAGTGAGTAACCTTAGCGCATTATTTTTTTGTCAATTTTAACATTTACAGGGTGCATATATCAAAGTAAGGTATATATGTATGTATATATCTATCTATCTCTCTCTCTCTCTCTCTCTATATATATATATATATATATATATATATATATATATATATATATGTGTGTGTGTGTGTGTGTGTGTGTGTGTTATATAATGATGGACGTAACTTGTGGGATTATAAAAACTTTTATGAGAATGTTATATAATGATGGGCGTAACTTGTGGGATTATAAAACCCTTTATGAGAATGTTATATGATAATGGACTATGTGGCGGCAGAACGGGTGTGGGGTCATTGGTTTGGCTGGTGCGACTTAGTGCGTGCCGCCGAGTGCATAGAGTGCGATGCTGTTTCCGGGAATCGAAACGTGACAAGTGACGAGACAATGTTTGACCCTGGTTCAAAAGGTCAACCATGCACCTGTGTGGTTATCACGTGATATTACGTCACAGTTTTGATATGTGAGAAAATTGGAGTGTTAAAACCAGTTCGGACTTAGGAGGCGCAGAAGTCGGACGAAGGAATTAAGATGTAGCCAAGTCAGAACGGGAAGTGTTTTTCCCTAAGAAATGAATATTGGCGTACAAGATGTCCTTCTCCCCCTGTCTCCTCAAATAACAAAGGACTGATTAGACAATAAGCTAGCTAAGAATTAACCACGATATTCGTAAGTCTCTCTCTCTCCTTCTCTCTCTCTCTCTCTCTCTCTCTCTCTCTCTCAACGATAGCAAAACATCTCCACGGGCAATAGAAACTGACGCCGAATAAAAAGTAATTAAAATGAAAAGATTGTTGTCTTATGAAGCGGGTGAGAAGGTCTTTTGTTACAGACAACTCACGGAGATGGCCACTACAGTGCAGAGGCGAAGAAAGTACCCAACCACTAGACGACAGAGCAAACCAAGAAGAAACGAAGGTGTGAATTATTAAGGGGCTATGCGACATGTCCCTTTTTGGTGTTACGAATGACCAGTTGTTCGAGCATGAACATTTGATACGAACCGCGGTTACCATGGGTGAAAAAGAGAAAAAAAGACGAAAAAGAAGGCAGAAGAAAATGTATTACAGCTGAGGTCCGAAAAGAAAACAAAACGGAGAAAAAGATGAGCGGAGTTGCGATGAAAGGAACGTAAATGTAAGTACGATTAGTTTTAAAAATACAAAGAAAGAAGAAAAAAAGATATTACGAAAGAACATTTATAATCTCAATGCATTTATTAACGTTAAAAAAAGAGAAGGAAACACGCATATACTAAGTGACAAAAACATGTAATAGACGATTTTAAAATAATTATACAAAAAACTGTTTACTGAAAAAAAAGACGGAGCTAGAACGATAAACGAACAAACGCACACGTAAATTGAAATAGATGAAAAAACAGGTAATAGAAAGATTGTAAAATAATTATATGAAAAACAGTTTAAAATAAAAAAATAGTTTAATAAGAAATGACAATAAAACTTAACACACACACACAAATTCAAATAATTGAAACTTTTAATGAGGGAAGGAAAGAGACAGAAAAAAAGACAGTGACGGATTTTCACACACATACACATACATACACACACACTAATTGAAAAACAAAAATGTGCACATTTTGTGATGACTTTTTTTGTCCTTGTTAAAATAATGCATGCTGTTGGGAGTCGGGGAGGAATTCTTGTATTGTTTCATGTTGTCGGATGGAATGTTTTGCTTAATTTTGTTGTTGTCTATGATCTTTTTTTGTTTGTTTAAATGTAATTTTGCGTATTGAGAGAGAGACTCATTTGATTGATTTCCTTGTTTTTCGGTTTAGCCGGAAACATTGTTTTTTCCCCTCCTTGTATTAAAATAGTAGTATATAAAGAAAAGAAAAAGCAGTAACTAATTAAAATCATGAGATGGTCGACCAGGTTATTCAAATCAAAAAAAAAGAAAGAAAAAGATGGATGATAAATCCGATGCTGGGTGTGCTTGTTTTCCCCCCTCTCTCGAAGAAGAGGGGGTGGTCAGAGATTGATTGCGGAGTACTGCTGTCATATCTTGCGAGGTACTGCTCGAAGAATTATTTCCTATCTCGTCAGAGTACAAAACCGACTCCACTATCTAGTGGTAGTGATCTCTTCTTTTCACTGTAGCCTCTTTCACACATAAGTAACGCTGCTAGCCTCTCTCTACTGTATCGTTATGTTCATAGTAGGTGAAAATTCCATGAACAAAGTTTATTTCCAAGAACATCTCATCCGTGGAGCAAGATAGTACGAGACTGCTTCTCCAATCGACATGGTCGTCTTAAAGTCTAATGTAAACAAATACTTGTTGAGCCGTCCTTTTGGATAATCAATTCCTCTTAAGTAATCTTCTGCCCATCCCAACCATTGTTTCCGGTCCTCTCGTGGAGGCGATCATCGCCCACTGACGATCTCTTTAACCCTTATCTTTGAGTGGCCCCCGAGCCTTGATAAGCGGTAACTTGTTCGTAAAACAGATATAAACGATTTAAATGAGGAATGAAAGATTTGAAAAATATAGGAAATGAAAAAAAAGTCCTAATGATGAACTGTTTTATAAAACGTTATTTCTTACTGAGTAACCACTTATCAAGGTCAACTGTCACTCGAGGATAAACTTTAATGAGATAAAATCATTATCAGTGAAAAGATGAATAATATTATGAGAATACTGAAAATGAAAGTTTGGTTACTTAGAGGGTTAGAGTTAATAATAACTATATGTTGACATTGGATTTGAAGACGCCTTGGAAACTGTTGTCTACTTTCACAGTGTATCACACAGCCAGCGTCACAGAGAGAGAATAAACAAATAACTGAATAACTCATGTATCTAGGGCACCCGGTGATGATCGAACTCATTATTAATAGTCTACTAGCTATCCATTACATCAGACGAGGAGCGCCTGTTTTCTTCAACAAGTAGACACAACCCACGCAGAGTATAAGCACACTATATGGTAAGGTGTAATTCTCGTTTCTCTGATGTGAATACCACGTGATCACACGGGAAGTCGCAGGCGGTAGAAAGGAACTAATGTATGTTTTTTCAATTCATAAAGCAAACGACCATTGCAATTAATCTGTTTTCTCTTAAATGCTATCTTTATGAATCATACCGAAAGCTGAATAAACCACAAACAATCTGCCAGTCTAGTTATCCATTTACTCTTTAATAGTTGGAGCAATAATATGCCCCCCCCCCTCGCATATTTTGCTAGTATATATGACGAACAAAAATAGACGACATTGCCTTCCAAATGAGGAGGTAATGCCTGGGAGGATTGTATCATAACGCGCGAACATATACTACATTACAACCCAAAGGGGGATGTAATTCCTGGAAGGATGGTCTCTTGACAACAAAACAGATACTTCACTAACCGCCCCCCCCCCCAGAATAAAAGAAAAGAGTAATGCCTGGGAAGATGGTCTCATGACAACAGAACTGATAATACACCCACCTGATAAAAAAGGGAAGGTAATCTCTGGGTAAAAAACTACATACTACCCACGTAAAAAAAACGGGGAGTTAATACTTGGGAGGTTGACATCATGACAACAGAACAGATACTGCACCCCTCTCTGAATTGAGCATCGAAAAATAGTAATAGTATAGGTTCGGATTCAAATATAGAAGTAATAGTATAGTTTCGGTTTCAGACAGACAGACACCAAATTTCCTTTAGTAATAGATTACTCGCTTGGTGTTCTCGCGCCAGCCGTAACCAGTAATTTTTCACCGATAAAAACCGGTGACTTCACCTGGATTATTAATGACAACAAATCTCCCCAGATCTTCAACTACTCTGCGTTCCATTTCATTCCCATTGTAACGCATCTGGTGTTTCCCCATTGATCCTCACTTTATAACGCCCGATAAATTACCCTAGAATCTGAATGGCAATAATCTTCCTCAATATTTCATCATTCCCCTTTCCCTTTCAATCAAGATCCGGATGATGCTATCCCTCCTCTGCCTTTCCATCCTCTCGGATCCTCCGTACCCACTTTCCAGGGTACAAATCGGTGTTCGTTCCGCTGCATTTTTTTCTGTATCTTGCAGGGGATTAGTTATACTCTTTTTCATGCGTAACGCCAGACCTTACATAAATAATTTCAGCTCTGTGGGGTCAGGATTAGAGCTAGGGTTAGGGTTAGGATTAGAGTTAGGGTCAGGATTAGAGTTAGGGTTAGGGTTAGGGTTAGGGTTAGAGTTAGGGTCAGGATTAGAGTTAGGGTTAGGGTTAGGGTTAGGATTAGAGTTAGGGTTAGGGTTAGGATTAGGATTAGAGTTAGGGTCAGGATTAGAGTTAGGGTTAGGGTTAGGGTTAGGGTTAGGGTTAGAGTTAGGGTCAGGATTAGAGTTAGGGTTAGGGTTAGGGTTAGGGTTAGAGTTAGGATTAGAGTTAGGGTTTATATGTAACATTTTTCGTCGAGTTCTATTTGATTTTTAGTGCACTAAATAGTTCGTTATGTGGGTTGGTTTCCTAATTCTAGGATTTTTTAATACGCCAGCTGTTTTCATTAATGCTTTGGTTTGTATGTTGTAAATCATTCCATTCACTCCAATGTCTTCTACCGCATTTTTGGGGACTGTTCCTAGTGGTCCTACAATTATTGGTACAACCGTAGTTTTCTTGTTCAACAGTTTTCTGGTAAGTCCCATGTATGTATTTAGTTTTGTTTGCTTAATTCAGCTTGCCTATGTTTGGTATTTTCTTTTCTTATTAGTTACTCACGAGAAATTCTCGCAAGAGTCACTAAACAATGATCGCTCACTGGCAAAAGTAATTTGTGTTCCATGGAGTCTCAGTTACAAGATTTCCAGTAATCTCCGGGTTTTTCCTCACCGATGATAATCATATTTGCGTTCTTGCAACAGTCGTTTTCCACGGAGTTGCCGCTGGTAACGGCTGTTAGTTTTCTTTGGAATTTGAGTGACAATAAGCCTCCTCAAGATTCCGGTATTTCCGCCCCCTTTCAGTAATGGTCTGTATGGTTCTATCACCCTCGGTTTTTTCCAAACTCGCAAATCCTTCACGAACATTTTCTCCTGACCATTCACGACCATTTATTGTTATCATTATTTTACTCACTAGGACTTCTCACATGAATCATTATCAGTGATCGATCACTAGTAACGACGTGTGGTGTTCCATGGAGTCTGCGTGACAAGCCCCCCCCCCCCCCCCAGATGTGCAGTACTCCTTGCTTCTTTAGATAATGGTGGGAAATCACATTGCATTCTTGCAGCAATCGTTCATCACTGATAACGGTCATTGATTGTGTATGGAATCTGAGTGGCAACGAGATTCCTCAAGATCCCCGCACTTCTTGAGGCGTGTAATGCTCTTCCTCCTCGGTCTTTCCATAGTTCTTGACCCTTCAAGACAATTTTTGTGGCACAACAAATATCGGTGCACCATATATGTGTGTTTGTTTTTTTCTTGTTTCTTTTGGGGGAGGGGCAGATTATGTGATTTTTCTCATCTACCGTGAAAGCTTCAGTTTCCGTTTTCTTTGATTTAATGCAACACTACCTCCGTGTCTCTAAGCGTGCTTACACATCACCACTGTACACCAGTTTATCTCTGATGGTCAGCAACATCAAGTTATGTGAGTTAGGTTCGAGGGTTTTTCTTAATATTTCAGCTGTTTTCATCAGTGTGGTGTTTTGTATGGTGTTATCCTCCTTTAGGTTCTAATTTCTCTTAGTATTGTTCTAGTCATTTTGGAACCGTTCTTAATGCTCTTACCATTATTACAGCAATTTATTTTATTTTCCTCATTCCCTACAGTTCTCTGACAACCTCCATGTATTTGTTTCGTTTCTCTGTTTCTTTGAGTTTCATCCTGTTATCTGCTGGGACGGCGAAATCTACTATTTGACAGGTTTTTCATTCTTGTTGACTATTACAACGCCTAGTCTTCTTGCTTGGATATT